>OY992539.1:170183461-170680700 GCA_963921195.1 Pegoplata infirma | reverse complement strand
TCTCAGAATCTAAGACTTTTGCTATATAGGAAAAATGTCTCACAATCAGAGACTTTTTCTATATAGGAAAACTGTCTCAGATTCTGAGACTTTTCTATATAGAAAAGCTGTCTCTGAATCTAAGACCTTTTCCTTTCCTAAAGGAAAAATGTTTCAGAATCTGAGACTTTTCTATATAGTGAAAATATCTAATAATCTTAAAATTTTTCTAAAAGAAAAATTTCTTACAATCATATACTTTTTCAACGTAGGAAAACTGTCTCAGAATCTGAGGTATTTTAATTTTCTTAAGGACAAATGTCTCAGAATCTCAGACTTTTTCTAAAGATCTACATTGAAAAAATTTCTTAGAATCTGAAACTTTTTCTTAATAAGTAGTAAAAATATCTCAGAATCTGAGAATATTTTCTGAAAAAAAGTCTCAGAATCTAAACTTTTTCTGTAGAAAAAACTTCTCAAATATTGTACACCTCTGTTTGACAAATGTGCAAAAGTAACACGATTTGAAATCGTAGCAAAACAAAATAACAACAAAAAAAAATCAAGCAACTACAAGTAAAAGTTGTTTTGTATTGTACCTACTTGTAAATAGTTTGGTGCAATTGCAACAAAAAACTGCAATTGCAAAAAACAACAAAAACTAGACGTGCAAACAACAAACAATGTACCGGAAATTCATTCGAATGTTAGCTGTTTCCGTTTTCCTTCTAATGACCGGAAACTATTTTTACAACCTCTGATCTCTTTGGTTTTCAAAGTATTTTTTTTTTATATAAAACAAAACTTTTTTGTAAATTCTTAAGAGTGAGAGACAGTAAATGAACAAAAGAGGGTGTTCAAATAAAAAGTGACGAATGTAGCAAGAGGGATAAGGTGGTCATTTTGTTATATTCATTGTACTTTCAAGTGTCAATACACTAAAAACATGAACGGTAAATGTCTATTTTTTTCGACCTATATAATTTTCCAAACATTCAATTTACAGTTACAACTTGTACAATACTTGACTCGGTAAAATGTTGATGTATTTTGTTACAAATGTTTCTAATTTATTGATACAGTTATTGTTATAAATGTATATTTTGCATGCATTTCTATTATCATTAAACGCTCTATACATAGATAGTTATTATGTTCGTTCGTTATGTATTTCTGTGTGAGTGTATGTGTTTTGGGTTTGGGGAATTCAAAATGTAAAAATCTGAAAATTAAGTTTGTTTACCTTTAAACATGTTTTACATTTATAAATTCAATGATTTGCACGTTCAAGGTATTTCTATAAAATTAAAGTTATATTGCTAAAGACACGTTTCAAAATACCACAATTTCATCTTCTAAACCTGTTTAACATAAAAATGGAATTATGTATTATTTAATGTAAATACTTAACTTTAAATTAAATATATTAATGAGGTTATGGATATCGACACACACATGCAGATGATGTATGCCAATGGTTCCCAACCTTTTTTACGCCACGCCCCACTTTTAAGTTAAAAAAATTGTCTTGTCCCCCCTACACTAAGGACCAATTTGTTAGTTTTTCTAATTTTTGTTTCTAATGAAAAATTACTACTTGTTTAGCAAAGTTTTTGTAAAATAAGCATTTAAATTAAGTTTTTAAGTAGTAAAAATGTTAAGAAATTAACAAGATTTTTGTAGTTAATTTTGCAAAAAAAATAGTTTTTGTAGTTAATTTGACTAAAAAAAAATCTTGAACATTTGCACGTTGCCCCCCTGGAACCTTCAAATTGCCCCCCAGTGGGGCGAGAATCAAAGGTTGGGAACCATTGATGTATGCGGTTATGATTTGAAAATCATAATAATTTAAAAAGTTATAAGTTTATATACAAAACTACAACGATACTTTCAGAATCTGAGTTGGCAGATTTTTAGTTATTTTTTCCTGTATAGAAAACTTCTCAGATGTTGTGCTCTTATGGCCGTTTACAACATGGACTAACTCATTTGATCCTCTTCGCTGAAGGAACATTTTATATAGCTATGGACCAGCCGGTCTATCAGTGGAGTTAAAAATGTTGAGCTCCACCAAAATGTCTCAAAATCTGAGACTTTTTCTATAGGAAAAATGTCTCAGAATATGAGACTTTTTCTATAGGAAAAATGTCTCAGAATTTGACACTTTTCTGTTTTCTAAAAAAAAATTTTACTTATGCCCTGATTCAGTATATCGTACAAAGGAATTTTGTACGTAGCCACTCACTTCGACCGAGATAGCGAATCGCACAGTTATTTGAAACATTTTTTTATAGGAAAATTTGTCTTAGAATCTGAGACTTTTTCTATAGAAAAGTTTCAGAAACTGAGACTTTTTCTTAAGGAAAAATGTTTCAGGATCTTAGACTTTTTTTGTAGGAAAAATGTTAGAAAGTCTGAAACTTTTTCTATAGAATAATTTGGATCAGAATCTGAAAATTTTTTTATAGGAAAATTTGTCTCAGAATCTAAGACTTTTCCTATAGGAAAAGTTTCAAAAACTGAGACTTTTTCTTTAGGAAAAATATCTCAGAATCTTAGACTTTTTTGTAGGAAAAATGTTACAAAATCTGAAACTTTTTATATACTAAATTTGGTATATAAAAATGTCTCAGAATCTGAGACTTTTTCTACAAAAAAAATGTCCCAGAATCTGATACTTTTTTATAGGAAAATGTTTCAGAATCATTGAACTCTTCTTTGGGAAATATTATGTCTCAGAATCAGAGACTTTTTCTGTATTAAAAATGTTTCAGAATCTGAGACTTTTTCTATTGGAAAATTCGTCTCACAATCACTCAGTCTCAGACTCTAAATTAAATTTTCTAAGAAACTGATTAGGAAAAATGTCTGAGAATCTGAGACTTTTTCAAGTATTTCTTAAGCAAACTGTCGAAGAATTTCTGACTTTTTCAATAGGCAAAATGTATCAGAATCTAAAACATTTTCTGTGAGAATAATGTCTCACATTCTGAGACTTTTTTTCTTCAGAATCTGAAAAATGTTTTAGAATTTTAGACATTTTCTATAGAATCAGAATCTGACAGTTTATCCAAAGGAAAAATGTTTCAGAATTTGATTTTTTTTTTCTATTAAAAAACTGTTTTATTATTAGAGATTACACTACTAAACATTTTGACAAAAACTTGATGCGACTGGGACGCGACCTTTCACAGTTAACTGCAATTGCTTTAGTGATCACAAATTTTTTTCCATCACGTCAGGTTTTTGAGAAAATTTGAAGTCAAAGTGGATGAACCCGATGTGATAGCGACGTCAAAATAAGTCAAGGGTAAAGCTTAAACATTGCTCTTAAGGATGCTGAACTCACAATTAGGGCACCAATTGTCTCTCAATGATGTCTTATTTACACAAAAAAAAAATCCGCTTGAAATCATATGAAAAAAAACAAGTGAGAGTGTTAAATTCGGCCGTGCCGAATCTGTTATACCCTCCAACATGCAAATAAATAAAAAAAAAAAAAATTGCAGGGGCGTTTTATTTTTTTTTTGGGGGGGGTCGGTAGTGGTAATTGGGGGGGGGGCATTTCTTCTCGAATACGTGTTTAAGAACTCATTCTTATACTTTTTGCTCTAAAGAAATACAAGTTTATCATTATTTTAAAAAAAAATTTTCCACGCCCATAAAAGGGGGCCGGACCGAAAAAACGACATTTTCTAATTCTCTGCAGGACTTTGAACTTCTTGTAGCATAAAAATGTTGTATTTGTTAAACAAAAACAAAGAAAATCATGTAAAAATATGGTATTTTTCAGAGGTTGGTTTAGTTCTTCAAGGGGGAACTTTTTTCCCCCTGGTCCGATTTTGCTCCTTTACGAACTTAACCTGCCTAGGAACATAAGACATATTCGTGCCAAATGTCGGGAGTCTAGCTCTTTTATTTTGGACTGCATCGTGTTAACTACAGACGGACAGACGGACAGACGGACAGACGGACGGACAGACGGACGGACGGACGGACGGACATCGCTAGAATGTCTTAGAATCGATCACTGATCATAAATATATATACTTTATGGGGTCCTAGAACGATATTTTGATGCGTTACACACGGAATGACAAAGTGAGTATACCCTCATACTGTAGTTGGAGGGTATAAAAATATATATGTAAATGGTACGCCATCTTATACATATGATTACAATTATTTACCTGGTCAAAAATCCGGTCTCCAAACTCCTCCATTACATCAGGTTTCTGAGAAATTTGACATACAAAAAATTGCGTTTTCGAATATATTTGACAACTCATAGCGGATGAACTTGATGTGCTGACGACTTCAAAATAAGTCAAGGGTAAAGCTCAAACATTGCTCTTTAAGATGTACTACTCATTTGATCAGTCGTCTTAACCGTTGGAGCACCAATTGTCTTAATAAGGATTTTGCCCCCAAAAACTTTTTTTTTCAATAAGACATCATTGAAAGACTATTGGTGCCCAAAGGGTTAAGGCGACTGACCAAATGAGTTCTGCATTTAAAAGAGTGTTGTTAAAGCTTTACCCTCGACTTATTCTGAAGTCGTAATCATATCGGGTTCATCCGCTATGAATTTTCAAAAATACCCTAAACAAAGATTTTTTTGAAATTTTACCTCAATTTTCTCAAAAACCTGATGTGATGGAAAAGTTTGGAGACCTGATTTTTGACCAGCAGAAATATTGTAATAAAGTGTATAAGGTCACGTCCCAGTCGCATTTTCGATGTTTAGTAGTGTTATCTATCTATCTATCTATCTATCTATCTATCTATCTATCTATCTATCTATCTATCTATCTATCTATCTATCTATCTATCTATCTATCTATCTATCTATCTATCTATCTATCTATCTATCTATCTATCTATCTATCTATCTATCTATCTATCTATCTATCTATCTATCTATCTATCTATCTATCTATCTATCTATCTATCTATCTATCTATCTATCTATCTATCTATCTATCTATCTATCTATCTATCTATCTATCTATCTATCTATCTATCTATCTATCTATCTATCTATCTATCTATCTATCTATCTATCTATCTATCTATCTATCTATCTATCTATCTATCTATCTATCTATCTATCTATCTATCTATCTATCTATCTATCTATCTATCTATCTATCTATCTATCTATCTATCTATCTATCTATCTATCTATCTATCTATCTATCTATCTATCTATCTATCTATCTATCTATCTATCTATCTATCTATCTATCTATCTATCTATCTATCTATCTATCTATCTATCTATCTATCTATCTATCTATCTATCTATCTATCTATCTATCTATCTATCTATCTATCTATCTATCTATCTATCTATCTATCTATCTATCTATCTATCTATCTATCTATCTATCTATCTATCTATCTATCTATCTATCTATCTATCTATCTATCTATCTATCTATCTATCTATCTATCTATCTATCTATCTATCTATCTATCTATCTATCTATCTATCTATCTATCTATCTATCTATCTATCTATCTATCTATCTATCTATCTATCTATCTATCTATCTATCTATCTATCTATCTATCTATCTATCTATCTATCTATCTATCTATCTATCTATCTATCTATCTATCTATCTATCTATCTATCTATCTATCTATCTATCTATCTATCTATCTATCTATCTATCTATCTATCTATCTATCTATCTATCTATCTATCTATCTATCTATCTATCTATCTATCTATCTATCTATCTATCTATCTATCTATCTATCTATCTATCTATCTATCTATCTATCTATCTATCTATCTATCTATCTATCTATCTATCTATCTATCTATCTATCTATCTATCTATCTATCTATCTATCTATCTATCTATCTATCTATCTATCTATCTATCTATCTATCTATCTATCTATCTATCTATCTATCTATCTATCTATCTATCTATCTATCTATCTATCTATCTATCTATCTATCTATCTATCTATCTATCTATCTATCTATCTATCTATCTATCTATCTATCTATCTATCTATCTATCTATCTATCTATCTATCTATCTATCTATCTATCTATCTATCTATCTATCTATCTATCTATCTATCTATCTATCTATCTATCTATCTATCTATCTATCTATCTATCTATCTATCTATCTATCTATCTATCTATCTATCTATCTATCTATCTATCTATCTATCTATCTATCTATCTATCTATCTATCTATCTATCTATCTATCTATCTATCTATCTATCTATCTATCTATCTATCTATCTATCTATCTATCTATCTATCTATCTATCTATCTATCTATCTATCTATCTATCTATCTATCTATCTATCTATCTATCTATCTATCTATCTATCTATCTATCTATCTATCTATCTATCTATCTATCTATCTATCTATCTATCTATCTATCTATCTATCTATCTATCTATCTATCTATCTATCTATCTATCTATCTATCTATCTATCTATCTATCTATCTATCTATCTATCTATCTATCTATCTATCTATCTATCTATCTATCTATCTATCTATCTATCTATCTATCTATCTATCTATCTATCTATCTATCTATCTATCTATCTATCTATCTATCTATCTATCTATCTATCTATCTATCTATCTATCTATCTATCTATCTATCTATCTATCTATCTATCTATCTATCTATCTATCTATCTATCTATCTATCTATCTATCTATCTATCTATCTATCTATCTATCTATCTATCTATCTATCTATCTATCTATCTATCTATCTATCTATCTATCTATCTATCTATCTATCTATCTATCTATCTATCTATCTATCTATCTATCTATCTATCTATCTATCTATCTATCTATCTATCTATCTATCTATCTATCTATCTATCTATCTATCTATCTATCTATCTATCTATCTATCTATCTATCTATCTATCTATCTATCTATCTATCTATCTATCTATCTATCTATCTATCTATCTATCTATCTATCTATCTATCTATCTATCTATCTATCTATCTATCTATCTATCTATCTATCTATCTATCTATCTATCTATCTATCTATCTATCTATCTATCTATCTATCTATCTATCTATCTATCTATCTATCTATCTATCTATCTATCTATCTATCTATCTATCTATCTATCTATCTATCTATCTATCTATCTATCTATCTATCTATCTATCTATCTATCTATCTATCTATCTATCTATCTATCTATCTATCTATCTATCTATCTATCTATCTATCTATCTATCTATCTATCTATCTATCTATCTATCTATCTATCTATCTATCTATCTATCTATCTATCTATCTATCTATCTATCTATCTATCTATCTATCTATCTATCTATCTATCTATCTATCTATCTATCTATCTATCTATCTATCTATCTATCTATCTATCTATCTATCTATCTATCTATCTATCTATCTATCTATCTATCTATCTATCTATCTATCTATCTATCTATCTATCTATCTATCTATCTATCTATCTATCTATCTATCTATCTATCTATCTATCTATCTATCTATCTATCTATCTATCTATCTATCTATCTATCTATCTATCTATCTATCTATCTATCTATCTATCTATCTATCTATCTATCTATCTATCTATCTATCTATCTATCTATCTATCTATCTATCTATCTATCTATCTATCTATCTATCTATCTATCTATCTATCTATCTATCTATCTATCTATCTATCTATCTATCTATCTATCTATCTATCTATCTATCTATCTATCTATCTATCTATCTATCTATCTATCTATCTATCTATCTATCTATCTATCTATCTATCTATCTATCTATCTATCTATCTATCTATCTATCTATCTATCTATCTATCTATCTATCTATCTATCTATCTATCTATCTATCTATCTATCTATCTATCTATCTATCTATCTATCTATCTATCTATCTATCTATCTATCTATCTATCTATCTATCTATCTATCTATCTATCTATCTATCTATCTATCTATCTATCTATCTATCTATCTATCTATCTATCTATCTATCTATCTATCTATCTATCTATCTATCTATCTATCTATCTATCTATCTATCTATCTATCTATCTATCTATCTATCTATCTATCTATCTATCTATCTATCTATCTATCTATCTATCTATCTATCTATCTATCTATCTATCTATCTATCTATCTATCTATCTATCTATCTATCTATCTATCTATCTATCTATCTATCTATCTATCTATCTATCTATCTATCTATCTATCTATCTATCTATCTATCTATCTATCTATCTATCTATCTATCTATCTATCTATCTATCTATCTATCTATCTATCTATCTATCTATCTATCTATCTATCTATCTATCTATCTATCTATCTATCTATCTATCTATCTATCTATCTATCTATCTATCTATCTATCTATCTATCTATCTATCTATCTATCTATCTATCTATCTATCTATCTATCTATCTATCTATCTATCTATCTATCTATCTATCTATCTATCTATCTATCTATCTATCTATCTATCTATCTATCTATCTATCTATCTATCTATCTATCTATCTATCTATCTATCTATCTATCTATCTATCTATCTATCTATCTATCTATCTATCTATCTATCTATCTATCTATCTATCTATCTATCTATCTATCTATCTATCTATCTATCTATCTATCTATCTATCTATCTATCTATCTATCTATCTATCTATCTATCTATCTATCTATCTATCTATCTATCTATCTATCTATCTATCTATCTATCTATCTATCTATCTATCTATCTATCTATCTATCTATCTATCTATCTATCTATCTATCTATCTATCTATCTATCTATCTATCTATCTATCTATCTATCTATCTATCTATCTATCTATCTATCTATCTATCTATCTATCTATCTATCTATCTATCTATCTATCTATCTATCTATCTATCTATCTATCTATCTATCTATCTATCTATCTATCTATCTATCTATCTATCTATCTATCTATCTATCTATCTATCTATCTATCTATCTATCTATCTATCTATCTATCTATCTATCTATCTATCTATCTATCTATCTATCTATCTATCTATCTATCTATCTATCTATCTATCTATCTATCTATCTATCTATCTATCTATCTATCTATCTATCTATCTATCTATCTATCTATCTATCTATCTATCTATCTATCTATCTATCTATCTATCTATCTATCTATCTATCTATCTATCTATCTATCTATCTATCTATCTATCTATCTATCTATCTATCTATCTATCTATCTATCTATCTATCTATCTATCTATCTATCTATCTATCTATCTATCTATCTATCTATCTATCTATCTATCTATCTATCTATCTATCTATCTATCTATCTATCTATCTATCTATCTATCTATCTATCTATCTATCTATCTATCTATCTATCTATCTATCTATCTATCTATCTATCTATCTATCTATCTATCTATCTATCTATCTATCTATCTATCTATCTATCTATCTATCTATCTATCTATCTATCTATCTATCTATCTATCTATCTATCTATCTATCTATCTATCTATCTATCTATCTATCTATCTATCTATCTATCTATCTATCTATCTATCTATCTATCTATCTATCTATCTATCTATCTATCTATCTATCTATCTATCTATCTATCTATCTATCTATCTATCTATCTATCTATCTATCTATCTATCTATCTATCTATCTATCTATCTATCTATCTATCTATCTATCTATCTATCTATCTATCTATCTATCTATCTATCTATCTATCTATCTATCTATCTATCTATCTATCTATCTATCTATCTATCTATCTATCTATCTATCTATCTATCTATCTATCTATCTATCTATCTATCTATCTATCTATCTATCTATCTATCTATCTATCTATCTATCTATCTATCTATCTATCTATCTATCTATCTATCTATCTATCTATCTATCTATCTATCTATCTATCTATCTATCTATCTATCTATCTATCTATCTATCTATCTATCTATCTATCTATCTATCTATCTATCTATCTATCTATCTATCTATCTATCTATCTATCTATCTATCTATCTATCTATCTATCTATCTATCTATCTATCTATCTATCTATCTATCTATCTATCTATCTATCTATCTATCTATCTATCTATCTATCTATCTATCTATCTATCTATCTATCTATCTATCTATCTATCTATCTATCTATCTATCTATCTATCTATCTATCTATCTATCTATCTATCTATCTATCTATCTATCTATCTATCTATCTATCTATCTATCTATCTATCTATCTATCTATCTATCTATCTATCTATCTATCTATCTATCTATCTATCTATCTATCTATCTATCTATCTATCTATCTATCTATCTATCTATCTATCTATCTATCTATCTATCTATCTATCTATCTATCTATCTATCTATCTATCTATCTATCTATCTATCTATCTATCTATCTATCTATCTATCTATCTATCTATCTATCTATCTATCTATCTATCTATCTATCTATCTATCTATCTATCTATCTATCTATCTATCTATCTATCTATCTATCTATCTATCTATCTATCTATCTATCTATCTATCTATCTATCTATCTATCTATCTATCTATCTATCTATCTATCTATCTATCTATCTATCTATCTATCTATCTATCTATCTATCTATCTATCTATCTATCTATCTATCTATCTATCTATCTATCTATCTATCTATCTATCTATCTATCTATCTATCTATCTATCTATCTATCTATCTATCTATCTATCTATCTATCTATCTATCTATCTATCTATCTATCTATCTATCTATCTATCTATCTATCTATCTATCTATCTATCTATCTATCTATCTATCTATCTATCTATCTATCTATCTATCTATCTATCTATCTATCTATATCTATCTATCTATCTATCTATCTATCTATCTATCTATCTATCTATCTATCTATCTATCTATCTATCTATCTATCTATCTATCTATCTATCTATCTATCTATCTATCTATCTATCTATCTATCTATCTATCTATCTATCTATCTATCTATCTATCTATCTATCTATCTATCTATCTATCTATCTATCTATCTATCTATCTATCTATCTATCTATCTATCTATCTATCTATCTATCTATCTATCTATCTATCTATCTATCTATCTATCTATCTATCTATCTATCTATCTATCTATCTATCTATCTATCTATCTATCTATCTATCTATCTATCTATCTATCTATCTATCTATCTATCTATCTATCTATCTATCTATCTATCTATCTATCTATCTATCTATCTATCTATCTATCTATCTATCTATCTATCTATCTATCTATCTATCTATCTATCTATCTATCTATCTATCTATCTATCTATCTATCTATCTATCTATCTATCTATCTATCTATCTATCTATCTATCTATCTATCTATCTATCTATCTATCTATCTATCTATCTATCTATCTATCTATCTATCTATCTATCTATCTATCTATCTATCTATCTATCTATCTATCTATCTATCTATCTATCTATCTATCTATCTATCTATCTATCTATCTATCTATCTATCTATCTATCTATCTATCTATCTATCTATCTATCTATCTATCTATCTATCTATCTATCTATCTATCTATCTATCTATCTATCTATCTATCTATCTATCTATCTATCTATCTATCTATCTATCTATCTATCTATCTATCTATCTATCTATCTATCTATCTATCTATCTATCTATCTATCTATCTATCTATCTATCTATCTATCTATCTATCTATCTATCTATCTATCTATCTATCTATCTATCTATCTATCTATCTATCTATCTATCTATCTATCTATCTATCTATCTATCTATCTATCTATCTATCTATCTATCTATCTATCTATCTATCTATCTATCTATCTATCTATCTATCTATCTATCTATCTATCTATCTATCTATCTATCTATCTATCTATCTATCTATCTATCTATCTATCTATCTATCTATCTATCTATCTATCTATCTATCTATCTATCTATCTATCTATCTATCTATCTATCTATCTATCTATCTATCTATCTATCTATCTATCTATCTATCTATCTATCTATCTATCTATCTATCTATCTATCTATCTATCTATCTATCTATCTATCTATCTATCTATCTATCTATCTATCTATCTATCTATCTATCTATCTATCTATCTATCTATCTATCTATCTATCTATCTATCTATCTATCTATCTATCTATCTATCTATCTATCTATCTATCTATCTATCTATCTATCTATCTATCTATCTATCTATCTATCTATCTATCTATCTATCTATCTATCTATCTATCTATCTATCTATCTATCTATCTATCTATCTATCTATCTATCTATCTATCTATCTATCTATCTATCTATCTATCTATCTATCTATCTATCTATCTATCTATCTATCTATCTATCTATCTATCTATCTATCTATCTATCTATCTATCTATCTATCTATCTATCTATCTATCTATCTATCTATCTATCTATCTATCTATCTATCTATCTATCTATCTATCTATCTATCTATCTATCTATCTATCTATCTATCTATCTATCTATCTATCTATCTATCTATCTATCTATCTATCTATCTATCTATCTATCTATCTATCTATCTATCTATCTATCTATCTATCTATCTATCTATCTATCTATCTATCTATCTATCTATCTATCTATCTATCTATCTATCTATCTATCTATCTATCTATCTATCTATCTATCTATCTATCTATCTATCTATCTATCTATCTATCTATCTATCTATCTATCTATCTATCTATCTATCTATCTATCTATCTATCTATCTATCTATCTATCTATCTATCTATCTATCTATCTATCTATCTATCTATCTATCTATCTATCTATCTATCTATCTATCTATCTATCTATCTATCTATCTATCTATCTATCTATCTATCTATCTATCTATCTATCTATCTATCTATCTATCTATCTATCTATCTATCTATCTATCTATCTATCTATCTATCTATCTATCTATCTATCTATCTATCTATCTATCTATCTATCTATCTATCTATCTATCTATCTATCTATCTATCTATCTATCTATCTATCTATCTATCTATCTATCTATCTATCTATCTATCTATCTATCTATCTATCTATCTATCTATCTATCTATCTATCTATCTATCTATCTATCTATCTATCTATCTATCTATCTATCTATCTATCTATCTATCTATCTATCTATCTATCTATCTATCTATCTATCTATCTATCTATCTATCTATCTATCTATCTATCTATCTATCTATCTATCTATCTATCTATCTATCTATCTATCTATCTATCTATCTATCTATCTATCTATCTATCTATCTATCTATCTATCTATCTATCTATCTATCTATCTATCTATCTATCTATCTATCTATCTATCTATCTATCTATCTATCTATCTATCTATCTATCTATCTATCTATCTATCTATCTATCTATCTATCTATCTATCTATCTATCTATCTATCTATCTATCTATCTATCTATCTATCTATCTATCTATCTATCTATCTATCTATCTATCTATCTATCTATCTATCTATCTATCTATCTATCTATCTATCTATCTATCTATCTATCTATCTATCTATCTATCTATCTATCTATCTATCTATCTATCTATCTATCTATCTATCTATCTATCTATCTATCTATCTATCTATCTATCTATCTATCTATCTATCTATCTATCTATCTATCTATCTATCTATCTATCTATCTATCTATCTATCTATCTATCTATCTATCTATCTATCTATCTATCTATCTATCTATCTATCTATCTATCTATCTATCTATCTATCTATCTATCTATCTATCTATCTATCTATCTATCTATCTATCTATCTATCTATCTATCTATCTATCTATCTATCTATCTATCTATCTATCTATCTATCTATCTATCTATCTATCTATCTATCTATCTATCTATCTATCTATCTATCTATCTATCTATCTATCTATCTATCTATCTATCTATCTATCTATCTATCTATCTATCTATCTATCTATCTATCTATCTATCTATCTATCTATCTATCTATCTATCTATCTATCTATCTATCTATCTATCTATCTATCTATCTATCTATCTATCTATCTATCTATCTATCTATCTATCTATCTATCTATCTATCTATCTATCTATCTATCTATCTATCTATCTATCTATCTATCTATCTATCTATCTATCTATCTATCTATCTATCTATCTATCTATCTATCTATCTATCTATCTATCTATCTATCTATCTATCTATCTATCTATCTATCTATCTATCTATCTATCTATCTATCTATCTATCTATCTATCTATCTATCTATCTATCTATCTATCTATCTATCTATCTATCTATCTATCTATCTATCTATCTATCTATCTATCTATCTATCTATCTATCTATCTATCTATCTATCTATCTATCTATCTATCTATCTATCTATCTATCTATCTATCTATCTATCTATCTATCTATCTATCTATCTATCTATCTATCTATCTATCTATCTATCTATCTATCTATCTATCTATCTATCTATCTATCTATCTATCTATCTATCTATCTATCTATCTATCTATCTATCTATCTATCTATCTATCTATCTATCTATCTATCTATCTATCTATCTATCTATCTATCTATCTATCTATCTATCTATCTATCTATCTATCTATCTATCTATCTATCTATCTATCTATCTATCTATCTATCTATCTATCTATCTATCTATCTATCTATCTATCTATCTATCTATCTATCTATCTATCTATCTATCTATCTATCTATCTATCTATCTATCTATCTATCTATCTATCTATCTATCTATCTATCTATCTATCTATCTATCTATCTATCTATCTATCTATCTATCTATCTATCTATCTATCTATCTATCTATCTATCTATCTATCTATCTATCTATCTATCTATCTATCTATCTATCTATCTATCTATCTATCTATCTATCTATCTATCTATCTATCTATCTATCTATCTATCTATCTATCTATCTATCTATCTATCTATCTATCTATCTATCTATCTATCTATCTATCTATCTATCTATCTATCTATCTATCTATCTATCTATCTATCTATCTATCTATCTATCTATCTATCTATCTATCTATCTATCTATCTATCTATCTATCTATCTATCTATCTATCTATCTATCTATCTATCTATCTATCTATCTATCTATCTATCTATCTATCTATCTATCTATCTATCTATCTATCTATCTATCTATCTATCTATCTATCTATCTATCTATCTATCTATCTATCTATCTATCTATCTATCTATCTATCTATCTATCTATCTATCTATCTATCTATCTATCTATCTATCTATCTATCTATCTATCTATCTATCTATCTATCTATCTATCTATCTATCTATCTATCTATCTATCTATCTATCTATCTATCTATCTATCTATCTATCTATCTATCTATCTATCTATCTATCTATCTATCTATCTATCTATCTATCTATCTATCTATCTATCTATCTATCTATCTATCTATCTATCTATCTATCTATCTATCTATCTATCTATCTATCTATCTATCTATCTATCTATCTATCTATCTATCTATCTATCTATCTATCTATCTATCTATCTATCTATCTATCTATCTATCTATCTATCTATCTATCTATCTATCTATCTATCTATCTATCTATCTATCTATCTATCTATCTATCTATCTATCTATCTATCTATCTATCTATCTATCTATCTATCTATCTATCTATCTATCTATCTATCTATCTATCTATCTATCTATCTATCTATCTATCTATCTATCTATCTATCTATCTATCTATCTATCTATCTATCTATCTATCTATCTATCTATCTATCTATCTATCTATCTATCTATCTATCTATCTATCTATCTATCTATCTATCTATCTATCTATCTATCTATCTATCTATCTATCTATCTATCTATCTATCTATCTATCTATCTATCTATCTATCTATCTATCTATCTATCTATCTATCTATCTATCTATCTATCTATCTATCTATCTATCTATCTATCTATCTATCTATCTATCTATCTATCTATCTATCTATCTATCTATCTATCTATCTATCTATCTATCTATCTATCTATCTATCTATCTATCTATCTATCTATCTATCTATCTATCTATCTATCTATCTATCTATCTATCTATCTATCTATCTATCTATCTATCTATCTATCTATCTATCTATCTATCTATCTATCTATCTATCTATCTATCTATCTATCTATCTATCTATCTATCTATCTATCTATCTATCTATCTATCTATCTATCTATCTATCTATCTATCTATCTATCTATCTATCTATCTATCTATCTATCTATCTATCTATCTATCTATCTATCTATCTATCTATCTATCTATCTATCTATCTATCTATCTATCTATCTATCTATCTATCTATCTATCTATCTATCTATCTATCTATCTATCTATCTATCTATCTATCTATCTATCTATCTATCTATCTATCTATCTATCTATCTATCTATCTATCTATCTATCTATCTATCTATCTATCTATCTATCTATCTATCTATCTATCTATCTATCTATCTATCTATCTATCTATCTATCTATCTATCTATCTATCTATCTATCTATCTATCTATCTATCTATCTATCTATCTATCTATCTATCTATCTATCTATCTATCTATCTATCTATCTATCTATCTATCTATCTATCTATCTATCTATCTATCTATCTATCTATCTATCTATCTATCTATCTATCTATCTATCTATCTATCTATCTATCTATCTATCTATCTATCTATCTATCTATCTATCTATCTATCTATCTATCTATCTATCTATCTATCTATCTATCTATCTATCTATCTATCTATCTATCTATCTATCTATCTATCTATCTATCTATCTATCTATCTATCTATCTATCTATCTATCTATCTATCTATCTATCTATCTATCTATCTATCTATCTATCTATCTATCTATCTATCTATCTATCTATCTATCTATCTATCTATCTATCTATCTATCTATCTATCTATCTATCTATCTATCTATCTATCTATCTATCTATCTATCTATCTATCTATCTATCTATCTATCTATCTATCTATCTATCTATCTATCTATCTATCTATCTATCTATCTATCTATCTATCTATCTATCTATCTATCTATCTATCTATCTATCTATCTATCTATCTATCTATCTATCTATCTATCTATCTATCTATCTATCTATCTATCTATCTATCTATCTATCTATCTATCTATCTATCTATCTATCTATCTATCTATCTATCTATCTATCTATCTATCTATCTATCTATCTATCTATCTATCTATCTATCTATCTATCTATCTATCTATCTATCTATCTATCTATCTATCTATCTATCTATCTATCTATCTATCTATCTATCTATCTATCTATCTATCTATCTATCTATCTATCTATCTATCTATCTATCTATCTATCTATCTATCTATCTATCTATCTATCTATCTATCTATCTATCTATCTATCTATCTATCTATCTATCTATCTATCTATCTATCTATCTATCTATCTATCTATCTATCTATCTATCTATCTATCTATCTATCTATCTATCTATCTATCTATCTATCTATCTATCTATCTATCTATCTATCTATCTATCTATCTATCTATCTATCTATCTATCTATCTATCTATCTATCTATCTATCTATCTATCTATCTATCTATCTATCTATCTATCTATCTATCTATCTATCTATCTATCTATCTATCTATCTATCTATCTATCTATCTATCTATCTATCTATCTATCTATCTATCTATCTATCTATCTATCTATCTATCTATCTATCTATCTATCTATCTATCTATCTATCTATCTATCTATCTATCTATCTATCTATCTATCTATCTATCTATCTATCTATCTATCTATCTATCTATCTATCTATCTATCTATCTATCTATCTATCTATCTATCTATCTATCTATCTATCTATCTATCTATCTATCTATCTATCTATCTATCTATCTATCTATCTATCTATCTATCTATCTATCTATCTATCTATCTATCTATCTATCTATCTATCTATCTATCTATCTATCTATCTATCTATCTATCTATCTATCTATCTATCTATCTATCTATCTATCTATCTATCTATCTATCTATCTATCTATCTATCTATCTATCTATCTATCTATCTATCTATCTATCTATCTATCTATCTATCTATCTATCTATCTATCTATCTATCTATCTATCTATCTATCTATCTTGTGCCAGCCGAATTTAGAGCCAACTGTATGGTTTAATTACAGCAACCGAAATTTTCAGTTGCGATTACCGAAATTTATTTGAACCCACAGAAGTTAAATTTTCAAAACAAATTTTGGTTATCGCAACCGAAAGTTTCGGCTGTTGTTATTAAAATATGCAGTTGGCTCTAAATTCGGTTGGCACAATTAAACTATTTTCTCTGTGCAGATTTTACCACTTTTGATTGCACTTTTGATTGCCAGCTACCTAGTGTTCGAAATGGTCGGCTTATGTTAGCTGGTGACATCATTCATCAGATGTACCAACATGGTGTACTGCAGTTTCAGTAGACTTACTCTGTTGATATGAAAATCGAAACTTATCGGTTTGCTTTTCAAATAGGTTTTTCTGATAAAGCAGTCCAGTAGTTTTTCCATTGTCTTATAGAAAAATGAGCTAAAACCAATTGGCCAGATGATCAGATTTCTTCGCCACCTTAGGTATACATACCAATTTTATCTCTCTCCATGGTACTTGGACGTAGCGAAATAAAAGGGATAGAACTGAATAGAATCATCAGTTGGCGAGTAATGAGAATAATTCCTCTCTAAAGTAGACGTGGGTAGATCCCTACCGGACTCAGCGATTTAAAGGAGGAAAACTTACTGATCGCCGATTTAATTCGTTTGCTACTGAATATATTGTTTATTAGGCGAATATTTCGACCAGTTAAAAAAGGAGTTCTTGTAGCTGGTAATAGTACGTGAACGGACGTACACTAAAAAAAAAACCTTGTAAAACTACAAGAAAAGTTTTTAACTTTTTTTTGCTACCGCCTATTTGACAAGAATTCCTTGTTATTTTACAAGCTTTTTAAAAATAATTTTGTAATTTTACAAGGTGTTTTCCAAAAAAAATTGTAAGTTTACAATGTAAAACTTACAAGGAGGTTCGTAATTTTACTAGATTTTTTGCTACCTACTATTTTACGAGAATTCCTGGTAAAAATTACGAACTTTTTCGTTATTTTACAAGATTTTTACCAATAAAATTGTAAAATTACAACTCGTAAATTTACAAAAATTTTTTGTAAAAAATCTTGGAAATTTGTATAATTACAAGAAAAACTGAAAAAAAAATGTAAGTTTCGATCGAAGATTATTTGTTAAAAAACAAGGAAAACTGCCAAATATTGGTAAAATGGGATTGCGAGAATTTTCTAGTAATTTGACAAGGTTGTTATACCCTACACCACACTGTGGTACAGGGTATAATGAGTTTGTGCTGATGTTTGTAACTACCCGAAATATTGGTCCTAGACCCACCTTTTAGTATACCGATCGACTCAGAATCACTTTTTAAGTCGATTTAGCGATGTCCGTCCGTCCGTCCGTCTGTCCGTCCGTCCGTCTGTCTGTCTGTCTGTCTGTCCATGTAAACGGTGTAAACACGATACAGGTCGCAATTTTTAATCAATTGACTTGAAATTTGAAACTTAAGCCTCTCTTGGTCCAAGGACGAAGCCTATTGAAATTGGAAAAAATCGGTTCATATTTAGACCTAGCCCCCATACAAAGGTCCTCTTTAGGGTTGGCTCAAATGACCCTCATAGCCGTATTATAATAGGTGTCTTCTCGAAATTTGGCAAGTAAACATGTTTTGTCTTCACAAATCGCCATTCCGAATTTTAAAGAAATCGGACCAGTTCTTCTTGTAGCCCCCATACAAACCACCTTCCCGATTTTCACACAAATCTCTCAAATTTCATGAAAATAGAAAATATTTAATTAAAATTTTGTTTGTGTATGTTAAACGCGTACCTTATCAAATCTGATTATCATCGGACCAGTTTTGGACTTAGGCCCCATGTGAAAATTTCGCCCGATATTCAGTTAAAACGGTTATTGTCAACATATAGAAGCCAATTTCACTCAAATTTGATTTGTGAGTGGTTTTTACACTTATTAAAGATTTGACAAAATATAGATCTAATCGGTCCAAGGGACCCTTTTTCCGGGACCCATTTTCCGGGAAACTCTGGTGTAGGGTATTATATGGTCGGTCTTGACCGACTATAATTTTCTTACTTGTTTTTGTTTTAAGTCTACATCCTGGAAAATGAGTTTCCAATAGGAGCTCAAAAGTTCCAATAGGCGATTCAGTTTAAGACCCATCGTGTATTTTAAATGTACTAGGACCATTAAATTGGTCTTGAGAGAGGGGTTTTTGAAGTCACACGGCTTCTGGGAGCTAATTTATTTTCTCACACCACGTAGTCCTCTTGGATCGTCGAATTTTCCTATTGTATTTAGTTAGTGCCATCTTATAGGTTAAACAATAAGTTTGTTTAGCCCTATAGAATAATCTCCTAGCCTCCTCTATAAGCTGATTAATACACGTTTTTCACCCTGGAATATCTCTCTTAACCTTCCTGATCTTAAGTGGACAGCTCTCCTCATAAGCTAGTGTCGTATTTGAATGTAATTCAAAACTCTTCTGTTCAATTTTATAAGAACTCCTAATGAGTTCGGTAGATTAATTCACGGTAGTATCAAGGCTATAACGATATTTATCCCAGATAGTCTTGCTTGAATTGGGATAAACATGATCTGAGTGCAACGCACTAACCAAGTCGAAAACAAAATGTTGGTGTTCCCTTGGCACTGATAGCATTTCTTAACGTTGATTCATCTCCTATATTCGCAATGTTAATATTATTGTTACTTACATACAAATTCTAAAAACGAATTGCCTCTTTTATTTACATCTTTACTCCCCCAGTTGGTGTGAGGCGCATTTACAACACAGCAGAGGATACAGTTCAGATTTATCGATAGGCAGTAATCCACAAAGTTTAAAACCTCCGTAGTTGATGACGTGTCAAACTCTCCTGGAAAGTAGGCGAATGCTGGTACCATCTCGTGATCCCCTGAGAGGAAGAGCACCTTTGCCCTGATTGCCACCAAGTCCCCGATAATGAACTCTGAAATTGGGAGACATTTTTAATTGTTCCTAATAAAAATGGGCGTTCTAGGCCTCTAAAGTAATGAGTTGTAAATTAGCTTATCAATTCGGGCAGTAACTATCTTGATGACTCCATTGTTGCCTAAGGTTCTTGGATGAATACGATGTCCAGGTCATCGTTGATGAACCTTCTGCTGAGCACGAACGAAGTGGGGAAGGTTCACCTGAAGACGTATCTGGGTGTCTTACATTTTGGAGTAGGGATATCGTTAGGTGCATCTTAGAAGAGGATTCAGCTCAGATTTTTCGATCGGCAGTATTCCACGAAGTTTAAACCCTCTGTATTTGGTGCCGTCTCAAACTCACCTGGAATGTAGGCAGATGCTAGTAAGACCTCTGGATCTCCTGAAAGGAAGAGCACCGTTGCCCTGATTGCCACCAAGTCCCCAAAAATGAATTCTGAAATTGGAATAAATGTTTGATTGTTCCTAACAAAAATGACGTTCTAGGCCTTTTATGTAATGAGTTGTTAACTATCTTGCCTTTTTGGGCAGTAAGTTTTTTGATGACTTCATTGTTGCCCAATGTTCTTGGACTTATACGATGTCCAGGTCATCTTTGGTGAACCTTCTGCTGAGCACACTCGAAGCAGCCTTTGCGTGGTAAAGGTTCACCTGACGAGGCATATTGTTGGTTGATGCAAAAACCTTTGGCGGTTTTGTGTATCCAATGGTCTAATTTTATTTTGCATTGAAACCATTGAAGATAATTTTTTATGCTGCAAAGTGTTATAACATTATTGCAAAAGTAGGTAATCGTAAAGTCTACCATAACCGATTACAATTTTATTAATTGTTTTTCATTCCAGTTTGGCTATTGCTTGTTGTTTTTCTGCTGTGTTGCTTGCCACTGTCACTTCATGTTTAGCTATTTTAAATGTACATGTATGCCAGTTAAGAGTGCAACACCACACCATATCGCATTATTGCGATATGCTATTCATGTTGCTAGTTCATGTTGTTCTCGTAGCAATATATGTGATCATATATTGTATCATATATTGGGTCATATATTGTGTCATATATTGGATCATATATTGGATCATATATGATCTTGTTTTCAATTTGTTTTACATTCTTTTTCTTATTTTTTAATTATTTTTTCATCTTAAACTATATGTAATAGATTATTATGTATATATTCACCAGAATTGCAAACGGTGTACATAAGTAAATTTAAAAATAAAAAATATTTTTTTATTCATTATGGTGTTTTTCATATCGTGAACCTATATTCAAAATATGCCAACTCAAATTTGACCGAAATGAGTTTCCGATGGCAAATAGCTCCCCTATGTAATACCTATCTGTCATAAAAATTTCAGAGCAAAAAAATAATTTGTTGTCGTTTTACATCCATTTTTGTTATTCTGCTAACTCAAAGTACATATTTTTTTGGTGAAAATAAATGCCAACTCCCATTGTAAATTTCCAAAAAATTTTCAAAAAATTTTTTTAAACAAATTAGATCATATATCTTATTGCATTTGCCATGCTGAACACGAATCTTGTAAAGATTTTGATATCTAATGACTGATTCTCGAGATATTGCCATTTTGAAAATATCAGTAAATAGTGTTTGCAAAAAAAAAATTGCTTATATTTATGTAACTTTCAAACTATTTATCAGATTGAAACACTATGCGTGGGGCAAATAAAGTCAATGATATAAGCTCTCAAAATAGCTAGTTTGGAGTGACCCTATTACAATACAGCGTGAGTTACAGAGTGCCAAAGTTGACCACCCTGAGATTAAAAGGCTTTCGGAGCCAGTAACTTTTAAAAATATGCAAAGATTTTTAATTTTTTTTTTAGTTTTTGCAATTACCGTACTAAGGATGACAAAAACCAAAAAAAAAAAAAAATTATAAAATTTTTTCAAAAAAAGATGTATTTTTATTTTCCGACAAAATATGCCAACTCTAAAAAAATATTTGTTTTTTGTGATAGTAATAAATGCCAACTCTGAAAAATACGCGAACAAGTGCAAAATATAAAATTTTTGGCATATGTAAAAATTGTTTAGAATATTTAAACCATCTTATGGAAGGTACATTGTTTTTTGTTACAATAATATGCGAAATAACTAGTTTCTTAGCTCTCCTGAACAGTAAGCTTTTTCGAGTTGGCATTTATTGAATATAGTTCGACGATATATTTCAATGAAAACATTTAGTTTGATAATTTTGATTTTTTACTTACTCCGTTTGCATTTTTGGTGACCATACAAAATATATAATATAATTTAACTTATACACTCAAAAAAATAACTTAGTCAAAATATTAGTAAAAGGTGTTGTAATTTACTTCAACCAAACTTTAGCAAAAAAAATTGTAAAAATTTAACTTTTACAGTTTTTTTTTGGCAATTTACTATTGGTAAAATACAACAATTTTTGGTACTTTTACTATATTTTCTTGCTAGTTTTTTTTTTTATTTTACTATAATTTTAGCAAAAATATTAGTATTTTCCTTAAAGAAATGGTAATACTTTTTATTTTTTTTCTTAGTTTTAAGAAAAAAAAATTGTTTAGTGTGAAAAAAAATCATTGCAGATTGATGATGCTGCCAACACCATAGCAAAGTAGCCATCCATCAACTGAATGTGCGCTCAAAAATAGGCTACACAATTTTTCGTATTTTTTACCATATTTTTTGCTAATTTTACCATATTTTTTGCTAATTTAATATGAATTTTTTTTTTAAAATTTGCCACCTAAATTGCTAATAAAAAGTTGATAATTTTGAAAAATTATTTTTTTAAAATTTTAACACATAGTTAGATATCTAATCTTCAATGTCCAAAAGTTTTTTTTTTATTTTTTTTTAAGTACATGTGAAAAAACTTAAAAATTCGAAAAAAAATAGTTAATTTTTTACAAATTTTACCTGAAAATGTAAGAAATTTCTTGTGTCGACTACTACGCAATTCTCATTTGTTCTACTTAAGCTAAAAAAAATGACGCAAAAAAAAATAAAAAAAGTGAAGTGTTGTTCTTTAAATTTTTTGTTTAAAGTGTTTAAGTGAAAAAAAATCATTTTGGATTTTGATGTTGTTGGAAGTCCAGTTACTGCAACTACAGCTGCTGAGAAGAAGGCAAAAGAAGATGCTGCCACCATCAAGCCGAAGAAACCATCCAACAACTGAAGTAATAGTTGATGCTGCTATTTCTACATTTAAAGAACGTGGTGCTCAAAAACAGGCAAAATTTTTTTTAGTATATTCACCAAATTTTAAATCAACTACTAATCAGAGAAAAAAAAATTACTAAATAAAACATTTTTTTTTACCAAATTACAAATTTTTTTATCTATTTCAATTTTACCATTTTTTTTTTTGTAATTTTACCATATTTTTTGATAATTTTACAAGGTTGATTTTTTACAAAAATAAAATGGTATTCTTGTAATTTTTTTTCCTAATTTTTTGATTAGCAAAATGGTTTTGCTAATATTACCAAAATTTTTGCAACGTCCAAAACTACATTTTTTTTTGCTAATTTTAACCATATTTTTTGCTAGTTTTACAATATTTTTTTTTTGAGTGTACATAGATATTAAAACACATTTTGATAGTAAAAAAAAATTTAACATAAAGGATTTAAAATATCAAGAAGAGAGCAAAGGGCTTATTAAAGGAAGGATGATTTCCTTGTTGTTTTCTTGTTTTATTGTTAATTCAGATTTTCTTCAGACTTAGCGTTTTTGTTATGCTATAAACCTTATTTTAGCATATTTACAGTCAAAATCTACAAAAAAAGATATAAAATATTATTATATAAGATATTTCTAGACATTTTATTGTATTAAATGGCATGTCACAGGCTTAATTCCGTTTGGAATTGTAATAAGTGGTTTACTCGTAAAACGCAAAACGATTATTTTTTTTCGGAATGAAATCACTTTCAAAATTCAAAGTGGGATTGAATTGCATAGGAGTGGATTTTATTTCGAAAAAATATTTTGTTTTACGTTTTTAGAGGAAAACTTTCAAACCACTTCGGAACGGAATTGACTCTGTGACAGGCCCTTAAGTATTACCAACAATAGCATTTAGTGCTGATGGGTTTTAATGATAACACTGATATCATTTAAAGAAACAACCATGTGCCCTTAAATATTGACTTCTTAGGTACATACATGTTAATAGAGTTTATTTTGTTAAGACCATGGGATGCTTAAGACCATCGAATACTTTTTACGGAATTTCAACTATAAAAATATTAAAAATAATTCCACATTCTTTTTTTATTCCAGCAAAAAATAACTTTCTACCATAGTTGTATGCTATGATTGAAATAACGAAATGAATAAATAACAATATTTTTTCAAAAATAATCAAATAACAGATTATTTAAATATTTGAAAATGAATAATATTTATTTTGATTTTATTTGAATAACGAAAAATCGAATAATTTTTTCTGATTTTTTTTATTCAAACAAACAAAATATAATTTTTCAAAATAATCAACAAAAATTTGTGATTTTTTTTGGTTATTCACAAAAATTCAAATAAATAACGTATTATTCAATCAACAAAAAATAAATATTCTTGAAAATTTTGTGTTTGAAAAAAAAAAACTATTTTATTTATTTTGTACAGTTTAACAAAAAATTATTCTTACAAAACAGTTTTGTTTTAATATCAGGTTTTTATAAATTGTAATTTATAAAAAGTCCATTTGAATTCAGAAAAGTTAAGTTGTGATTTAGGAAATTCCAAGTGCAGAGCTATAAACTTATGCAAATATTTACTTAACAAAACTTTTTTTTAAAGAAAAGTATAAAAATCTGTAAAAATTGGCGACTTTCATAGGTTGGTTTAAGGAGTATACTCACTTTGTCATTCCGTGTGTAAGCATCGAAATATCTATCTAACAAACCATAAAATATATATTATTTATTAGTGATCGATTGTTACACACTCTGCAGATGTCCGTCCGTTCGTCTGTGGAAGACATGATACAATCCAAAATAAAAGAGCTAGACTGCGAAAATTTGGCAGAAATATATCTTATATTCTGAGGCTGGTTAAGTACGGAAATGGGCCAAATCGGATCATATTTAAAAATTTGAAAAAAGGCAGAAGCAAATGAAATATTTCTATGGCAGAAGAACTTCAACGTCGTGCAGTTGAATCCAGGGGACTAGAAAATGAAATTCTATGATAAAATTTAGCGGTCATATAACCAAATTTAAAAACATGCGATTTGCGAAATGGAATGATATCTGATAATAATGATAAATACCGAAATGTTTATTTATTACATACACTCAAAATATTATGTCAGTAAATTCTACAGAAAATACGTTTGAAACTAATGAAACTTTATTTAAAAAAAAGACTACTTTTATAAATAACTGTAAAAATCCGTAAAAACTGACTGAAAATGTTTACTATTAAAACGGTTAAAATTACGGAAATGTACATTCATTTTTGATTTTTTAGAAATAATTTTAAAAAACATCGAACCTGAGGAGAATCGAACTCATAATTTCGGGCTGATAGCCCAGCACGCTACCCTCTGTGCCACAAGCTACTTATATTTTAAGCAACTAAATTTGAATTTAAAATTAAAATTAAAAAAAAAAAATTTAATTTTAGAAATTTTTAAATAAAAACGTAAACGTACCGCATACTCTATGAAATATGCAATTTCTCTATAGCTTCTCGTTTTCGAGATATTCGGAATAGAATTTTAAAAAATGTTATTTATAAGCGTTTTTGTAGTACCACTGTTAGACATTATTGCGTTAATGTCAAAAACTAAGAGTGGATTTTATATAATATGGACCTGTAGAATCCAAATCTGTCATCTAAAATGCTGTAGCTTGTTTCGTTTTTGTGTTTTTCGCGCTTAAAAATGTGCCCAATTCCATACCATATAAAATACATTCAAAATAATTATGTTTATTTTTTGACCGTTTGAATACTGCAATGTAAATTTTTTTGAATACTTTATATAAATGCATAATTCCAAATAATATTTGGTTTTTTTTTTGATATCTCTAGTTTTCGAGAAAATTCGAATATAATAATCTTTTGCAATTCAACCGCGATTTTTGAAAAAAGTGCTCGATCGATGTTTTGGTTTTTGTTCCTATATTATTCTTAGACATTCCAAATACGTATTCAAAAAAGAAAATATAGTATTCGCACTTTTAGGCAAAAACTGTTTCCAACCATCCGTGTTTTACTTGGTTGGTCAAAGTCACAAATTTTACCTGGCCTATGTGAAATTTGAAACATTTTTAATATATTATAACTTATTATTTTAATTATTTTCAATATGATACTTCCCCAGTGAAATTTCATGCACTAATTCGTAGAATATTTTTTCCCTTTTGGTAGACTTCAATGTATCTCGCTTAAAAAATATAACAGTTAATCCGTAAAATGAGGGATAGAAGGATAGATCATTATGTGCTAGAGAATCACAATAAATTACATCATCAGTACAACATCAGTTTTACCTCAAAAGTAGTCAAAAATAAAAAAATATTATAAGCAAATATGCATTTAAATTATAAAAATAGAATAATGCATTTTCTATTGCAAAAATGTTCAATTGTATAAAGAATGAAATTTTTGTCGATTAAAATAATTTTTGTGTAGTAGAAACATTTCACAGTTAATACTAAAGAATATTTTCTTAAAAATGTCACCAAAGCAAAAACCCTTAAAAATCTCAATGTTTTGCAAAATAAACCTTTACAATTAAGGATATTTAAGTAATTATACATCCTTTCACGACTTTTTATTGTTTAAGAAAAATATCGAAAAGTCTAATCAACTAGAGTATTTTCCATAAGAAAATGTTTTAAGAACATTTTTTAATCAGTAAAAGTCAATTTGGGAAAAAATTAAAATTAATCTAATTAATGTTTTAGTAAAGAAAATCTTAAATAAGTAAAACAATAGTGGTTTGTAAGAATAATTGTGTGTTTTACTGTATAATAAAATTCAAAATAAATAAAAAAAAATATATTTTTCAAACACAAAATTTTCAAGAATATTTCTTTTTTTTTGTTTAAATAATACGTTATTCATTTGAATTTTTGTGAATAACCAAAAAAAATCACAATTTTTTGTTGATTATTTTGAAAAATTCTATTTTGTTTGTTTGAATAAGCAATCAGAAAAAATTATTTGATTTTTTTGGAAAGAAATATTATTTCATTTTTATGAATTTGAATAAAATAAAATTTTATTTTATTCAAACCAAAATAAATAAAATAACAAAACATTTTATTTTTTGATAGCCAACTAAAATATCAAAGTATTTTATTTTTTTCCAAAAAATCCAAATAAAAAAAATCAATAATACAGCTATGCTTTCTACTACTAAAAACATTTTTTACTCATAATAAGCAAATGAGTACTTAAAACTTTTATTAAAAGCAATATACTTAGTAGTATGTATATTAACTTACTGGGTTATCTTTGTTAGGATATTTGAAGGAGAGGGATAAATAAACTATTAATACTTACATCATGCCGATAATATTTTCCATGTAGGTAAGGTGACAGTCTTCTTGTGATTGTTAGTAAAAACGTTGTCCTTCCCAAATCGTAACTAAACATCAAAACTGATTATACATTCTTTTCATTTCCGACAGTAAGAGATGTCAAAAGTTTGTAGTGTTGAAATCGTAGTGATAACGTTATGGTTTCCCCCAAGTTGAGTGAGCTGAACGTTGCTGTAACTCGTAACTCGACCTTCAAACTGCATATATGTTCTTTCCATTTCCAATTTGCTATTGCGACAGTAAGGGATTTCAAAATAGTTTGTAGTGTTGAAATCGTAGTGATAACGTTATGGTGGCGCATATGTTCTCTCTTCCAAGTAGAAGAGCTTTCTTCAACTCGTAACTCGGTATCAAAACTGCTTATACGATCTTTTTATTTCCAATTTGATATGGCGACATTAAGGGATTTGTAAAAAGTTTGTAATATTGAAATCGTAGTGATAACATTATGGTGGTGCATATGCCCTCTCCTCCATGTTGCGAGAGCTTAACGTAGCTGCGTAGTTTAATTTTCTTCAACATCAAAGAACTCAATAATATTGTTTTTTCGACATTTTGAATACGAAAATTTCCAGTTCATCTTGTTTTGGAATAAAATGTCCACGCTTATACTTGTTTTGACGATGAACTGGAAAAAAATGAAAATATGATTTTAGAATTCTTTATATATATTAATGAAAACTTACCTTTTCCAACATTTTTCTATGTAAAAGTAATTTTTAAGCAGAATATTTTGCAAGTAGGACAATAATTGTTAATCGATGGTAATAAAATATAATTTTATTCGTAAATTTTTTTTTTGTTATTCTGATTCAAATTTGTTTCATATATGATATCATATATGGTACATAGTTTACATTCGACCTCATATATGGGATCGATTTTTGCATATATGGCCACATATTTGTTTCCTTATATGTCATATATGATCATATAAAGATCAATACATAGCCATATATGAACATACACATTTATTTTTAGCCGGGAAGAGAAAATCTATGGTCTTATGTATTAAGGAATAAAACAACCAATAAAAAAGAAGACACATTTTTTCTAGAGAGAAATTGTAAGATTCTGAGAAATTTTTCCAATAGAAAATGTCTCAAATTCTGAGAAATTTTGTAGTAAAAAGTAAAATGTGTCAGCTTCTAAAACATTTTTGCTATGGAAAAAGTCTGAGATTCTGAGCGTTTTGTCGAACTGAAAAAATTTTGGATTCTAAGAATTTTTTTCTATTTTTATTTAAAAAAAAAAAATGTCTCAGATTCTGAGAAATTTTTCTGCAACATTCTTCGTTTTCTTCTTTTTTTTTCCGAAGTTTTCTATTTACATTAGTGACGTATTTCGGCCGTGCTCCCTTAAAATTAAAAAAAAATATTGGTATAAACAAAGCAAACATTCACTTACTAATAAAAAATACATTTATTATTAACGTTCGGTACTTTATGTGTTGTCGCAGTTTTTATATCGCGATATTATCATATTATTTCGATCTTTAAAAAAATATAAATAACTTAGTTAGAAAAAAACAATTTTTATTTAATTATCATTAAAAAATCACTCAATTCGAGAAAAAAATAATAAACGCGGGTAACAAAAACAGCTGTTTATAAACTGTCAACTAAGTATTGTGACAGGTATAATAAAACAGTGTTGCCACTCATGGTGGTATAAAATTCTCACCAGAGTTGTATTTACACTGCATTACCGACTTCATTAACCCTTTTGCAATATACACTCATGATCATAATAATAGTGTATGCTTTAAAATGGATGAAAATACCCCTGATCATATTGATACTCCAAGAAATAGTTTAAGCTTGTTTAGAGTTAGCAAGTTTAAAAACCTGGAATCGGCAAACAACCAACTACAAGAAAGACTTAGACATTTAGAGATATTATGTTCGAAATTAGCTCAAGACAATAAAGAGCTTAAGATAGAAAACGACAAACTTAGAACCAACTCTGATCACATAATGGAACACCAAAATGAATTTCAGACGGATGAAGATGAACTTATGAAAGAAACGGAATGGAAAGTCCAAAAAAAAACGAGGTAACAAACAAAATAAGAAAAGAAAGGCAGATTCCTCACTAGAAACTACTCCAGCTGCAGCAGAATGTACCCCACAAAACAAAACTCCCGTAGAAGGTAACCTCCAAAACAAATCTCCCGCTATTCCAATTCCCCAAACAAATGTCCGTCCACCACCAATCATTATGAACTCTAACGAAAATTTTAATCAGCTCCACAAAATAATTAATAAAGCAGCAAAAAGTGACTTCACCGTTAAAATAACTGCAGAAAATGTTTATAAAATAAATACATTTGATAGTACAGACTATAGAGAAATTACCAAAGCTTTAAATGAATCTAAAGTACCATGGCATTCGTTTGAAGATAAACAAGCCAGACCTATACGAGTATTAGTTAAAAATCTTCACCACTCTTGCGAACCAGACGAAATAATTTCGGAACTAAAGCAAAAAGGTTTCAAAATTATAAACGCTATTAACAAATTCGAATACAGAACGAAAAAACCGTTGGATATGTTCATATTATCATTCGATTCAATGGAAAATGTAGATAATATTTACAAAATTTCTAAAATATTTAACACAGCCCGAGTAAAAAAGATTATATATAATTTTACTTATTTGTATATAAACATATATTATTTCATAAATTTATACGTAAATTGTTTTGCTATCATATAAGATTATATATATTTACACTTCGTATTTTTTTCTTATATAAAATTATATAAAAGAAAATGTTAAGTTATACATAATAACATATGATTAGAGTGAGTTTATATAATTACATATGAAATATAAAATTTTGTCTGTTTTTTTTATATAATTTAATATAACAAAATATTTGAAGACATTTTATATAAAACTTTATGCAACTTTTTTCTGAATCATATGTAATCTTATATGAGTAAAATTAAAAAAGAAAATCTAAGTCCTTTATATTTAATTTGATATAACTTTTGAAAATTTTTCTAAGTCCAGAATTTTTTTTTTTTTTTGAAGTTCCAAAACTAAACTTTAAACATTTTTTTTTAATTTTATATGTTATTATATATAATGCAAAATTTATAAAAAAAATCTAAGTTCTTTATATATATAATTTAATATAAATTTTTTTTGTGATTTTTTTTTATTAAAAAAAAAATTTTTTGGAATTTTTTTTTATTTAATTATATATAATTGCATAAATTTTTCTAAAAAAGGGGCCAATTTTCGCATCAAATCATATAAAATTATATTAAAATCACATCAAATTATATCAAATTTAATGCAATTTTATATGGTTTTATCGACTCATTTTTCGCATCAAATTCTATATGAATATATATGATGTCTTTATATAATTAAATATAAACATATATAATCTTTTTTACTCGGGAGTGGTAAATATTGAACCAATAAAACTTTCAAATAAAATACCACAATGTAAAAATTGCCAATCTTTTAACCACACAAAGAACTACTGCTCAAAGCAGCCTAGATGTGTGAGATGTGCGGGTAATCACGAATCAAAACTGTGTGATAAACCACCAAATATTTTTCCCTTATGCTGCAACTGTGGAGAACAACACCCAGCAAGCTATCGCGGATGCAGTTTTGCTAAAGAATTACAGAAAAAACGAAATATTAAACTTCAACAAAAAACTATAAATCAAGAACAACAATCTTCACAACGAAATAAAATACAACAACAAATCCAGCAAGGTCCTCAAAATGAGTATCAACGACGGTAGTCGGCGTTGCCTTTATAAGGATACCAAAAAGTTGGATTTGAAATCCAAATTAGCAAATCCAAATCCACCTGGTGGCGCAAATCCAAGGTTTACTACACAAAATGTTGGGCAGAATGGTACAAAACACCGCGTCAACTGAAAAAAGGTCCGAAAAAAGTCTAGAAAATTGTGAAATAAATCAAAAAATTCAAAATAATAATTTTTAACTAAATTTTTGTTAATTATATTTTCGTTCAGTTTTCACATTTTTCTCATAAAAGCAGCTAATTTCTTAAAAAAAAAATAAAACAATTAATAATAAACAATAAAATATTGATTTTATTGTTTTATTTTTATTATTTGTCCCCTAATAACGCCATTTTTTGCATTAAAAACAAAAAATGTACTAAATATAAAATAAATGTACTAAATGCTCAAAATGTAGAGGCCAACATTTTGTGTTGTAAACTTTGGATTTGCGCCACCAAGTGGATTTGGATTTGTTAATTTGGATTTCAAATCCAACTTTTTGGTATCCTTATAAAGGCAACGCCGACTACCGTCGTTGCCTCAGCAATCATTGCAAAATTATCAACAACCAATACAACAATGTATACCACAACAACAGCAACAACAACATTATATTCAACAACAAAGCCAACCACCACCACAACAACGCCTAAAACAACCCCCTCAACAACAGTATTTACAACAACGCGTGCGTAAACCAACCCCAAAAAAACAGCAGCAACAATCTGATCAACAATGTCAAGAAAAATCGTACTCAGATATGTCTAAAGAAATTACTAGTCAAGGTAATTTGTTGGCCGTTATACTACAAAAATTGGAAAAACTCGAATCCGTTAACAACTCGATTGAAAATAGGTTGTTATCACTAGAAAATAACTTATCTTCAACTTCACAATGAAAAACTCATTAAACATAATGGAATGGAATGCAAACGGTTTGCAATCACATAAAAAAGAACTTCAGGTAATTTTAGATAGTAAAAACATAGATATTTGTCTGGTAAATGAAACTCATTTCACCAGAGAAACATACATAGTATTTAAAAACTACAAAATATATCACACAATACACCCAAGCAACAATGCTCGAGGAGGAAGTGCTGTTATAATAAAAAGTTGCATAGAACACTTTGAAGAAGAAAAATTTTGTTCCGAAGAATTTCAGGCTACAACAGTTACTATCATAACAAATGGGTCACGTACATCATTCACATCTGTATATAGTCCACCGAGACATAACATAAAAATGGAAAAATATTTGCAACTTATAAATAAACACAAATATAAATTTATTATGGGTGGAGATTATAACGCCAAACATCCCAAATGGGGATCAAGGCTTTCAAACACAAAGGGTAGAGAACTGCTTAAAGCTATTCAAAAATCAAATTGTGAATATATTTCTACAGGTACTCCAACGTATTGGCCGTCTGATGTAGGAAAAACTCCTGACTTACTTGATTTTTTCATCACTAGGAAAATATCAAAATCAGATATGAAAATAAAAGAAGGATTTGATCTAAGTTCAGACCATTCCCCAATTTATTTAAGCCTTTTCTGTGAATCAGAGCAAACACAACCAGAACCAAAGCTCACAAGCAAACTAACTGACTGGAATTACTTTAAAACTCTTATCAATGAGGGTATCAACACAACAACACAATTAAATTCAACTGAGGATCTAGATAATGAAATATTAAAATTTACAACAATTCTTCAACAAGCTGCATGGAAAAGCACACCTATATTTACAAAACGTATCCAACAAAACTGTTATCCTCCAAAAATAAAAGACCTTGTGTCAAAAAAAAGAAAGTTGCGTAAAAAATGGCAACAAACACGTCATCCAATTGACAAAAATATTCTTAACAATGCCACACAAACGCTTAAAAGAGAAATACAAAAATTCAAAAATGATAATCTCAGCAAATATATGTCTGAATTGTCCTCCGATAGAAGGAGTGATTACTCACTATGGAAGGCTACAAAAAATCTTAAAAGACCAGTTGAACATAAATCAGCAATTAGAATTGGTACAGAAAAATGGGCAAGAACTAATCAAGAAAAGGCTAATTTGTTCGCAGATTACCTCTGTAAAATCCTGAATATAAATCAAGATATTCCGATGCCTCTGGAAGCAGAAAATGTAGATGAAGAAATAATTAGAAATATTACAATTGACGAAGTAAAGAGTGAAATTAAAGCTCTGAAATCCAAGAAATCTCCTGGCTATGATCTCATAAATCCTGTGATATTAAAAAATTTGCCGTTCAATGCAGTAACTCTAATAACAACATTATTTAATAAAGCTATTGAAATGGAACACTTTCCAAGCTATTGGAAAATAGCTGAAATCATCATGATCCAAAAACCTGGCAAAAAATCAACCGATGTAAGTTCATATAGACCAATATCTCTACTTCCAGTTATCGGAAAAGTGTTTGAAAAACTAATTTGTAAACGCCTCAACCAAGTAATAGAAAGAAAAAATCTGATACCTAATCATCAATTTGGATTCCGTAAAAAGCATTCAACTATTGAACAGGTCCACAGAATTACTCATTCAATAGAAAAAGCAATTGAAGATAACGTAATCTGTTCGGCCGTTTTCCTAGATGTGTCCAAAGCTTTCGATGCAGTCTGGCATTCGGGGTTAATGTACAAGCTTAATGCTTGTTTACCAAAAATATATTGTAATCTAATCGAATCTTACCTATCAGAAAGATATTTTTATGTGAAGCAAGAGAATGGTTATTCCAGTCTTCAACCCATATCATCAGGTGTACCTCAGGGTAGTATACTAGGCCCAGTGCTATATCTGTTATTCACTAGAGATCTACCAATTAATCCAGAATGTGTTACAGGCACATTTGCAGATGACACCGTCATAATGTCAATGGGACCTAATAGCCATATAGCGACCGCAAAATTACAAACGGCATTACATGAAGTAGTCCAGTGGACCAAAACCTGGAAAATCACATTAAATAGTTCCAAATCTACTCACGTCTATTTTACAAATAAAACTATAAATCAAATCCCAATTTACATAGATGATATTAAAATTCCAGTTTCAAACTCAGCTAAATATCTTGGTATGACACTTGATGCGGAGCTCAGATGGAAAGCACACGTTAAGAAAAAAATTGAAGAGTTAAACCTGAAATACCTTAAGATAAAATGGCTAATTGGAAGAAATTCCAACTTATCCTTACACAACAAAATTATGATATACAATCAGATACTTAAACCAGTGTGGACTTATGGTGCACAGCTGTGGGGCTGTGCAAAAAACTATGTTATTGACATTATACAGCGATTTCAAAATAAAATTTTAAAGGACATGACAAATGCCCCTTGGTACATTCGTATGAGTGACTTACACAGAGATTTAAAAATAAATACAGTAAAAGAGGAGATAAAAAACTATGCAATTAAACATAACAAAAGACTAGAACAACATTGTAACGATTTAGTTCCTTTATTATTAGATACCAATAGATTGACAAGAAGGCTCAATCGGTTCAAACCGCATGATCTAATACCCGCTTTAATCAGCTGTAAATTGAGAAGAAGAAATCTCTTTAGCTGCCCTTAGTTTTAAATATATTATTTTAGAATAAAGCTACTAGTTAGTCTATACAGACTAGTCGTAGTATAAATTTAAACCTTTTTACTTATGTAATAAATTGTTTAAATAAAGAAAAAAAAAAAAAAAATTCTTCGTGTAGAAAAAGTCTCAGATTCTGAGACAATTTTTCCTATAGAAAAGTCTCAGATTCGGAGGCATTTTTCCTATAAAAAAGTTTCAGATTCTGAGACATTTTTTCTATAGAAAAAGTCTCAGATTCTGAGACATTTTTTCTATAGAAAAAGTCTCAGATTCTGAGACATTTTGTGTATAGAAAAAGTCTCAGATTCTGAGACATTTTTTCTATAGAAAAAGTCTCAGATTCTGAGACATTTTTTCTATAGAAAAAGTCTCAGATTCTGAGACATTTTTTCTATAGAAAAAGTCTCAGATTCTGAGACATTTTTCCTATAGAAAAAGTCTCAGATTCTGAGACATTTTTTCTATAGAAAAAGTCTCAGATTCTGAGACATTTTTTCTATAGAAAAAGTCTCAGATTCTGAGACATTTTTTCTATAGAAAAAGTCTCAGATTCTGAGACATTTTTCCTATAGAAAAAGTCTCAGATTCTGAGACATTTTTCCTATAGAAAAAGTCTCAGATTCTGAGACATTTTTCCTATAGAAAAAGTCGCAGATTCTGAGACATTTTTCCTATAGAAAAAGTCTCAGATTCTGAGACATTTTTCCTACCCGGCTAAAAATAAATGTGTATGTTCGTATATGCTTATATATAGATCTTTATATGATCATATATGACATATATGGAAACATATATGTGACCATATATGCAAGAAACGATCCCATATATGTGGCCGTATATAAAATATGTGCCATATATGATATCATGTATGGAAACATATATGTTATCATAAAATGTTAAGTTTTAGTGCATGTGTATGAAAATATCAACCGGAATTACAAAACAAAAGTTTTGTAGGATTGAAATTATATTTTATTACCATATTTATACCTTAATACCGATTCGTATCAATAATTTAAAAAATATTGTTTCCTAGTTGCAAAATATTCTGATTAAAAAAGTTACTTTTACATAAAGAAAATGGAAAAGGTAAGTTTTTATTAGAATTTTAAATGAATTTAGAATTTTAAAATCATATGTATTATTTTTTCCAGTTCATCGTCATAACAAGTATAAGCGTGTACATTTTATTCCATAACAAGATCATATTCAAAAGGATCATACATATATATAGAGTGCTTTGATGTTGAAGAAAATTAAACTACGCAGCTTCGTTAATCTCGTGCAACTTCGTGGAGAGGGCATATGCACCACCATTATGTTTTCAATGCGATTGCAATACTGCAAACTATTTTGAAATCCCTTAATGTCGCCATAACAAATTGGAAATGATAGATCGTATAAGCAGTTTTGAGCCCGAATAAGGTTAAGCTCACTCAACTTGGAGAAGAGGACATATGCACCACCAGAAATGTTATCACTACGATTCCAACACTATAAATTATTTTGAAATCCCTTACTGTAGAACATTGGAAATGGAAAGAACGTATAAGAAGTTTAAAGGCCGAGTTACTAGAAAATTCAACCATTCGGAGGGACGTTAAGCTCGCTTAACTTAGAGCAGAGGGCATATGCACGACTATAACGTTATCACTACGGTTCCAACACTACAAACTATTTTGAAATCGCTTACTATCGCCATAGCAAATCGAAATGAAAAGAACGATCAGTTTTAAGGTTGAGTAACGATTTGGGAAGGACAAAGTTTTTATACAATTACAAGAAAGCTGTCTATAAGCGAAAGTGACAATCTGGCACATTGTCACCATGATGTAAGTAGAAATAGTTACTATCCCTGTCCTTCAAATATCCTTACAAACATGATGTAAGTAGAAATAGTTTTTATCCATATCCTTCAAATATTCTTACAAACATAACCCAGCAAGATAAAATACATATGTACTACTGAATATATTGCTTTTAATCAAAGTCTTAAGTAATTATTTACTTGCTATGAATTTTGATGCGTGCATTTAGTAGTAGCAAGTTTTTTTTTTGCTGGAATAAAAAAGAAATGTGTAATAATTTTTAATATTTTTTCAGATGGATTTCTGAAAGTCAATATATCTTTCCTTAAAAAGCATTCCATAGTCTTTAGCATCCAATGGGCTTAAGCATCCCATGGTCTTAACAAAATACACTCCAACATGTATGTATGTAACTAGCAGTATCTAGCCAATCTTTAAAGGTAAATGGTTGCTTCGTTAAATGACATCCGTGTTATCATTAACCTATTAGCACCAAATGCTATCGTTGGTAATACTTTAATACAATTAAAATTTTAGAAATATCTTAAATATTAATATTATTTTATATCCTTTTTTAGATTTTGACTATAAATATTGTAAAAAAGAGGCTTATACCATAACAAAAACGCTAAGTCTGAAGATAATCGGAATTAACACTAAAACAATAAAACACAATGGAAATCAACGTTCCTTTAATAAGCCCTTTGTTCGCATCTTTCGTAATTGATATCAATTGAAAAACTTGATATATAAGATCTTTTATGTTCAATTTATTTTGTTAACTATCAAAATGTATTCTCATATCTATAAGTTAAATTATTTATTTTTATATGGTCACCAAAAATGCAAACGATGGTAACTAAAAAATGAAAATCATCAAACTAAAGGGTTTCATTAAAATATATGAAAACACCAAAATTAATAAAAAAAATATTTTTAATTTTAAATTATACTTATGTACACCGTTTGCAATTCTGGTGAATATATACATAATAATCTATTACATATAGTTTAAAATGAAAAAAATAAATAAAAAACATGAAAAAGAATGTAAAACAAATTGAAAAAAACATCATATATGATCCCATATATGATTCAATATATTATCCAATATATGATTCAATATATGATCTAATATATGATCACATATATTGGATCATATATGATCGTGTCTTATATAATCGCCAATTTTGGAATATGGTCATATATGAGACCATATTTGATACTATATATGATACTGTATATGGTCTCATATATGATATCATATATGATAATATACAACATTTTTAGCCGGGTATAGAAAAAGTCTCAGATTCTGAGACATTTTTCCTATAGAAAAAGTCTCAGATTCTGAGACATTTTTCCTATAGAAAAAGTCTCAGATTCTGAGACATTTTTCCTATAGAAAAAGTCTCAGATTCTGAGACATTTTTCCTATAGAAAAAGTCTCAGATTCTGAGACATTTTTCCTATAGAAAAAGTCTCAGATTCTGAGACATTTTTCCTATAGAAAAAGTCTCAGATTCTGAGACATTTTTCCTATAGAAAAAGTCTCAGATTCTGAGACATTTTTCCTATAGAAAAAGTCTCAGATTCTGAGACATTTTTCCTATAGAAAAAGTCTCAGATTCTGAGATATTTTTCCTTTAGAAAAAGTCTCAGATTTGGTAGGACATTTTTCCTATAGAAAAAGTCTCAGATTTTGAGATATTTTTCCTATAGAAAAAGTCTCAGATTTTGAGACATTTTTCCTATAAAAAAGTCTCCGATTCTGGGACATTTTTCCTATAGAAAAAGTCTCAGATTCTGAGACATTTTTTCTATAGATAAAGTCTCAGATTTTGAGACATTTTTCCTATAGAAAAAGTCTCAGATTTTGAGACATTTTTTTCCTATGTCTCAGAATCTGAGACTTTTTCTATAGAAAAAATGTCTTAGAATCTGAGACTTTTTCTATAGGCAAAATGTCTCAGAATCCGGGACTTTTTTTATAGGAAAAATATAAATTTTCCTATAGAAAGGGCTTAGATTTTGACACATTTTGCTATAAAATTCGCCACATTTTCCCTTAAGAAAAAATATCGGACTTTAAAACTTTTTGTACCTATAAAAAATTATCTTAAACTGTGGATACATACATGGTACAACCCTGATCATTCCTTAACAATGAGTATAATATCACACGCTTTTAGTTTTGAGAAAATGGATAGAATATGCTTCTTAATATTTCCATCAGTACAGCCGACAGCATAAATGTACATAAATTTTTACAATCTGAAAGAAACCATGAAACAAATTGTAAGTACCACGTAGATATACCAAATTAAGATGTGTACTTACGGTTTTTCTGCCATATGTATCGAGAATGTATTTAAAAGCACAATTAGTGCTGCGAAAATCCATAATTTTGTCATCAAAAAAATAACAAATAAATTGTTTTTTTTTTTTATAAATTTTATTTTCAGTTTGACATTTTTTCCAAAAATTATAAGTTTTTTTATCGATTCCGTGGAAACAGTAGAGGAATGGAGTAACATTACTGGGGAATCTATTCTAGAATACATTGCCAAAGAAACGATTCCAAAAAATTTTGCTGGGATGTGTCAAATGTGTATTTATCGCTCATCTTTCATACTATTAAAGGTGGCTTCAGACTATAATATTTGTACTATCTGTCAAAATTTTTTGTAAAGTCTATAAAATAGTATGGTGTAAACACAAATCGGTATAAAACCAAGAGAAATACGGATTGAAAAATGACAAGCGGAAATTTAGACATTTATCTAAAAATGAGAAAACGTATACGCTTTTCATAAGATCAGGGTTGTATTTGTTTTCTAATATTTAAGATGTGATGGTGTAAATACGCAAAGGATTTTTTAAAAGATTTTTTGACAGGCTGAGAAAATTTCGTATTATTTAAGATACGTATTTTCTTACGACTCAGTATTATAGTCTGAAGTGGGCTTAACTTTCACAGTTCTATTTTACATGCGAACCGATGTGTATTTGTTTTTTCTAGTTTTCTCAAATAACAGTAAATTGTCCCAGCTAAAATTTTGGCTGAACAGTTTTTCGAAAGGAATTTCGAGTTAAAGAGCGCATCCAAACAACCAGAATTCATGCATGATTTCTGCAGGCTATGACGCAGTTGAGAGCACTCTTTGGTAGCGCTGATAAAGAGCTATTAAGACAAAGTGAAATATATTTTCAGAGCTGATTGAAGCACGCGTTGATTTAAGCAAAATAAAAATGCAGGGAAATCTTGCACTTTTTTCCAAAAATTATTCCATATCATTTAAAAAGTGAAATTTGACCAAAAATATTTTTTATGAGCGCTCGCTACTGGGGCTCATTCATCAGGTTGAGGATGGGGCAGTTTAGTCGAAAAATGGGGCACATTTACCGACCAGGAATGCACCCAATGGGGTAGTTTCGTCAGCGAGTATGCGTCATGGGATTTATTAGCCGATCACAGATGTACCCTGTGGAGTTAATTCACCATTTAAGATAGGGTAGTTTGCTGGCGAATGTGCCCCATGAAAAAAGTAAAGTTTTTTTTTTCAATAAATTTTTTAAATAATTACCAAAGAGAGGACTTTCATGCAAATGCATTTTTTTCTCTTTGATCATAGAACAGCATAAACAATATATCTTTTCAAATCAAAGAATTTGCTTGAAAATGGCATCGATTCGTTAGTGTATATTTTTGCATATTTTGCTATTATTTCGCTATAAATGCATATTTTTAGGTCATATTTAGTACAAATTTTAGTTTTTTAGATATTTTTTAGTTTTTTTTATCATTTTTTTTTTTATGTTTTACTATATTTTTTTGTATTAAAGCAATTATTATTTTTTTTATTATTTTTATTTTTTAAATAACAATTTATTCACACTGTGTGTATATCTAATCTTACAATGCGAGACTGAATTTAAATGTTATGTTTTTTTTTAATAAAATTAAAAAAACTGGAGGATTTTTCATGGTTTTAAGTGCATATTTTAAGATTTTTAGTGCATATTTCACAACTTTTTAGTGCATGTTTAGGCGCCTAAAATATAGTGCATGAAGGTCCTGTCCCTGATAATTATACTACTGTACATTAAAAAAAAACTTGATGCGACTGGGACGCGACTGTACTTACACAGTTAATTGCAATTGTTCTTGTGATCACAAAACTAGTCTCCAAACTTTTTCATCACATCAGGTTTTTGAGAAAATTGAGGTCAAAATTAAAAAAATGCCGTTTTCAAAATAAGTCGAGGTAAAGCTCAAACATTGCTCTTTAGGATGCATAATTCATTTGGTCAGTCGCCCTAACACTTAGGGCAGCGATTGTCTTTCAATAATGTCTCATATAAAAAAAACTTGATGCGATTCCGCATTACAAATCAGATATCTAAACAATTTCATAACATCAGGTTTTAAAGAAATTTGAAATTCAAAATCGCGTTCTTTGACATGTTTAAAAACGCATGGCGGATAAACCTAATGTGCTGACGACTTAAAAATAAGTCAAGGGTAAAGTTTAAACATTGCTCTTTGAGATGCATAACTCATTTGATCAGACGCTTTCAACGTAGGACCAACAATTCTCTTTTCATAAGGCCTTTTCCACTGGGGAAGAAGACATCATTGAAAGGCAATTTGAGCCCAAAGGGCTAAGGCGACTGGCCAAATGAGTCCTGCATCTTTAAGAGAAAGCTTAAGCTTTACCCTCGACTTATTTTTAAGTCGCCAACGCATTGGGTTCATCTGCTATGAGTTGCAAAAATTGCATAAAACGGTGATTTTTTTTAAATTGACCTCAATTTTCTCAAAAACTTGATGTGATGGAAAAGCTTAAAGACCGGATTTTTATCAGCAGAAATATTGTATAAAATGTATAAGGTCACGTCCCAGTCGCATTTTCGATGTTTAATAGTGTAATTCTTCCAAAAAAATATGGCGATTGTGCCCCAACCTCCAAATGTGCCCCATGGATGAGGCAGTTTCGTCGACTTGGGTTACTTTCAAAATTTGAAAAAAAAATGGAAAGGAACATAATAAGTGATATTTAGGGCATATAAACATTCTTAAATAAAATAAGAATTGAGTAAAAAAGTCTACTGGTTTAGGCTTTACAGCACAAAAACGTGATGAATGTGCCCCTCTCTACCCTACTGCGTCTCCTTGTGCTATTGCATTGAGCGAACTAAATAAATGAATAATTAAACTATTGAAGGAACAAAATAAATTAATGTATGTGTGTACGAAGTACGACGAGTATTTTAGTTTTATATGCAATTAACACACCTTTTGCTTTTTGGTTTTATTTACCTCAATTAAATTAAATTAAAGAAAAAAATAAAATAAACAGAAAATTGTATAAACTTTGATTTTGATTGCGTAAATTTTTAACTGGGCATGGATGATTTAACTGAGAGGGTTTAATGGCAGTTTATTTATACACGGTTGCATTATACAGTTGCTGTTGTCGTCGCCGTTTTTTTTTTGTTTGCTGTAGTAGTGGGAAAGTGTAAGGAGAGATCCGGTTATGGGGCACTGTGCAATGTACACTGTACATATATCCTGTAAACATGAAGTTCAAATAGGGAACGTTTGATGTGGGTTTAATAATATTTTATTGATTTTTCAAAAGGTGATATGAAAAAGTTTTTGATAGTAGATAATATTTAAATGTAGCGCACACCCAACAAAGCAGAAAAAATTGATTTAGCTCCTTTGAAATGTTTTCCTTCTTTTAAATTCATTTTTTTCTTAAAAAACAAGGAAAACAATTTTTTTGAATATTATGACAATTTAAACTAAAAAATGGGAAACATTTTATTTCAATTTAGTTCATACACATTTGAAGATCCGATTGGGTGAATACCCTGTTGGGTTCGGACCCGATAGGTTCAGACCCCAATGGGCTCAGACCCAGTTGTCATAGTTTTTGATCCAAAATGTTTGTCCATTTCGCTCTACCTTGCTTAGTTTTTGAGATACGTTCATTTAGGGGACCACTGGGGTCTTGAGAATTTAAAAATCTCGATTACTTTAAAACTATTACTCGGAGAGCTTTTGGATGTGAAGGGAAGCGACGATACTATGGGAATCCAAAGAACCAAAAATAGCCTCAATTTTGCTATATTTGGATTAGTTTTCGAGATATCGCCATTTAGGTTTAAAAAAAAAATCCCCAAGTTATACAAATTTTACGAAAATGATGGAAAAAACTTCCTCAAATCTAAGAAAATTAATTGATTCGTAGAATTTCCGTCCTAAAACAAAAGATAAGGAATAAGTTTTAGAAAAAAAAAAAAAATATATATTTAGGACACATTTCTTTGGCGGTTAGAATTTCTTCCATGTATTACGGAATTCCATTTAAGGAAAATAATGGAATATTTAACAGTACATGAACTAAAATTTTTTCCAAACAGTTAGAAAATTTCCCAGCTTTTAGCTAAATTTAACTAAATTGTGGGAAAATTTATAAACTATTTTACAAAAAATAATACCAAAAAAATATTTGTGAATTCTTTCATTGGGAGTTATTACCAATGAAGTTATTTAAAATATTTAATTAAATATTTAGATTATTTAAAAAAAAACATATATATTATTTATTAAATTTGAAGCCTCTTTTCACATTGGTTTGGGGAAAAATATTTTTTTTAGGGTCATTTTTAATATTAATACAATTTGGGGACTTTTTCATTTCAAAACAAGTAAGAAAGTTATAGTCGGTCAAGACCGACCATATGATACCCTACACCAGTGATTTCCGGAAAATGGTTCCCAAGGCCAAACATGGACCGATTGGATTAGTCTTTTGTTAGATCTTTATTTAGTGTAGAAAACACACACAGATCAAATTTTAGTGGAATTGGTTTATTTTTTGTCAATAGACCGATTTAACTGAATATCGTTCGAAATTTTTATATGGGAGACTAAGTCCAAAAATGGTACAATTATATTCCGATTTGATTAGGTTACTAAAGTACACGTTTAACACCTAAAAATAAAATTTTTATCAAATATTTCCATTTTCATGAATTTTGAGGGATTTATGTGAATATCGGGAGGGTGGTTTGTATGGGGACTAGCAGAAGGACTGACCCGATTCCTGAAACTTATAATGAAGGTTCGTGCATACAAAATTTGATTACCTGCTAAATTTCAAAGCGATATCTATTATAATATGGTTATTAGAGTCATTTACGCCGAATTCAAAGGGGGCGTTTGTATGGGGGCTAGGACTTAACATGGACCGATTTTCTCCAATTTCAATAGGCTTCGTCCTTAGGTAAAAAGATGCTTAAGTTTCAATTTTCAAGTCAATTGATTGCGTCCTGTATCGTGCTTAAACCGATAGATGGACAGACGAACGGACGGACATCGCTAAATCGACTCAAAAAGTCATTCTGAGTCGATCGGTATACTTGAAGGTAGGTCTAGGACCAATAATTCGGGTAGTTACAAACATCAGCAAAAACTCATTATACCCTGTACCACAGAGTAATGTAGGGTATAAAAAATGGTTCTTATTTTTTGGGGCATTTTTTCACTTAGAATTGGGTCCATATTTCATATCTCAAAATGGGGTGATATTTCATTATCAAGAAGACCCCAAAATTGGGAAAATTTTTCATTTTTGGCGTTGGAATCATTTTGCATTGGGGCAATTTTTTAGGGTGCCTATAATATCGAATGCATTTACTGACTATAAAAATCGAATGAATTTTTTGAGAATTCATTCGAAAAGGATTTCTTTCTTCGAAGCTCTGTATGTGGCACATCTAAATACTGGTCTGGAAAATAAATTTGAATAAAACAGCAACGGTGTGAAACATAAAATTTCGAATTGGAACCGTGTATCATGTTACTAATTGAAAATTTGCTAGTTAATAAGCGAACGAATACGGATGAGATAAGAAAGGAAGGACAATTATGTTGGAAACTCCATCATGAAATGTATTTTTAGAAAGTTCTCTTTTGTCACCACTACCAGGGCTGACAAGTAGGCATCTGAATACCACTATTCTTTAATTTTGTTATCAACCTCGCTCTACTTCAATTAAGTTTTCTATATTTTTTTTTAATTTATTTTCAAAACACACAAAAGTTCTATTTAGAGAAATCGATGTTTAAAATTAACATAAATTTCTATTAAATAATTTTGCATTAAAAAAAGAAACAAACAACAAGTTTTAAAACTTAAACAATTAGAATTTATAGCAAAAATAACATCAACAGGAAACACTTTACAGTCCAAAGTTTAGAGTGTTGTATTAAATTTAATTGGTTGCTGTTGTTTTTTTTTTTTTTTTATTGTCTTCAACTGTTGATCAGAGGGGCAGCAAGCAGCACAGTACTAGTCATGGATTGTAGTCGAAGCGGCAGGTAAACAAAACACCATACACCATAATATTTACCTATGGATGAGTGTGACAATGACTTGGATGGATGGATGGATGACTCACTCATTAAACTAATGCATATGCATATTGATCAACGAACCGAACCATCCATGCAAACAAACCAGCAAAAAAAACAACTACTGCCAGTCAGGTATTCCAGGCAGGCAAGCAGGTTAAACAGTTTTATATGTTTTAATTTTTATTATTTAAAACACGAGCAGTGCACAAAAAAAACAAGAAAGTGTGCTTAGACATTAGGGGGGATCGAATTTGGCTGTCCAATGCAAAAGGTATGGGTTATATTCGGATACAGTTTTTGACGGCTTAAGAAAAGGAAATAAAATGAGAAGTTTTTCTATGACAAATGCTTTAGAATCTAAAAAAAAAGGACTATGAAAAAATTTTAGAATTTTTGTATAAAAAAATATGAAAATATATGGATTTTTTTATGGGACAAATCTGAGACTTTTTCAGAATTTTTCTGTAAGAATATTTTGCGAATTTTTCTATAGAAATAATTGGCGAATTGAGATAACCTGAGAATCTGAGAGTTTTAGAAAAAATACCCCAGAATAGGAGAAAATATCTTAGATTCTAATGTCTCAGAAAATAATACTTTTTCTATAGAAAATTGCCTCACAATCTAGAAAATTACCTCGAACATTTTTAAAAAACATTAAAATCTTTAATTTTTCTAATCTAAGGTACTCTCTATAGAATAGTTTTTGAAAATAGAAATAACGTTTCGGTATCTTAGACTTTTTCTATAGAAAAATAAAAAAGAAAAAAATGTTTCAAAACCTAAGAATTTTTCTATAAGTAAAAAGTCACAAAAACTGAGAAATTATAGATATTTTTTAGTGGAAAAATTGTCTAAGTTTCTGCTTATGGTAAGCTCTTTGAGGATTATAAATCTCTTGACATTCTTAATTCGCCTCCGTCAGCAAAAAAAACGTCGAAAATCATCTAGAAACACAAATAAAGCTAATTCCGTTCAGGATTCCGGTCCATCCAGTTCCAATGTTAAAGACTCTGAATGTGTAAATTCTCCAATATCTACTCTGTCTGTTCAGAAGCAGCCTTTGCATAACATAATCGATTCTAACAATCAAAAAGACTATGATAAAATTGATGATGCTGAAACCCCATCTACTCCACACAATAACAAAAATGAACCGAACCCGTTAAAAGTTATTCCACCAAGAAAATCAATTTTCCTTTCCCGTTTTTCATTTGACACTACTGAAAATCAGATTGAGGGCTTCATTAAATCAAAGCTGGATCTTTGTTCCGATATTCAAGTTAAAAAATTTACATACTCCCAACCTAGGAATATTACGTCGTTTAAAGTTACAGTTCCAGGTAACTTTTTTAAACAAATTAATAACTCTGATTTTTGGCCTATAAATACATTTGTTCGTGAGTATGTGTTTAAACCCAACCCACGTCTTAATAATATTGCTCAACTACCATCACAAGAAGTAACTAATCCAAAAAACTGAATAAAACCCCTGTTAACCAACTAACTATTGTCTATCAGAATGTTCGTGGACTAAATACAAAGATTTCTAATCTATTTGCTAAAAGTTTTGGTTTTGACTACCACGTTATTGTCTTTACAGAAACCTGGTTAAAAAATAATGTTTTTAATACTGAAATACTTTGCAATAAATATCAAATTTATAGACGAGATAGAGGCGGTGATTGTAATGGAGGTGGAGTTATCATTGCTGTATCAAATCGTCTGCCTTCTGAACTATTAATTATTGATTCTCCGCCTGATATTGAATTTATAAGCGTTTTAATAAAACTGAAAAATAAAAATATATTTATAACCTGCTCTTATATTCCTCCAAAATCTCTCCAATCTGTTTATGATAAGCATTTGGAAGCCATTGTAAAAATTGCATCACAAGAAAAGGACACAGATTCTATTTTTATTTTTGGTGATTTCAATTTACCTTCAGTGTTGTGGAATTATCTTCCTGATATTCCAAATTTGGTTCCTATAAAAACTGACAGCTGGAATGATGATTTTTTAAATGGCCTTTCTGATCAATGTCTATTTCAAATGAATGGCGTACGAAACGAATATGGTAAACTGCTGGATTTAATATTTGTAAACGATCCAAACGAATGCTCGTTAAGTAGATCATTTCCCATTAGTATCCCGGAAGATAGTTACCACCCAACTATTGAAATTATTTGCTCTGTTGAAATTTGTTCTACTGATAAACTTAATAATGAAACTGTTTTTTGTTTTAAGAAGTCTAACTATCAAATGTTAAATAATCTTATAAACACTACGAACTGGGAAATGTTGTTAACTCCTCAAAACTTAAGCACTGTTTCAATTGATGCGACTATTGATTTATTTTATAAAAAAATGTATGCCTTTTTGGATATCTGTGTTCCGAAATACACATACCGTAAGCAGTCTGGACCTCCTTGGAGCACAAAGCAGCTATCAAAACTTAAAAATAAAAAAAATAAACTGTATAAAAAATACAAAGAATCTGCTTCCTTAATTGTCTATGGAAAATATTCTACATGTCGTGCTGAATATATTGTATTAAATATGTCACTTTATAATAATTATATAGAAAAAATGAAATCCAATTTTAAAGAAAATCCTAAGGCATTTTACGATTTCGTAAATTCAAAAAGACGTTCTCAAGAGTTTCCTCCCGTAATGAAGTTTGGCAGTTGTGAATCTGGGGATGATACTATTATATCAAACATGTTTGCTGACTTTTTTTGCTACTACTTACTCTGATGCCAAATATAACAACTCAAATGAATACCCATATCCTTTGGTCTCAAATCAATCTATTATTTTACCATCTATCGATCGTTCTGAAGTGTTACGTTATTTAAAAAGTTTAAAATCGTCTTATAGCCATGGACCGGATGGTGTGCCTAGCTGTATATTAATCAACTGTGCTGAGAGTCTGTCTGCTCCCTTATCTGTGTTGTTTAACATTTCTGTTAATAATGGATACTTTCCTAACTTCTGGAGAGAATCTTATATTATTCCATTATTTAAATCCGGTAGAAAATCTGATATATCAAACTACAGAGGAATCGCGAAGCTTAGCACAATTCCAAAGCTGTTTGAAAAATTCATTACTGATGTCATATGTCATCATGTCTCGCATATATTGTCTCCTTGTCAACATGGTTTTCGGAAGGGCTGCTCAACTGTCACTAATCTTTTAAATTTAACAACTATAATTAATCGAGGATTTGTAAATGGGAAACAACCAGATGTCGTTTACACTGACTTTAGTAAGGCATTCGATAAGGTTAATCATAATCTGCTCCTGATTAAATTGAAATTATTAGGGTTTTCCCCTAACAGTCTGAACTGGATTTCATCATACCTTTTTAATAGAAAGCAAAGTGTACGATATAAAAACTTTACTTCCAAATACATAGCTGTTAAATCCGGGGTCCCTCAAGGAAGCCACTTAGGGCCAGTTCTTTTTTCTTTATTTATAAACGATCTTCCAAATGTGATAAAATATTAAAAAATATTGTTGTATGCTGATGATGTCAAGATCTTTTCGAGCTATAAAAATCCGTCTGATCATATTTTTCTACAAATGGACTTAGATAATTTCCAAAATTGGTGCAATTTAAACCTAATGGACCTTAATTAAAAAAAATGTAAATCTATGTGCTTTTCTAGAAAAAAGCCTATAAAAATTAGCTACTTCTTTGATGAACACCAACTGGAACTAGTTGATATTTTTCTGGATTTGGGAATACTATTTGATCCGAAACTTAATTTTATCTCTCATATTCATATGACAGTAAATAAGGCCAGAGGCGTACTTGCTTTCATAAAGCGGTGGGCCAAGGAGTTTAGTGATCCGTACGTTACAAAAATGCTATATACTTCCCTTGTACGACCGATTTTGGAATATGGCTCATTAATTTGGGACCCTCAATATAACAATCACAGTAATCACATTGAATCTGTCCAAAAACAGTTTCTGATTTTTTGTTTGCGAGGTTTATCATGGATTCCAGGAGTTAATCTTCCTTCATATCCGAGTAGACTTGCTATTATAAAACTACCTACGCTCAAAAGCCGTCGAATAATGTTAAACGTATCTTTTCTACTTATTTTAATTAATGGTGAAGTCAATTCGGAATTTTTGATTAATAACATAACATTCAATGTTCCTCAACGTCCAACTCGTTACTTTCGTCCTTTATCACTGCAGTTTCACCGTAGTAACTACGCTAATGCTGACCCATTACGAAGAATATGTAAAGACTTTAATGATTTATATAATTGCGTTGATTTTTCTTTAAATATTGATGTTGTAAAACGTAAAATAATACTATATTTAAATATTTAATTATGTATTTTTGCTGTTATATAATTTTGTAAATAATTTTTGGTTAAAATTTTTTAAGTCTGTAAGGATTTAATCCATAGACTAAATAAATAAATAAAAAAAAAAAAAAATTTATAATGAAAGTGTACCAAAACCAAAACATCTTTCTATAGCAAGACTTTTATAAATTCCAAAAGCTTTTCTGTAGCAAAATGCTTAAGAACTTTAGAATTTTTCTATTGGGATAATGTCTGAGAATCATAAAATTTCTCTTAAAGCAAATGACTCAAAAAATTTTTAAAATCAGAAATTTTTTTGCAATAAACATGTCTCAAAACTGATATCTTTTTATTGGAACATTTTTTCAGAATGTGGGTCTTTTGCTGTCACAAAAAACTTTTGAACCTGAGAATTTCTTGAGGAGACATTTTTTAAAATATCAAACATTTTCTTAAGTTCTGTAGGCAATGTTTCTATAGAAAAAATCATAATAAACACCGGAGGTACCCTGCAAAAAAAAATTGAGAAAAAAAATTCCCCCCTAAGCGCAAGAGCTGGAAATTCTTTCTTGCCGAATAGTTGTCAACCACTGCCTGCACTCGAAAGAGTATCCTATTCAGTGTTGCCACCTCATGTGTAATTACACATATCATGTGTAATTTTTTTTTTCATGTGTAATTGTCTGCATGTGTAATTCATGTGTAATTTGAAATTTTTACTTTTTGAGTATTTTTTTTTCATAATTTGTTTTAACAAAACTTTTAGCAGATTTTTCTGCAGATATGGATATTTTAACGAAATTCTCTGTCATTCAGTTTTAAAAAATAACAGAAATTTTTTAGTAATTTTGCTGATTATGTTTGCTGAGTTTACAGAAATGTTTTGTGGACATTTCAGCTGATTATTTTGAAATTTTACAGAAATTGTTTTTTTTTTTTATTTTTTGAAATTTTAGCGATTAAAAATGTTCAAATTTGAAAAAAAATAGCAGATTATTTTGCTAATTTTTCAAAAATTCTTAGTTATCATTAGTATTTTTCAAAATGTTATTATTGAAAAACAGCATAACTAAAAAAAATTTACGTTTTGAAAAAAAAAAAAGAAAAAAATACAAGAAACTGTTTCTGTGAAATAAGCAACCTTTTCTGCCGTTTTTTGTCTTTAAAATTTGGCAACATTTTCTTTAAAATTTAGCAACATATTTATGCTCAAAATTTTTTACTTAAAAAATACATTTAAGATGTTCAGATTTTTCATCAAGTCTGCAGATTTTTCTGCTTTTATCAGCAGGGTTTTCGGTTAAAATGAGCAGATTTTTAGCAGCAATCAATATATTTCTTTTGCTGTTTTTCAATATATTTCTTTTGCTGTTTTTCAGATTTTCTTCCGATTTGACTTAGATTATCCAGACAGAAATTTCGCAAAAAAACTATAAATCCTAGGTTTTTTGAGCAGTAAAAACCAGACGATTACACAATGTCTAGTTAGCTAATAACTGTTGATTTAAGGGAGTCTTATGTCAAAATTGACTTAATCGACAGATTTAACCGTTATATTTTGAAAATTTACAAAAAAAAATGTTACTAAAAAAAAAAGCATGTGTAATTCGTGATTTCATGTGTAATTTTGGCATGATTCATGTGTAATTCGTGATTTCATGTGTAATTTTGTCGTGATCCATGTGTAATTTACGATATTGTTGGCGGCAACACTGATCCTATTATATGCCTGATTTACTTTTCCATGCGCAAGCAGTATAAAGGGTTCTTGCGGATCTTGTTGTAAATAAGTCACCGGGCCCGGATGACATATCAGCACTGGTGCCGAAACACCGCTTTTCGACGCTTTCATTTTAATATTTATCAAATTATAACGGAATGCACCACAATTTAAAAAATATTACACTGTTGTATATTTTGTTATGGACTATCGATTAAACATTTTTATTTTGGAAAATTTTCAGAATCTGTTCTGAAATTTTTCATTTTTTAAAAAGTAAATTTTTAAAAAATTCTGCACCATTATATATTATATTATTATATTATATATATTTATATAAAAAAAACAGGTGCGCGATTTTCTAAGTTTTCGAGAAAATAACATTTGAATATTGGATTTTATAAAAACTCTGTAATTCTCTTGTATTTTATTGTGCCAACATTGCGTATGAGTACTAAATATTTGCGAAATTCGTTGGTTTCGTTACTCATACGCAATGTTGGCACAATCTATCTATATATCAGTGTTGCCAGCAGATTTTTTTGAAAGTACCTACACTTAATAAAAAAAATCCCTTTTTTCCCTACATTCGAAAAAAATTTCCCCTACAATTTATCCCTACACTAGCTGGCCCGGTCCGCGTTGCTGGCCCAAATATAAGATCAGTTTAATATTTCGTATCGCTTCAAAAAAGGGTAAAGACCTGATTAGGCAGATAATCATCTTCAAATTATATTTTAGGAACAAAAAAAAAAAAAAACATATCTTCGACTTTGCGTACTGTACAAATTCAAAACTTCTTTAGTATCATTACGAACAACACAAAAATAAATTACGCATATTCCTCGTTGTTCTTATTTTTGTTCGAATTTTTCATTTTTTCGGGACACTTTTCTCAGTTAAATTTCCTTAAATTAAAACTATAATAATCAACATAAAAAAATCAGTCCGGTCATTAGTAGTCGACATATTTAGACAAAAGTGGGCGTTAAAATTTGTATGGTAAGTTAAAGTTTTACATATGGTAAAAACCCCAAGGGTTTAAAAATCATTTTTACCAAGTTTAAAAGGAATATATTAAGAAATATTTTTTTAAAAGATCGAATTAGAGTAAAAACGAATTTTAGACATATCGAAAAAAAGTGGCCGAGGACAATTTTTCTTTCCAAACAATTATATGGAACATTACAAACATTTAAAACAATTAGCCACACCGGCCCAGGCGTTCTCAAGTGTTGCAAATTTTAAGGATGTTGAAAAATGTGGGCTTTTAAGTGGGGGAGGCCAATAACTATTTCAAAATCCTTACTTGGACTATAATGATCATTAAAGAAAAAAATTTACAAATCAGGCCAGTCTTTCTTCGATGTGGGAGTGGACAATTTATCTTTCCGTAAAAACCTTAGTTGTACTATAACGAACGTCAACAAATACTACTAATAGCCAAATCGGCCCAGCCGTTCTACTATTTTAGATATATCGAAATAAAAGTGGCGTGAACAAATTTTATTTCCGTTTTAACCTAAATTGGACTATGACGAAAATTAAAAAAAAAGTTAAGTCCAGCCGTTTTCCGATTTCAGATATATCGAAAAAAGGAGGCGTAAAAGTGGGCGTGATTAATTTGTTTTCCGAAAAAATTCAAAGAAAAATCATTTCTCAAGTGATGCGATTACCAACGAACTACATATGATTTTTATTTATATTTTATTATTCTATATTTTATTTTTCTATGGAGTAAATTTTATATATATCGAAAAAAAGGAGAGGGTGGACAACTTATCTTACCGTAAAACCTTATTTGAATTTAACCAACTCGGTCCATCCATTCAAAAGTGGGCATAGAAGTGGAAAATTGTTCTTTCCGAAAAACCTTTGCTTTACTATGACGAACATTAAAAACAAAATTAGATAAATATATCCACCCATTCCATGATATATATCGGGAAAAGTGAGCGGTGTGTGTGCACAATTTTTCTTTCCTTAAAAATCTTTTGCGGACTATAACCAAATCGGTCTAGCCGTCTTAGTTCTTTCGATACATAGCAAAAAGTGGGCGTGGGAAATTCTATTACCCATAAAAACCTTAGTTGAATTATGACGAACATTTTCAACAAAAATTAGCCAAAGTGGGAGTGGTAATTTTTTTTTCGTAAAAACCAAAGTTGGAATATGATGAAAATGCATTTAAAAAAAAATTGTCAAATTGGTCCAGCCATTCTCAGATTTTAGATAAATTGAAAAAGTGGGCGTAAAAGTGGGCATGGTCGATTTTCCTTTCAGTACAAACTTAAATTGGATTATTACGAACATTTAAATAAAAAATTATCCAAATCGGTGCAGCCGTTTTCCGATTTTAGATAAGTCGAAAAAAGTGGGCGTAAAAGTGGGCGTGGTCAATTTTTCTTTACGTAAAAACCTAAGTTGGGCTATGACGAACATTTCAAAAAAAAAATTGTCCAAATCGGTCCAGCCGTTCTCAACTGATGCTGTTACCAACGAACGACAATTGATTTTTATTTATATAGATTAAAATTGGATAATTTCATTAAAATAGATTTTTTTAAGTTTCAACAATTTTTGATTTTTTAATGTAATATATTAACAGATCATTGCCCAGCTAAATATTTGGTAACAAAGAACTGGTGAGGAAAACTCATTCTTCCACAGAACCTGTTCTAATTCTGGTGCTACATAAAAGAGGAGAATTATCCTTTAATATCATTCAAAATTTTTAACAAAATATTTTGATTAAGTTTTCAAAGAACGTTATTCACATTCTTTTATCCTGATATGGCAAAATAAAAAAATGAAAAAATTAGGGGAGAACCTCCTCTTTCATTTGTCATCACAAGACCCATCATAGGACAAGAACAAATATTAAAAAATATTTTGCAAAATTAAATCGTTTTAAACTTTAAAGTCCTTTTAAAAGGAAACAGGATCACGAAGTGAAAAACAGTAAATGCAGTTTAACTCCATTTTATCTCTACTTTCAGGACTATATCATCCGGTTAATGTTTAATATTGGCTGTCGGTTACTCGATATCATGAGATTTGCTCAAGTGAAGTTTCCTACTATAAATAGGGAACTTTTCTTTAATATTGAATACATTCCAAAAGTTTGTTCTGAAACTGAAACCCTCTAAGAAAAATACTGTTTTTAACTAAAATTCAAGGTTTTAGACAACTTTTAACTCTATTCTGAAAAAATACCTACATTTGATGAAATTTTAAAAATCTGTCCGTTTTTCCCTACGCTACCATTTTGAGAACAAAAATACCTACTTGTAGGGATTTTTCCCTACTTTTGGCAACACTGCTATATATCGTCACCTAAAATGCAAAACGCCCTAACTAACAAAAAATTCAAAATCGCGTTTTTAATTGATTCTTATGTATTGGATCAAAATACATGTCCACAAAAAAAATTAGACTCCTTTGATCAAAAATGGAGATTTTATTAACAAAATTCAAAAAGCCCTAACTACATGCTTTGATATATGTTAAACCAAAAAGCCCCAACTACACATTTGTTTACATAATATTGCCAACGCAACTGTTATTTTTTAAGATTGAATATTTTTTTAATGCTTCTTCTTCCAGAATGTCCACCAATAGGAAAAATATCTGTATATGTACACAAAAAAGAAAGTTTAGAAATTTACCAATTAACCCCTTCAGGCTCGTACTCTCACGAGAATTGTTATTTTTCAGCTATAGAAATCCTAATTTGTGCAGTATAATTAGTCTGAGATAAGATATAAGATATAAAAAACATGATTGTAAGTTCTTCATTTCGATTGAATAAAATTCAAAGTAAATTTTTCGTTAAATAAGTAAAAAAAAATTGTTTTTAATTATAAATTTCTGCTATTATTACAAAATTTGCAGGGGGCTAATTATGTAACTTGATAATTGTCAATCGTCATCGTTAGCTCATTATTCTATTACCATAAAATGACACTATATGGTAATGGAATAACGATGGAAACGACACGATTGACAACTATCAAGTTACATAATTACCCCCCAGTATATAACAAAAAACGTTAGCTTCATTGGAAAGCTCATAATTTCTTCATAAAAAGGGACAGAAATAAAAAACAAACTGATGTCTAATACCGCTAACATTTAATACAGGGCTTAGGAAAGATAAAATAACAACCTGTGTCAAATTTTCTCATTTACATATGGGGGTTTTCATCTCAAGTGACACAATTTTTAAAACCGATAGTAGTTTAGTCACATTTTTTCAACGAGATCGGTCAAAAACTTTCTTTGTTAGAGGGGGCCGTGATTTGACATTTTGGTCAAAGAGGTGTTTTTTTGCATCTATGTAACTGACTACCGAATGTTTGTAGAAAAATGTGTCCCGATAGCTTTTTCTTTAATCTTTCAAAAAAAAAATTAAAACAAAAAAAAAAAATTTTTTTTTGCAAAATCAAAAACTTGTTTAACATTTTTTTAAAACCGGCCCTTTTTTAACTCAAAATAAAGCTAAGGTATTTTTCTTTAAGATCTTTGTAGGATGCGAGTGAGATATCTATCAAATGCCCAATATTTACTGTAGATCTTAAGAAATTTTCCAGAAGCCGAGTAAACGCTTTACCAACCATACATTTTTGGCCGAAGTGTTTCTGATTTTCTTTCCATTTTCGTAATTTCGGACCTAATAATAGTTACGCATAAAAAAATTAGGCCCCTCCTTCCCCCTTATTACGCTGTTCTGGCCAAGGCTGTTTTGGTACTCGCCGTGATCTTTAAGACATGCAACTTAATAATAGTTATTATACAAGAATTTGGATTTCTGAACCCCCTTCTTGACCATTATTTCGCGTGTCAAATAAATATAATTTTGTCCCTAATATATTTATTACTTCGCAAACTTTGAGAACTTATAGTAAGTGAACCCAGTTAGAGACTTAATGAAAACAAAACTTTTGTTTCCCTAAAACTCAATATTTCATCTTTTAGCACATTTATCCTATCTTTTACTTGAACAAAAAAATCGCAAGAAATCATTCTGGAAGTATAGTTGCCTGTGGTCGTTAAAAGGTTAAAGCATTTTGATGCACCCTCATTTGACAAGGAGCTTCGAAATGGTAAATTGACACTCTGGATCGATTTAAGTTAACATGTGTTTTATAAAATCCGAAATGAGACATTTTGCAGTGTTAGGTTATATAGCAGGTGCCACGCCTCTTTTCCAATACCGCCCACATTTTGTTATATTATATGATAAAACAACATTCAGTATAAAATTTTGTTAGCATGTTGTTACATTTTATAACACATCTGCTTGGTGTTTTTAAACATCTTCAGTGCAGTTAGGGCTTTTTGTATTTCTGAAAATTACAAGACAAAAGGGCGTTACTAACATAACTTTGCAAATATTAAAAATTTTAAATTTTTTTTAACAGAAATGAATTTGTTTGTGTGTTTTTACTATTATTTAAGAAATTTGTAATGAAAACTTTTATAGTTTTTATATAAACACGTTTTTTGCTTCTCCTGTAAAATTTATAAAATGTTAGATAGGGCGTTTTGCATTTTAGGTGACGATATATAAAAGAGTGTGGTGACTGACTGACTGATTGGCAATAATCATCGCCCAGCCCAAACCGCTGAAGCTAGAGACTTGAAATTTGGAATGTAGGTTCGGCTCCCGACAAAACCACCCACTAAGAAGGGATTTTTGGAAATTCCGATTCTAAGGGGGGCAAAAGGGGAAAGTAGGGCAAATTGGTGCATTTTTATATTCTAAACAAATGGTCCCAGAAACTTGAAATTTGAAGTCTAGGACCCTCACGTGGAAATAACATTTTGGAAAAGTAATATTTTGAAAATTCCGTTTCTAAGGTGGGGGAGGGGGAAAATAGGGCAAGTTGGTACATTTTGTATCTTCTGAACTAATGGTCCCACAATATTGAAATTTTGAATATAGGATACTCTCGCGGAAATAACATTTTGAAAAAAGTACTTTTTTGAAAATTCCGGTTTTAAGGGGGACAAAAAGGGGGAAAATAGGGCAATTTGGTGAATTTTGAACTAATGGTCCTAGAAACTAGATATTTGAACTATAGTATCCTCTCGGCGAAAAAACATTTTTTTACTAAAATTTTTTCACTCAAAATTTTTTTTCACTCAAAATTTTTTTTTCACTCAAAATTTTTTTTTTCACTCAAAATTTTTTTTTTTGACTCAAAATTTTTTTTTTTACAAATGTTTTTTTTTACAAATTTTTTTTCACTCAAATTTTATTTTTACTCAAAATTTTTTTTTTCTCAAATTTTTTTTTTTACTCAAAATTTTTTTTTACTCAAAAATTTTTTTTTACTCAAAATTTTTCTTTCACTCAAAATTTTTTTTTTTACAAATTTTTTTTACATTTTGTATCTTCTGAACTAATGGTCCTACAATCTTGAAATTTTGAATATAGGATACTCTCGCGGAAATAACATTTAAAAAAAAATATTTTTTTGAAAATTCCGGTTTTAAGGGGGACAAAAAGGGGGAAAATAGGGCAATTTGGTGAATTTTGAACTAATGGTCCTAGAAACTAGATATTTGAACTAAAGTATCCTCTCGGGGAAAAAACATTTTTTTACTAAAATTTTTTCACTCAAAATTTTTTGTCACTCAAAATTTTTTTTGACTCAAAAATTTTTTTTTTACAATTTTTTTTATTTTTTACAATTTTTTTTTTTTTTTACAATTTTTTTTTTTTTACAAATTTTTTTTCACTCAAATTTTTTTTTACTCAAATTTTTTTTTTTTTTACAAATTTTTTTTCACTCAAATTTTTTTTTACTCAAAATTTTTTTTCACTCAAAATTTTTTTTTTACTCAAAATTTTTTTTCACTCAAAAATTTTTTTTACTTAAAATTTGTTTTTCACTCAAAAATTTTTTTTTTACAAATTTTTTTTCACTCAAATTTTTTTTTTTTTTGGGGGGGAAATAGGACGATTTTGAACATTTTCTATATTGTGAACTAATGGTCCCAGAAACCTGAAATTTGGACTATAGGATCCTCTCGCGGAAATAATATTCTGAAGAAAGTAATTTTTTAAAAGGCTCTTCTAAGAAGGGGAAAAGGGGGAAAATTGGGCAATTTGGTACATTTTCTTTTCTCTGACCTAATGGTCCTAGAAACTTAAAGTTTGGAATATAAGATCCTCTCGCGGAAAAAACATTCCGAAACAAAATTTTTTTTCAATCCCGCTTCTAGGGTGGAAAAAAGGGGGATAATAGGACAATTTGGTACACTTTGTATGTTCTGAACTAATTTTCCCAGAAACTTAAAAATTTTGACTATGGGATCCTTCGCGGAAATAACATTGTGAAGAAAGTTCTATTTTTAAAATTTCGCTTCTAAGGGGGAAAAAGGGCCGAACGGGTTCTGGAAATTTTCCAAAATAAAAAATTTTAATCTATAGCCCATAAAAAAATACAAGAATGTAAATTTTTGAGAATGGGGTGCATTTCGTTTTAATTTGAAAAAACTTGACAATTTTTCCAATATTTAAAAACGACATCTTAGCCAAGTTTTTAAAAATTGAACAACCAAAAACTAATTTTTCTTAGTTCCACAAAGGCCTTTTCATATCACCTATTCAGACATTCATGGGACACATGTTTTTTTTTTCACTGAACATTTAGTGTAAAATGCCTCATATATTTTCCGGGGCTTCACAATCTATTTTGAATTTCTTGGATCACGTTCAGCAGAGGGCTCAATGATTATCAATTACACAGTACAACACATGATTTGCCAACTCAATTCTGTGAACTGTATGTGAAATTAGACCCAAAAAGAAGAATTTCTGCATCATTCGTTTTGTCTGCTTACCTGCGAAAATATTTTTAATATCGATTTGAAGTTAGTACTATCGTATAGGGGAATTTATCACGTTTTAGGCCCTGTTGTTTGACATAGCTCGACAACCACTAGCCCGATTTAGTTGAAATAAATTTTAAAAAATTAAGAATTACAATTCCCTTAATCTGTTCATATATTGTTTTCCTATACAAGTAACACTTTCGAAGTTAAAAATGAATGTATGAAGGGAAAAAAGTATTTTTTGCCTAAAAATTAAATTTTTTTTTTTTAAAAATACATAAAAAATCCAAAATGGAAAAAAGTGTCTAATCTTATAACTTTCGCGTAAAGTCACATGACCTATGAGCAAAATAAGGCATAGATCATGAAAATCGATGCACGCGTTTGTCATTTATTCACAATTAAGTAAATGTATGAATTTCAAAAATTTGCTCGAGATATGCACAACATTATTTGGAGAAAACATTGACACCTTTTTCATGATTCTGAGAATTAAAAAAAAAGGAATAAACAAAAGGTTATTTGATTTTTATGATTGCGGTAGCAAAGTAATAAACGCTAATAAATGTACGTGGACAATTAAAAGGAAAAAATGAATGTGGACTACTACCTGGCTACCTGCATGATTTTTTTACAGAAATTGCACCCACATTTATGAGTGCTCATGTTTTGCAATGTTTCGAAAAATTTAAAACGCACACGTGCTGAAACGCTAATAAATGTACGTGGACAATTAAACGGAAAGTGGACCTTTTTATTATTTGGGTTTTTCCGGTGGCTACCTATATGATTTTTTTTACAGAAATTGCACCCACATTTAAGGGTGGTCATTATTTGGAAAGTTTTGCACAGTTTGAAACGTACAAGTGCTGAATCAGGTATATAGCCAGCCGCCCTTAAAATATGCGCCCATTTATAAGTACCTGGCAGTAAAATATTCAAAAATACGTAGTATTTATAGGTGTGCATTGATCGATTTTTGGCATTCAGCCAGTGCCGACGAACGCGAACAGTAAAAGTGATTTTTCTCCAGTTTTTTAAAAGTGAATAACAACAAAACATAAAATATATCAATATGGAAAACAACAAGTGCCCAAATTTGGATGAATATTGTTACGTTTGTGGTCATATCGTCCGAAAAATACAGAAAAAAGATCGAAAAAATTTGTTTACTGAGCAATTCAAAACCGCGTATTGTAATTATTTCGATGAAGCAGATTTAAGTGGTGCAAATTTTACGCCGAACACAGTGTGCAACAGTTGTTATACTACCCTTCTAAAATGGATTCACGGAAAAAGTAGAAAGTTCTCTTTTATGAAGCCAGTAATTTGGGTGGAAGACACAACTGGACATGATGAATCCAGGTGCTATGCATGCATAAATTTTCGTCCTGGATTAAACAGACAACAATTGAAAACAAAAGTATACACTGCTGCATTTACTGCCACACTTCCAGTGCAACGCCCTGCTGATACCGATGCACCTAAACCTCCGAGTGCGGATACTGTGTCCCTGCTAGCCGAAACCGTTTTCACCAATCCGACCGATTTGGATGATGCTGATTGGATACCCGATATTGAAAATAGTGCACCACAACCGCTACCACAAATCGAAATGGATTACATTGTGGCCAAGCTGGGACTATCACAACACGACTCCGAATGGCTGACATCATTTTTGAAGAGAAGAAAACTCACACAGCAAAATGTCAGCGCAACATCATACCGACAACGCCAAGCTGATTTTCAGAAATTTTATTCCGTTGACGAAGCAAATGACGATACAGACTCAGACCATGAATATGAACAACCTACGAAGAAAACAAGATCATCAGAACCACAAGCGTCAACTTCTACAAGGATGGATATTGCCAATAATTGAAAAAATGTTCTAAATTTTGTTTTTATGCATATTACAATTGCGTATTAATTGCATATTATTTTTTTTTCATTAAGTTTTTATAAATAAAGTTTTTTTTTGCATGATAATTTTTTAATTTTTATTTTTATTTTACCTTTACTCAATTGCGAATACCTTTACTCAATTGCGAATAAAAGCGAAACGCGTGCATCGATTTTTATGATCTTTGTCTCATTTTGCTCATAGGTTATGTGACTTTGCGAAAAAATAACTAGACTTGAAACTTATTTCCGTTTTGTATTTTTTATGAGTTTAATAAAAAAAAAATTATTTTTCTTCATGCGCTTATTTTTAACTTGGAAACTGTTGCTTGTATAGGAAAACAATATATGAACAGATTAAGGGAATTGTAATTCTTAATTTTTTAAAATTTATTTCAACTAAATTGGGCTAGTGGTTGTCGAGCTATGTCAAACAACAGGGCCTAAAACGTGATAAATTCCCCTATACGATAGTACTAACTTCAAATCGATATTAAAAATATTTTCGCAGGTAAGAAGACAAAACGATTGATGCAGAAATTCTTCTTTTTGGGTCTAATTTCACATACAGTTCACAGAATTGAGTTGGCAATCAATTAACTGAAAAATGTTGTATTATCAACTTAAATCTTCTCAAATTTTAAATGGTTAAAAAAAACAATATTAATTTATTAAATGTGAATTATAAATTCATCCACTTTTTTAAAAAAAAATTTCAAAACAAATAAATTTCAATAAAAAATTTTTTAAAAAGAAACCAATTAAATATGAATTTACTAAAAAACAAGTATTTCCAACGTGTTGTTCTTATTGTTATTAATAAAATGACTTTGGTTTTTGAAAATTACACTACACAGCAAAAATTTGTTATTGCTATTAATGTTAAAAAAATGAGTAAATTTTTAAATGTTAAAACCAAGGTTGGTTACCGAAACGAATAACGGTAAGGGTAACGGTAACGGTATCTAATTTTTATTTATTTCGGTAAAGGTAACGGTAAGTGTTTTCAAATCGTTTCGGTAACGGTATGTACCGGTACCGAACCAACCAAACCGATACGTACCGGTATTATTAATTTAGTTAAAAATTTGAAAAACGATAGAACTGAAAGCTAAAAATATTTTATAGACCCAAAAACCAGTATAGATTTGATATGATTATTATTTTTGTCATTTATTTTATGATAATTTGCAAATTATAAATTTAAAATTATGTTAGCAATTTGATTTTATTTTTTTGTTCGTTAAAATCCCTTAAAACAGGTAAAATTTTGAATACCGGTACAATACCGGTAACTTCTAATAATTATAACGGTAACGGTAAGGGTAACGGTATTTTAAAAATATTTTTGGCGGTATCGGTAACGGTAACGGTATTCGATTTGAAAGGGTTTTGAATCGGTAACGGTATAATAAGGGTAACGGTAACCAACCATGGTTAAAACATTTAAATTTTTATCCAGTCAACAAATCAATAGTTTTGAGTAAACTTTGAATAAATTAAAAAAAAAAATAGACATAAACTTCGATCAATCAAAACACAATTTTTTTTTTGTTAAAAAACAAGGAAAGCTTTCAAATATTAGTAAAATAGGGTTACGAGACTTTTTCCAGTAAAAACAAAATCGATGTTTACTAGTGTTATTGAATAAATTAGAACGAAACGTTCAATTATTAGTTTTAATTAATGGTTTACTTAAACATTTTGAGTTCATTTGTTCCATTAATAATATTTTGTTTTTGTTTTACCTATTTACAATACTTTTGTTGCCTTTGAATATACTACAAAATTGAGTCATCATTTACTTTAATTAGCAAATGATTTTAATGACCACATTATATTCTCTACTTATGTTACAACTGCGATTACAGGACGTAGTCTATTTGTCTACTGAATTTGATCAAATATGAATTTATATTTTATGTATATCTAATCGAATCGATTTTAATACTTTTTGGGATGAAGATCACGCATGTGATGCCGAAATTTTGAAATGAATTTTTTTAAAAAAAAATATCGTAAACTTTTTTTTTGCAAATATCTCAAAAAACAGAGCATCTTTAATATCATATTCGTCTTCTGCATCCTAAAATCTATTAGAAAAAATGTACTTTATCACATAATAACACAGTGCAACACCCAAAATCGGAATGGGATGAAACCAAAAGCAAATGAAAGTTGACATATTCCATAACAAACCCCTAAAGGCTTTTTTCTAGTTCAGAGCTAGATTTTGTTTTACACGCATTTGAAGTTAGAGCACTTTTATTATAATTATAATAATAAATGCTTGAAAACTGTATCAGTGGCGAATGATTAATATTGTAATTGCCTTTAAATAACAATCATACGCAACGGTGTCCAGTGATTTATATTAATAATTGCCTTTAAATAACAATCATACGCAACGGCGTTCAGTGGTTTATTTTATTAATTTGGCTATTCAGTAAATAGGTACTGGACCGATTGCAGCAAAATTCATACCAGTCATAGCTGAAGTAATTTTGAGCTTAAGTTTGGAAACTGGACCCTACATGTCCAATAAGGTCACCGCCAGGGGCCTTTAAAGTAGGACATGTTTAGTACACAAAAACTTTAAATGCTTTAATATCACCAACTTTAAAAGCGTGTAAAATAAAATCTAGCTCTGACCTAAAAAAAAGGCCTTGAGGGTTTTGTTATGGAAAACGTCAGCTTTCATTTGCTTTTGGTTTCAACCCATTCCGATTTCGAAAGTTCTATTTTGTATCACTGTGTAATCAACTTTAGCAAAATAAAAATTGACAAAGTTATTGAAGTTTTAGTAAAAAAGAATTTAAGCTTTTGAGAGAAATTGACGCTGGAAGCAAATTTTTAAATCTGTCGGCTTTCTTAAAGCAATTTGTTAAAGTTCTTTGCCAAGCTGAATCCAAATCTGAATTTCAAAATTACTCTTTTATATCTGCAAGAAAAAAATTGGAGCTCATCTTTGCAAAAGTTTCTTCTTTTGAAAATTTAAGATATTTGTATGTGCAAAGAAAGGTTTTTAACATGATAATGTTTTTAGGCTGGTGTCTAATTTTAAAAAAGTTGCAGGACGCCATCTTAGTTTGACTATATAAGCTAACAATTAACGAAAAAGAACACAAGAATTATTATTTTCATTTTCTTAAAACCAAAATTTTAATAACTTGGGTTTGTAACTTGGATAATAATTCACCTCGTGGTGAATAAAAAGTAACATAATTATTTTTCAACAAAAAATATTTTTTTTTTCATCAATTTTTTTTTTTCATCAAATTTTTTTTTTTGTTATCAAATTTTTTTTTTTTTCATCAATTTTTTTTTCATCAAACTTTTTTTTTCATATTTTTTTTTTTTTTCACTAGTTTTTTTAATATTTTTTTTTTTCATAAATTTTTTTTTTTTCATCAATTTTTTTTTTTTCATCCAACATTATTTTTTTTATCAAATTTTTTTCATCAATTTTTTTTTTTTCATCAATTTTTTTTTTTTCATCAATTTTTTTTTTTCATCAATTTTTTTTTTTTCATCAATTTTTTTTTCATTATTTTTTTTTTAGCATTTTTCTTTTTCATCAAAATTTTTTTTTCATAAATTTTTTTTTTTAACATATTTTTTTCATAAATTTTTTTTCATCAAATTTTTTTATCAAATTTTTTATTATCAATTCTTTTCTCACCAAAAAATTTTTTATCACATTTTTTATTCATCAATTTTGTTTATATCAAATGATTTTTCTTTTCATCAAAAAAATTCATCAAAAACTTTTTCATCAAAATTTTTTTTCACCAAAAATTTTGGGTTCATTAAATTGTTTTTAACATAATTTTGTTTTCGAGAAAAAAAATAATTTTTTTACCAAAACTACTTTTTACCAAGTCTAAGCTTTTCGCATAAAAATTTTGACTTTGTTTATCAAATGTACATAAAACAAGTGAAAGTGTTATATTCTTTGGTGCCGAATCTTTTATACTCTCCAATATGTAAAAACACTTTTTGCACTTATTTTTGCACTCACTTACGAAATGTACAGCTCTTTTGGTTTTTTAATGGGGTCCTCGACTGATATTTCAGTTCGTTTTGCATGGAATAGCAAAGTAATATAACATTATTTTTTCTAAAAAAAACTTTGCTTTGGCAAGTACACCCAAATCTTCCGCAAAACATTATCATATGTTTTGGGCAAGAGTATAAAGTTCGCAGGCATTTTTAATACCCCTCCGTGGCATAACCTTGTAATAGACATGTGATATCCATGTGATTCAAATGGATGATGTGAATATAAAATAATTTTTATTAAATTTAAGTCGACACGTATTTTTGCTCCATTTTTGCGATATTCCAGTCAGTTCAGGAGTTATCAAAATTTTCCCGAAGGTCCACATAGTAAAAATAGTAAATTGTAGTAAAGTAATCGAGCAGACCTTATAACCCAGCTAAAACTTACATTACCAAGTAATGAAATGTGTATTGGGATACTCAAAAGTTACAACAACTTCTGATTCGAATTACCTTTCCCATTACATTTACAAGCAAATGTGCCAAATGTAATGAGAATCAAAACAGTATTAATAACTACTTGAATACAGGGTGTCCGCCGGGAAGGTATACAACTTTGTTTGTTTATAATTTTTGATTAAATGAAAGAGAATGGAATTTATATTGATAAATGTTTTATATATTGTCGGCAATTATGTATGGAATACAATATCACATCAATCCGCCTCTGTTACAAATGCGAGCCCTTTTGAGCACATTTTTCATTACATTCTCACACCTTTCCCGCGGTATTTCATTAATTTCATTGTTTGAGTTGCTAAAGCGTTTCTGGTTTGTTTGAATAAACCTTGCTTTTCAGATATCCCCACAAAAAGAGTCCGGAGCAGTCAAATCAGGCGACCGTGAAGGCCAATCAACATTACCATTTCTTGAAATAACGTAACTTTCGCATCGTCACAGTAATCGATGATTGATTTTGATAAAATGTTTTAACGATTAAAACACGTTGGCTTATAATTATCGAATATTTTTCAATAATAAATTTGCCACGTCTCTACTTCACGACTGCCAAATATGAACTGTAAAGACTAATGTTTACCAAAATGGCGGCAAATCAAAGTAGTATACCTTCCCGGCGGACACCCTGTATATGATTATTGCAGACGCGGATTTTGCTCTAGGTTATGGGGGGGTGGAATTTTTTTATTTACAGATTTTTTTTTGCAGGGATCCTCATGTCAGATTTCAATCATTAGTTAAGGTTTTTTAGTGTTTAATTATTGTGATTTTTCTATAGAAACATCTCAAAATTTTCCTGTAGAAAAGGTTTAAGAACTTACGAAAATGTTGGATGTTTTTAAAAGCTTCTAAACCATATTTCTGACAGAAAAGTACCCAGATCCTGAAACAATTTTCCAACAGAAAAAATATCAGATTTGAGATTGAGAAATGATTTTCCCAAAAAAGTTTCCTGATTTTAAAATTTGTTAGAGTGATTTGCTTAACGAGAAGCTTTGTGATTCTGAGACATTATCCCAATAGAAAAATTCCGAGGTTCTGAGGAATTTTGCTAAGGAAAAGCTTTTATAATTTGTAGAATTTTTGATATACACACAAAAAAAAACTTGTCAAATTACTAGGAAAAGTTTCGTAATTCCATTTTACCAATATTTGACCGTTTTCTTGTTTTTCAACAAACAAATTTGTATCGAAATTTACATACTTTTTTTATAATTTTACATTTTTTTTGTAATTTTACAAATTTCCAAGATAATTTTACAAAAAAAATCTAGTAAATTCAAGAGAATTCCTTGTAATTTTTATTGCGCCAAAAAAAACTGTAAATTTACAATTTTTTTGGTAAAAAGCTTGTAAAATTACAAAGTTTTTGGTAAAAAGTTTGTAAAATTACTAGGAATTCTCGTAAAATAGGAGGTAGCAAAAAATCTAGTAAAACTACGAAACCTCCTTGTAAATTTTATCGTGTCAAAAAAATTTGTAAATTTACAATTTTATTGGTAAAAACCTTGTAAAACTACAAAATTATTTGTAAAAATTTAATTTATTTGATTTTTTCTGTAAGTACAGATCGAGCACGGGCTCTAATTATATTTGTTATAAGGGTTCAAGTTGAAAAAATGCAGAAGAAAAATTGAATTTCTAAAAATTATAGACATTTCTGGTATTTCCTATACCGGTTTCAAACACCCCAGTTAGTGTCATCTTCAGTAGGATTTTAAATGTCGTTTGTCTTGTTAATGAAAACTGTTTTTTATATATGTGAATATTTATAGTTTCTACAGAATAAATTTTGACAGTTTCCAACACTACAATTCTATTTCTAGCAATCTCAACCTCACCTCATACTTTCTTTCAACTTTTTTGTCTCTTACATTATTTCGCAAAGGTTACCAACATGATCTGGAATTGCAGACACAAATGAAGGAGTTTGCATTTTCTGTTTCGGAGACGTGCCTAATGGCGACATATTTTGTCAGTAATTTTATTTGATTTTTTCTGTAAGTACAGATCGAGCACGGGCTCTAATTATATTTGTTATAAGGGTTCAAGTTGAAAAAATGCAGAAGAAAAATTGTATTTCTAAAAATTATAGACATTTCTGGTATTTCCTATACCGGTTTCAAACACCCCAGTTAGTGTCATCTTCAGTAGGATTTTAAATGTCGTTTGTCTTGTTAATGAAAACTGTTTTTTATATATGTGAATATTTATAGTTTCTACAGAATAAATTTTGACAGTTTCCAACACTACAATAAAAAAAAGCTTGTAAAATTACTAGGTATTTTTGTCAAATAGGAGGTAGCAAAAAACCAAAAAAGTTACAAGTTTTAATTGTAATTTTATAAGGTTTTTTTTGAGTGTAGAAAAAATTTTCATATTCTGATACACTTTCATATGAAAATTCTCAGATACTGAGCCAATTTTCCCACTAAAAAAATCCAATATTTAGAAAAATTCTTCGTATAGAAAAATTCTCAGATTAAGGCCGGATTATTCAATGACCAATTAGCGCTAACTATCGATTTAACATAGCCTTATGTCAAAGTATGTATGAAAAAGTTAAATTTAACAGAGAGTTATTTTATAACGGAGTAATCCAGCCTTAGTTACTTTTCCCCCATAGAAAAGTTCTGAAATATTTTTTTTTCTATTCTATTTTTCTTCTGAAAAAGTCTTAGATACCGAAACGTTCAGGTTTTGAAAAACTATTCCACAGAAAGAACGTGAGATTAGAAAGCTTGAAGACTTTAATGCTTTTTAAAATTTATTTAAGATCTTTTCGAAGATTCTGAGACATTTTTTTTATAGAAAAACAATTTTCCTTAGAAAAAGTCTATAGACTTATAAAATTTTCAAAGATTTGCTATGACTTAAACATTTTTCTATTGCAAATTTCTGAATTTAAGACAGTTTTTATACAACACAGTTTTAGATTCTGAGACATTTTCCGTATAGAAAAGGTCTTGCTTTTAAGATATTTTTCCTATAGAAAAAGTATCAGAGTATTTAACATTTTCCTACAGAAAAAGTCTTAGACTCTAAGAAATTTTTCAAATAAAAAAAATCTTAATTTTTTCTTAAAGTCTCAGATTCTGAGGCATTTTTTCTATAGAAAAATTATTAGATCCTAAATCATTTTTCCTAGAAAATTGTTTCTATATAAAAAAACTTACAAGTTTTGAGATGTCTTTTCTATCAAAAAAGACTGAGATTTTTGTCTATGATTTTAAGGATTTTTCTAACAGAAAAGTTCTCATATTTTCCTATTAAAAAAGTCTTAGATCATGAGACATCAAATAGACAAAATTTCAAATTCTGAGAAATTTTTCCAATAAAAAACTGCCAGAATAAAATCAATTTTATTTTTGTGTCTGTTTTTCTCTCTCTCTTAATTTTTGATAAAGTAAACAAAAAAATATGATCTCTAAAAAAAAATGTTAAAATTAAAAAAAAACAGGAAAAAAACGAATCAATATGAAAAATCTATTGATATTTAAAAATACAATAAATTTTAATAAGAAAGTGTTGAAAAAGTGAAAAAATAGTGTAAAAATCAACAGATGACAGAATTTTCCGCTGCCGTCTTTCTTTTGCGCCTATACTCTCTAGTGTTTATAAAAAACCGACATTTTAGTAAACCGGTTTCTCGGTTAACCGAAAATCAGCTTTTTCGGTTAACCGGTTTTCTCGGTTAAACCGGAATAAAAAAACCGGTTAACCGGTTTTTTTTCTTTAACTGACAAAACCAAAAAATACTTGAAAATAGCTAATTTTTATTAAATAATACAGCGAATATAGCTTATGTTAACATATTTGTTTCTTTCATTAAGGTTTGCAACTGTTATCCTATAAAAATAACGGTATTTAAATAATGTACTTTATTTTCGCATATACACTGGAACTTTATTTAAATTTTAATTGGCTTTATTTTTAAAAAATACATCAATTCGTTATATGTAAGTAAATTGGAGTTCAGTATTTTTTTCATGTTCCCCCGATTTTAAGCCGGTTGGCTTGTTTGACTGTCTGGTTAACAGTCACTTAATAAGTTTTCCATAAAAGTGTCAAAAAACGCTTACAACGGTGAGTATTTCAAATATTTATCTGATTCGAAATAAAATTCCTATATGATAAATTGTTTCTTGAAGTGAAAAACTATTTAAGACTTTCTTTCTCAAGGATTTTCAAGGTGTTTTCAAAGAAATTTTGAAAATTTCATAAAAAATAAGTGTAAACCAGAGCCTACGCTTTTACTCGAGTAGCTCGAGTAATCGAGTAGCTCGTTACTCGAGCAGCTCGAGTAGCTCGTCAATTACTCGAGCAGCTCGAGTAGCTCGAGCTACTCGAGTAGCTCGAGTAGTAAAACACACATTTTTTTATATTTAAACTCCTGTAAAACAAAAACTATTATAGCTATTTTCAAAATTTTTACATTTTTGGAATGCTATGCTTCCAAGGAATATACATAATAAATATCAAATTAATAGGATTATCGTAGTAGCTTTGCTAAACTACTACTCGAAAAAGATCGGCGAGTTTTCATACAAATGTATGAAAATCCGCCCTCCTTTAAACTTTAATATCAAATTATGAGAATATTTTCAAAAAAACATGTCATTATTTTTTACCAATTATGATCGCATATACGATAAGAATACTTCCTCGAAATTTCAACTCATTTCTACAAAAAATGTGGCATTGGCGATCTACTACTAGAAAAAGATCGGACGCTTTCCATACAAATTTATGAAAATCAGTAGAATTTATTTCTTTGAGTAGTAAAACACACAGTTTTTATCTTTGAGCTCCTGTAAAACAAAAACTATTATACCGATTTTTACAATTTTTACATTTTTGAAATGGTATGGTTCCAAAGAATAAACATGATAAATATAAAGTTAATAGGATTATCATAGTGGCTTTGCCACGCTACTACTCGAAAAAGATCGGCGAGTTTCTATACAAATGTATGAAAATCCGACCTCCTGTGAACTTTAATGTCAAATTGTGACAAAATTTTCAAGAAAAGATGAAATAAATTTTGACCAATTATGATCGCATATATGATAAGAATACTTCATCGAAATTTTAACTCATTTCTACCAAAAATGTGGTATTGGCGAACTATTACTCGAAAAAGATCGGCCAATTTTCATACAAATGTATGAAAATATGCCCTCTTTTGAACTTTAATGTCAATTGGTAAAAATGTTTTCACGAAAACATAAAGTTATTTTTTTGCCAAATATGATCGCATAAATGATAAGAATACTTTCTCAAAATTTAAATTCATTTCTACAAAAAATGTGGCATTGTCGACCTACTACTCGAAAAAGATCGGCCGCTTTCAATTCGTAGACTAGATAACTTCAGTAAAATTTAAACAAAAATAATTGAAATAAATTACGTAAACATGTTAAAGATAATTGTTTTTTTATGAAAGGAGTCATAAACAAATATTTGGAAAATCCATGGCAGTAAAATTTGCTGAGACCACGTGTTCTTTTATTAGGTTGTAAAATATTTTGCTGTGCCTTTTTTAAAACACTGCCTATAAATATTGCACTAAAAGGTAAAATGAACAAAAAAAAATGTACGGTACATTATAAATGGGAGATTTTAGGTCATAAAACAATTTGGGTTAAAAAATTCACAACAGGTAAATTATGTCAAAATTAAAATAATGATTTAAAAAGTGATATTATCATTGCAATTATAATATGTAAAAAAATAAATTTAGTGGTCTAAAAAGATTTTCACAAATGAAATTAAACTTCAAATAAGTGCTGGTTTTTAAACATTTGTATGAAAAGCGGCTTATCTGTTTCGAGTAGTAGTTCGCCAATGCCAAATTTTTGGTAGAAATGAGTTGAAATTTCGAGGAATTATTCTTATTGTATATGCGATCATAATTGGTAAAAAATAATGCATGGTTTTTTGAAAATATTTTCATAATTTAACATTTAAATTGGGATAAGGGCAGATTTTCATACATTATTATGGAAGCGGCCGATCTTTTTCGAGTAGTAGTTCGCCAATGCCACATTTCTTGTAGAAATGAATTAAAATTTTGAGGAGGAATTCTCATCATATATACGATCATAATTGGCAAAAAATAACGTTATGTTTTCTTGAAAACATTTTCATAAAGTGACGTCAAAGTTCAAAAGTAGGCTGATTTTAATACAGTTGTATGGAAATGGGCCGATCTTTATCGAGTAGTAGTTCGCCAATGACACATTTTTGGTAAAAATGAGATGAAATTTTGAGGAAGTATTCTTATCATATATGCGATCATAATTTACAAAAAATAATTTAATGTTATTTTGATTTTTTTTTACAAATTGAGATTAACCCCCCTATTCTAGAAAAAATTGTCATTATAACAATTTGTTATAGAATTTTGTATTTTGATTTCTCGCGATATTAGTAATTTTTATTGATTCAAAAAATGTGTATATACAAAAATACAATTTGGCAAAGCCTTTGTCATGAAAAATGTTTTGCAATATTCGCTAATTGTGAAGATACTTACATGGAAAATTTGCCTTGTTATAGTTTTGTCATTTATTATAGATGACAATTTTCTTAGAATAGGGGGGTAAAGTTCAAAGGCGGTCGGATTTTCATACATTTGTATAGAAACTCGCCGATCTTTTTCGAGTAGTAGTGTGGCAAAGCCACTACGATAATCCTATTAATTTGATCTTTATTATTTTTATTCTTTGAAACCATACCATTTCAAAAATGTAAAAACTTTAAAAATCGGTATAATAGTTTTTGTTTTACAGGAGTTCAAAGATAAAAACTGTGTGTTTTACTACTCAACGAAATAAATTCTACTGATTTTCATAAATTTGTATGGAAAGCGTCCGATCTTTTTCGAGTAGTAGATCGCCAATGCCACATTTTTTGTAGAAATGAGTTGAAATTTCGAGGAAGTATTCTTATCGTATATGCGATCATAATTGGTAAAAAATAATGATATGTTTTTTTGAAAATATTCTCATAATTTGATATTAAAGTTTAAAGGAGGGCGGATTTTCATACATTTGTATGAAAACTCGCCGATCTTTTTCGAGTAGTAGTTTAGCAAAGCCACTACGATAATCCTATTAATTTGATATTTATTGTGTATATTCTTTGGAAGCATAGCATTCCAAAAATGTAAAAATTTTGAAAATAGCTATAATAGTTTTTGTTTTACAGGAGTTTAAATATAAAAAATGTGTGTTTTACTACTCGAGCTACTCGAGTAGCTCGAGCTACTCGAGCTGCTCGAGTAATTGACGAGCTACTCGAGCTGCTCGAGTAGCTCGAGTACTCGACTACTCGAGTAATAGGGAGCTCTGGTGTAAACCATTAATATTTGCGAAAATATTCTGTTTAGAATGTATTTAAAAAAACCGGTTAACCGACAGGAAAAAACCGGTTTTCGGTGCACCGAAAATTTTCAATTCCGGTTAACCGGTTTGCAAAAAAACCGACATTTTGGGAAAAAAACCGGTTTTTCGGTTTACCGGTTAACCGGTTTATAAACACTAATACTCTCTCATGACCGAAAACTTCACCGCTCCGACATTGTTGTGCGGGGCCTCTAAATTCTGAGATATTTTCAAGTAGAAAAATCTTAGTTTCCAAGACATTTTTCTATAGGAAAAATTACACTGAATCTGTGATTCTTTTTAGATTCTAATACATTTTTCTATAGAAAAATTGTAAAATTTTCCCTGAAGAAAATTTTTTAATTTTCCTACATAAAAATTTGAAGATTCCAAGACTTTTTTTCTTATAAAAAAATTCTAAGATTCAAAAACATTTTTTCTATAAAAAAGTTTTGAGATTCTTGGGCATTTTATCTCGAAAAAAATGCTCACATTATTTCCTTTTTATACCCTCCAACTACAGTATGGGGGTATACTCACTTTGTCATTCCGTGTGTAACGCATCAAAATATCGGTCTAGGACCCCATAAAGTATATATATTTATGAGTAGTGATATCACAATGGACCTCAGAGTCCACTTACAACCTATGATCAGTGATCGATTAAAAAGTTCCCCCTTGAAGAACTAAACCAACCACTGAAAAATACAATTTTTTACATGATTTTTTTGTGTTTTTGTTTATCAAATGCAACTTTTTTATACTACAAAAATTTCAAAGTCCTGCATTTGGACCCAAAGAATAAGAAAATGTCGTTTTTTCGGATTGCCCCCCTTTAAGGGCGTGGAATAAAATCTTTTTTTAAATATTGATAAACTTGTATTTCTTTAGCGCAAAAAGAAAAAAAGAAACTCCCCTGCATTTTTTTTTATTTTTTTTTTCATGTTGGAGGGTATAAAAGATTCGGCACAGCCGAATTAAACACTCTTACTTGTTTCTTTCCTTTTTACCCATCATCTTTTTAGATTTTTCGAACGAAACATTATCAGATTTTCCCTATAGTAAACGCTTAGATTTTTCCTATAGAAAAACTCTCAGATTTTTTTATAGAAGAAACTGTCAAATTTTACTTGTAAAAATTTACAATTTTTTCCTATAGAGAAATTCGCACATTTCTACAGGATAATTCTAAAGTTTTTTCTACAGAAAAATACACAAATTTTTTCTATAGAAAAATTCCAAAATTTTTCGTCTAGATTATTTTATTAAATTAAATTATTAAGAGAATTAATAGTATTAAATTACCAAATTATTCGTCTAGAAAAATTCTTGTATTTTTGCTACACTCAAAAAAAAAACCTTGTAAAGTTACCAAAAAATCTCGTGACTTTACGAGGCTATTCTCGCAAAATAGGAGGTAGGTAAAATTCTCGTTAAATTACGAGGATTCCTCTTAATTTTGAATGTGCAAAAAATTGGTAAAATAACCAATTTCATTGGTAAAAATATTGTTTTAAAACCAAAAAAAATGGTAAACTTACAAGAAACAAGTGAGAGTGTTAAATTCGGCTGTGCCGAATCTATTATACCCTCCAACATGTAAAAAAATTAAAAAAAAAAAATTTGACAGGGGCGTTTTTTTAAGGGGGGGCAAGGTAGGGGGAGGGGTCGGTGAGCTGGGGTGACTCCTTGGCCCTCACGGTATATGTTTAAAAGTTAATTTTTGTCTGTTTTGTGCACTTAAGTATTATAGTTTTATAATTATTTGTTATTTTTTATCCACGCCCTAAAAGAGGGGCGGGCAAAAAAAGAGACATTTTTTAATCCCCTGGGTCAAAGCTCAGGACTCTAAACTTCTACGAACATAAAAATGTCTCATTTGGTTCACAAAAATACAAAAAAACGTCAAAAAGATAGCATTTTTAAGAGATTGGTTTAGTTCTTCAAGGGGGAACTTTTTTCCCCCTATTCCGATTTGGCCCATTTCCGAACTTAACCTGCCTAGGACCATTAGACATATTTATGCCAAACTTGAGGGGTCTAGCTCTTTTATTTTGGACTGCATCGTGTTAACTACAGACGGACGGACGGACATCGCTAGAATGTCTTAGAATCGATCACTGATCAATAATATATATACTTTATGGGGTCCCCGACCGATATTTCGATGCGTTACACACGGAATGACAAAGTGAGCATACCCCCATACTGTAGTTGGAGGGTATAAAAATGGTTAATATGTTTAAAAAAATGGTAAATTTACAAAAAAAAAATTGTGTTAAACAACATAAATCCTCGTAATAAAATCATTTTTGTAAAATAACTTTTTTTTGTAAATTAACTAGAATCCTCGTAATAAATTTTTCAAAATTTTGTCAACTTTTTTTTTAAAATATTTTTCAATAAAAAAAAAATTTGTCAGGGACTTCGAAAATTTTTTTAAAAAATAAAAAATTTACAAAAAATGTTTTTTTTTTTTTGTTAAACAACATAAATCCTCGTATAAAATATTTTTTGTAAAATAACATTTTTTTTTGTAAATCAACTAGAATCCTCGTAATAAAAACTTTGTTGTAAAATTACAGTTTTTTTTTGTAAAATAACATTACAAAATGGTAGAATAAAATTACAAAAATAAATTTGTAAAATTACCAATAAAACTGTAGTTCTCGTTTGAGCAAAGTACAACATTTTTTGTTAAAAAACAAGGAAAATTGTTAAATATTGGTAGAACGGGATTACAAGGCATTTTACCAGGCGTTTTACCAGTTTTTTTGTGAGTGTTAAGAAAATTTTAATATTCCGAGACTTTTTCAAGAAAAATTCTAACATTCCGAGATATTTTGCCTTTAGAAAATTTTTTATATTCTTAGACATTTTTTTAAAGAACATTTTTATATAAAAAGTTTTTCTTATAAAAAAAATCGCAAATTATTCCTATAGAAAATTTTAAATTTTTTCGTAAAGAAAAATTCTCAAATTTTTATATAGAAAAATTCTAACATTCCGAGACATTTTTACTTTAGAAAATGTTTAAGATTTTTAGAATTTTTTTTGCAAAAAAATCAGACTAATTTCTTTTCTTTGCACTTTCCTTTCCTTTTTCATTTTACCTTTTTGTTTTTCTTTCGAATTCGGGTGGGGGGGGGGGGGGGGGGGAGGAGGTGGTAAATTTCCTTTACTCGTGGATCCGCGCCTGGCTTATCGGTATTAAAAAAAAATATTTTTAAAAAACTTAAAACAAATACTTAATATAATTTTATTTTTAACCAACATTTTTTTATTTTATTATGACTTAAATTGAAATTTTTTATTTTATTATGACTTAGGTAAGTCATTATTAGTCAAACCTTATTTTACATTTCAAAATAATGCTAAAGGTAATTTTTTATCATTACTAAGTAATGCGATGGTAATGATCTTTCATTACCAAGTTTTTGCTGGGAATTCGTGAATCTATCCAAATTATGTTAATTTACATATTTCCGACAACTCTATTGAAGCTCTTATTCATTTAACCAAAAACAAGTAAGAAAGTTAAATTCGGCTGTGCCGAATCTTTTATACCCTCCAACAGTAGTGGTAATTGGGGGGGGGGCAAATTTCCTCTCGAATATGTGTTTAGAAATTCATTCGTATGCTTTTTGCGATAAAGAAATACAAGTTTATCAATATTTAACAAAAAATGTATTCCACGCTCATAAAAGGGACGGAAAAAATCGACATTTTCTAATTCTTTGGGTCCAAATGCAGGTATTTGAACTTCATGTATGCAATGTTGCATTTGTTAAACAAAAACACAAAAAAATCATTTAAAAAAATTATATTTTTCAGAGGTTGGTTTAGTCCTTCAAGGGGGAACCTTTTTTCCCCTTGTCCGATTTTGCTCATTTACGAACTTAACCTGCCCAGGAACATAAGACGTATTCGTGCCAAATGTCCGGAGTCTAGCTCTTTTATTTTAGACTGCATAGTGTTAACTACAGACGGACAGACGGACTGACATCGCTAAAATGTCTTAGAATCGATAAATATATGTACTTTATGGGATCCTAGACTGATATTTTGATGCTTTACACACGGAATGACAAAGTGAGTATACCCCCATACTGTAGTTGGAGGGTATAAAAATATTAGGAGTGTCTATGTCTAATCGTAGAAAACTTAAATTATGGCCTAATATTTTCGCCTTATATACCACTTAAGTTTTATTGAAGATGTCACATGAATATCAATTTTTTAATTATAATTTTTAATTTACATATTTATTTAAACAAATGTTGGTTGTGTATTGTCGTTTTTTATTTTTGTTTTGATAATTACTTCGTAAATAACAAAAATAAAAGAACAAAAAACAAAAATAAAATAAATAAAAATAAACTTATTTTTTTATGGACAATTAGTAAATGGCACACCACAAAACGTGACTTTTGCACTTAATTGTTGTTGTGAATATTGTTTGTGTAAATATACTTATTTTTTTTTTGTTTACTTTGTACATATACTCAATTCAAACATATTAAAAATTTAAGTTTCCTACCAATGCACAATTAGGAAACTTATTTCTTTTTTAAAATTTAAAGTGGGTTAAAATTTAATGAACTTGAAAGACACTCTAATACAATGGTTCCCAACCTTTGATTCTCGCCCCACTAGGGGGCAATTTGATGGTTCCAGGGGGGGGGGGGGGGCAACGAGCAAATTTTCAAGGTTTTTTTTAGTCAAATTAACAACAAAAAATTTTTTTTTAGAAAAATTAACTACAAAAGTTTTGTTAATTGCTTAAAATTTTTACTAAAAACTTAATTTAAATGCTTATTTTACAAAAACTTTGCTGAACTAGTAGTAATTTTTCATTAGAAACAAAAATTAGAAAAATTAACAAATTTTTCTTGGGTGTAGGGGGGACAATGCAATTTTTGTAACTTAAATGTGGGGCGTGGCGTAAAAATGGTTAGGAACCATTGCTCTAATACGATGATGATCTTAAAACTGATATTATATAGATATTATTTTCGGATTTATAAAAAATCCGTTTATATTCTAGGAATCCACTTGGAAAAAAAGGTACTACTTATTTGAAATTCTAAGATTCCACTTAAAATTTCAAAATTCCTTTGAAATTCAAAAACTTTTTTTGACAATTTTAAAAAACTTTACACCATTTTTAATTTTATTTCGGAAATTTCTAATTATGTTAAATTTCCAATTATATTTCAGAAATTTCCAATTATATATCAAAAATTTGGAATTATATTTATTTTTGTTAAATTTACACAGAAAATAAAATCGTCAAATTTATATCAACAAACATCAATTGTAAATCAACTAAACATTTAGTAAAAACGGACGCCTGTTAGTCCTAATACAAAACTTCGATTTTGTTTTCAACAAACTCAGTCAAGTAATTTTATTTTAAAATTATTTTATCATATCAATAAATACTGTTTATGTTTGTTTAATTTTTTTGTTGAAAAAAAAATTCATTTGTCAGAACAACAAATTGTGTTTGTGTTTGATGAATTTCTTTGTTAAAACAAATAAATTTTTTTACTTTTGTGAGATTAAAAAATTGTGTTTGTGTTTGTTGAATTTCTTTGTTGGAAAAAACAGAATTGTTTTTTCAACAATCAAAATTTATAAACGTTTGTTGATATTACAAATTTTCGTATCGGACCTTTCTGTGAAAAAATTAATTGTATTCTCAAATATGGTGGTCAATATAACAATTCGTTTTTTTTGTGCACATTTTCAGAAATTTTGAATAATATTTCAAAAAATTTCTATTTATATTTTAAAAATTTCAGAATTTTCCACAATGAAAAATAGACATAACTAATATTTGGGAAAAAATTTCTTTAAAAATAGTTCATGAATTTTCCTAAAATTTAGATAAATTAAACTAAAAAGTACTTAACTATGAGGAAAAAAGTTTTGTTTAAATACTTAAAAATAGTTCATGGTTTTCTTTAAAAGGAGTTCTTTACTATAAGGAAAAAAATTCTTACTGTCCAAGAAATTTTCCTCAAATCTAAGAAAATTATCTTTATTTTAAAGACATATTTCTTAAAAATATGTTCGCACGAAATTAGTTCAAGTTAAGTTAAAAACAACTTCATCGTGTTCTCTCTTAGAATTGAGGTAGTGAATTCTTAAAATTTAGTTAATGATTTCTTAGGATTTAGTTAATAACTTCTTAGAGTTTAGTAAAAAATCAAAATGGGGATATCTCAAAAACTAAGCGAGATAGAGCGAAACGGAAAGTAAGTACTATAAAGAAAAATATTGAATAGCCTAGCTCTACACATCTGTCGGGCTCCCAAATGCCTAATTTTGAATCCAAAATTTCACATTCCTGAAATTTTATATAAACCCATATCTCTGTAAAAACTGCTGGCATGCGAAAAAGTTTAAATATATAAAATAAATAATAACGGTTTCATTTTAAATTTCGTATAAAAATTCTGCAAAAAAGTCACAAAAACAATTTCTAACTTGTACCCTTTTTTTGTTTACAGATTTCATTCACAAGGAGAGTCTCCCTGGTGTCACCCTCCGATCTTCATGAAATTTGGATATGTTGTTCAGACCGAAAATTAATTTGACACGTATTTTTTAGCGTCCCAAACTCATTTTTAGGGGGTGTCGATTTGTATGGGGGAAGTTGACCTTTTTAAGTTTTTTACGATTTACGCCTATTTACTCAAAATTAGTGTGGGCATATTTGGTATCAGATTAAAGGTATTTAAAATACCTATTTCGTGATGCTAAAAGCGTGCAAAAAAAGTAAATATTTTTCGTCTTATTAACAAAAATGTCATAAAATTTTGGCATTTTACTCAACATGACGAAAAGTTGTGTGTGTTTGGACATGCCCCTTGCACACGAAGATAGGTTTTCTAAAAACCTTTCATTAGGTATGCATAACCTGACCAACTGTTTTTGACTGAAAGCGGGATGAAAAAGTTGAAAAAGCGGGATTTTGGACCTAAAAAGCGGGACTTTTTATCCACTTTAATTAGCGATAGGGGATATATATTAGGTTGTCATTCCGTTTGTAACTGATCAGAAATAGGTCCTAGGACCCATAAAGTATATAAATTTACGACTTTATCGAATCTTTCTGACTGTATGTCTGTTGAAAATATACTTGCTTTCGAAAGATAACTCTGAAGCATATGAAGCTTTTTATTTCAAACGTACCACGAAAAAAATGTTGGTGGATTAAAGTCATATTTATGGAGCTTATTGCCCTATATGGAACTAAGAAATCGTGAAACAAAAGTTTGATCTTTTCGGAAAAATGGGCGACATGGGCGTGGTCAAAAATGGCAAAATTTGCTTTATAAATTTTTTCTACATTTTTTGAAAAACATTTAATTTATAGTTTTGTTTGGAACAAAACTCAGAACTACCCTAGTAATAATATTTTGCTAATTTTACTAAATAGATCTAATTTGATCCGTAAAATGGTTGTATCAAACAATATCTAATTGTATTACTTTAGATCAAAAAATATAAAAATTGATACAATTTGATCCTGAATTTGGTCAAATCTAATTAGATCAAATTGATCTCATATTATCTATTTTTATATAATTTGATGAGCAAAACCAAAAAACGAATCTAATAATATATGGAGCAATATCTAACCATATGAAGTGGATCAACCGTATCAAAGTGATAGATAAAATTTTATATAAATTTATACGGAAGCATATTAACTCATATAAGATTGTATCAAATTATATATGATTAGACCAGAAAATTTTTACTCGGGTAGTAATAATATTTTGCTAATTTTACTAAATAGATCTAATTTGATCCGTAAAATGGTTGTATCAAACAATATCTAATTGTATTACTTTAGATCAAAAAATATAAAAATTGATACAATTTGATCCTGAATTTGGTCAAATCTAATTAGATCAAATTGATCTTATAATATCTATTTTTATATAATTTGATGAGCAAAACCAAAATACGAATCTAATAATATATGGTGCAATATCTAACCATATAAAGTGGATCAACCGTATCAAAGTGATAGATAAAATTTTATATAAATTTATACGGAAGCATATTAACTCATATAAGATTGTATCAAATTATATATGATTATATCAGAAAATTTTTACTCGGGTATGTCTGAGTTTTAAAAATTTAGCCGTAAAATCGATGTAGCAAAAAACATGCCATTGTTATTTTTTTAATTAAATGAAAGTTCATTAAATTTTTTAGAAAATGACAAATTTTTAGAAGGCAGTTATTTTTTGTTTTCGAGAAAAATGATTTTGAACTTCAAAGTTTCGTGAAATTTGATAAAATTGAGCAATCTTTGCATGACATCGCTTTATTTTTAATTTTTTCTACAGTAACTCAACAATTCTAAAGTTTCCGAAACAAATCTATATATCGTCCATTCCATGAGTCATTTTAAAAAATCTGACCGAGGGTCTTCCGTTTTTTGTTATTTTTTTTATACACCCGAGTAAAAAAGTTCCTATATAGTTGTATATAATTTTATAAACATTATATATGATTAAATAGAATTATATAGAATTTGATGCGAAAAATGAGTCGATAAAACCATATAAAATTATGTCAATGTTACTTATGTTTTGATAAATTTTTTATATAATTTTATGCGAAATTTGGACCCCTATTTTTATATAACAACAGCAAATTTATATAATCAGATATAATTATATACAACTATATCAAATTATATAAAACAATATATAATTTTATAAAGTTATATAAAATTATATCAAGTTTTATATAAATCATAAAATTTTGTTTTAATTATATAAAATTATATATAATTTTATGTAACTTTATATAGTTTTATACAGTTTTATACAATTTTATATATTTTTATATAATTATACCTAATTATATAATTTTGCTGTTATTATATAAAAATAGGGGTCCAAATTTCGCATAAAATTATATAAAAAATTTATAAAAATATATGAAACATTGATCAAATTTTATATAGTTTTATCGACTCATTTTTCGCATCAAATTCTATATAATTCTATTTAATCATATATGATGTTTATAAAATTATATACAATTATATAGGAACTTTTTTACTCGGGCAGATACTCTATGGGGCCAATTTCAAATATCATCCATCAGATCGAAAATATTTGAAAAACTCGCTATTTTATTCACGATTTTCGTTTTTAAAAAAGTCAAAAAAATGCAAAATCTGTGTAACTTGAGCAGCTGTATTTTCTAAACTACTTATCGCATTTTAGATTTTTTGATTTGCATAATTTTTTTTTAATTTTTTGTAAAAAATTTTTTTTTTGGATTTTTTTTTCTTTTTTGTAAGAAAATTTTATTGCGTGAGTAGATTTTGCGTGACTCACGCGTGAGCGTGATTGAATCTGGCGTGAGTCACGCGTGAGTAAGTTTTTTGAGCGTGAGTAAAAAAAAATTGTGTGAGTGATTAGTCAGTGATTCGATTATTTTTTGCGTGAGCGTGAGTGAGTGTGAGTCAAAATCCACTCACGCGCCCATCTCTAGTATGTAAGTCTATTTTGATATCTTATAGACTGAAAAAATATCGGTGGCTTAAAAGTGCATTTTTAATGCAACTGCAGTTTTGAAGTGCATTTTGCGAAACTTTCACCCCTTTTAATTTTTTTTAATTACCCTACTAAAAATCATTTCGTATATAGCCATGTATAAATTTATACAAATATATCTTTTTATACATACTGAGATCTTATTATATTTAATTATATAAAAAATCAATCAGATAAGACCAAATTTCGTATCAAATTATATAAAATTTGATATAACTCCCGATAAAATTTTATAAAATTTGATACGAATTTTGGTCTTATCTGAGATATTTTTTATATAATTTTATATAATTAGATCATTTTATGTAAAATTAGATATATTTGTATCAATTTATGCATGGATATATATAAAACCATTTTTACTAGGGTAGCATATTTGGAAAATTAAGGATTTTTGTTACAAAAAAATGTTTTCATTACAATGGACCGATAATGTATGATATTTTTAATATTTTTATACCCTCCACTCTAGTGATAGAGGGTATATATAAGTTTGTCATTCCGTTTGTAACACCTCGAAAGATTGGTCTAGGACCCCATAAAGTATATATATTCATGATCCTCGATCGATTTTAAGACGATCTAGCGATGTCCGTCCGTCCGTCCGTCCGTCCGTCTGTCCGTCTGTCTGTCTGTCTGTCTGTTGAAAACACGCTAACTTTTGAAAGACTTTACGGAGGCTCCTGAAGTTTGGCATATATGTTGGGCATTTACCTGGTCAGGTTGGTATTGCAATCCAGCGAAATCGGTCCAGTGGTTCAAAAGTTATAAGCAAATGAGTGAATTTCGGCAAGGGTTTTTTTGGAATTTACGAGATAAAACACACGGTAACTTTCGAACAGCAATTCTGAGGGTGCTGAAGTGTGGCATATATATTTGTCGTTCTTCATGTCCGGTTTGTTTTAAATTTCAGCCAAATCGGTCTAGTGGTTCAAAAGTTATTAGCAAAACCGTAAAGTTCAGATTCGCCTCACCTTAAATTCACGTGTTGAAAACCCGTTAAACATGTTTTAAAAATATTGGTAAGTCACAAAAATATTTTACATCGCATTTTTGTCACTCAAAAATATTTTTACACTAAAAGAAAAAAAAAATACACTCGAAAAAAGTTTTACACTCAAAAAAAATTTTACACTCAAAAAAAATTTAGTAAATTATATTTTTTTTCAAAAATTAGTTAAAATAAAAAGTTTTTTTACACAAAATAAAATATTTCTAATCAAAAATGTTATTTTTTCACTCTAGAAAATTTACTATAACTTAAAAAGGGCATTGTGGAGGGTATTCATAGATTCGGCCAAGTCGAATTTAATTTTTCTACTTGTTTTTTTTTTAAATACTTCCTTAAGTTTCCCATATAAAAAATTTGATTTTTTAAATAATACCAAAATCATGTAAAAAGACATGTTTTTAAACCTTTATATTTTCAAAAGTACTAATCGTATCTCATTGTTTTTATGCACATAAGAAAGGTATTTTTGTCTATGGTTTGCATTTAATGACCGCAAAAATTTTGGTGTTTCTAAAATGCATTTTAAATGCAAATGCAGTTTTGAAGTGCATTTTTCAAAACTTTTACCCCTTTGAATTCTTTTTTAATTATCATATTCGAAAAGTTGGCAACTTTTACTACAAAATAATGTCCTCCTAATAATGGACCCAACGTGTGTGCTATTTTTTAATATTTTTTTTTTCAATTTCCTCAAAAAAATTTTAGTGTTTTAAATAAAACCAAAAAAATCTGAAATAATATGATTTTTTAAAAAAATCTAAAAAATAGCACACACAGCGGGTCCATTATTAGGAGGACATTATTTTGTAGTAAAAATTGTAAACTTTTCGAACATCATAACTAAAAAAAAAAATTCAAATGGGTAAAAGTTTTGAAAAATGCAATTCAAAACTGCATTTGCATTTAAAATGCATTTTTGAAACACCAACATTTTTTCGGTCATTAAATGCAAAAAAAAAACCAAAATACCTTTCTAATGTGCATAAAAACAATGACATACGATTATTACTTTGGAAAATATAACGGTTTGAAAACATGTCTTTTAATATGATTTTGGTATAATTAAAAAAAAAAAAAAATATAAGGGAACCTTAAGAAAGTATTTTTTTAAAAAAAATATTAAAAATATCATACATGCTCGGTCCATTGTAATGAAAACATTTTTTTGTACCAAAAATCCTAAATTTTCCAAATATGCTAATTAAAAAAAAAATTAAAAGGGGTGAAAGTTTCGCAAAATGCACTTCAAAACTGCAGTTGCAATAAAAATGCACTTTTAAACCACCGATATTTTTTTAAGTCTATAAGATATCAAAATAGACTTACATACCATTCGCATGCACTATGGATTGTTAAAATGCGATAAGTAGTTTAGAAAATACAGCTGCTCAAAGTTACACAGATTTTGCATTTTTTTTGACTTTTTTAAAAACGAAAATCGTGAATAAAATACACTTAAAATATTATGTAAGTAAATTCAACAGAAAATACGTTTGAAACAAATGAAACTTTATTTAAAAAACGGACTACTTACATTTCATTTAAAACAAAAACATTTCACAGTTATTTTTAAATGTTAATTAATAACTGTTGAAATCCGTAAAAATAACTTAAAAATCCGTAAAAAATGACTGACAAAATTTTACGAAAAAAACGGTTAAAATAACGGAAATTTACATTCATTTTTATTTATTTTTTTAGAAATAATTTTAAAAAACTTCGAACCTGAGCAGAATCGAACTCATAATTTCTGGCTGATAGCCCAGCACGCTACCCTCTGTGCCACAAGCTACTTATATTTTCAGCAACTAAATTTCATTTTCAAATTAAAAAAAAAAATCTAATTTTAGAAATTTTTAAATAACTGACAAATAACAAACGACAAATAAAATAATGTGGTTTGTTTTTTAAATAACTGAAAAAAACAAACGTTACGGAAAATTTTATTTAAAAGACAGTTATGTATTTGAATAAACGTTCAAAAAGTTGTTTAGAATATTTGTATGTGAAACAAACGAATTTTCTTTTAATATTAAATGAAACGAAAACTATTTGTTTGACTGTGAAACAGTAACCGTAAAACTTTTATGAGTGTTGCGAGTTTTTTTAAATATTTTCGATCTGATGGATGATATTTGAAATTGGCCCCATAGAGTATGTGTATAAAAAAAATAACAAAAATCGGAAGACCCTCGGTCAAAAAATGCCTAAAATTACCAAATGTCTGGTGGAATGGATGATATATTAATGAAAGTTCATTATATTCTTTACAAAGTGTCAATATTTCAGAGAGCAGCTACTTTTTGTTTTTGAGAAAAATGACTTTTAAGATTAAACTCATTTTCCCGAAAATAAAAAATTGCTGATCACTGTAAATTTTAAATTTTGTAGAGAATTCAGTAATTAATAAATGTGTTTTGGAAACTACAGAAATGTTGAGTTACAGTAGAAAAAATTAAATATAAAACGATGTCATGCAAAAATTGCTCAATTTTCAAAGTCATTTTTCTTTAAAACAAAAATTAATTACTCTCTGAATTTAATGAACTTAAAAAATAAAATGGCGTTTTTTTTTACATCAATTTTAAGGTTTAATTTGGAAAATTTAGACATAGTTCAGAATTTTTTCCAGAAACAAATAATGCCAACCATATAAAACTTTATAAATAAAAGTGTTTCGAAAATTGCAGAATTGTTGAATTTTCAAATTAAGGAGAAAAAATAATTAAAAAAAAAACAAAATAAATTATTTTTTTTTCAAAAATAAACATTTAAAAATATTTCGGAAATTTTTCCAAATTTCTACACAATTTTAGATGTAATTTCCTTTACATTTTTTTAAACACGGTAAAAAATTCTAAATCTATAATAAAACTAAATTTAAAAAAACTACAGAACAATAATACTCAAAATATTGTGTAAAAAATTATAAATTGTACTTTGCTATTCTAAAAGTCAAAAAGCGGGATAAAGTGGGATGAAGCGGGACTTTTGCTTAAAAAGCGGGATGGAAAATCAAGGCGGGATGAGACTTCAAAAAGCGGGATAATCCCGCCAAAAACGGGATGGTTGGTCAGGTTAGGTATGCACCATGACTAGGTTTCTTTGTATAATATAGGAGATCAACGCAAAAACTCAAAACTAACCGTTTCTCCCCCCCCCTTATTTTCACCACCTAAATATGAATTTGGGCCGCCAAAAAGAATTGTGTCCCTTTATTTTTCCTTCTCTACGAAATAAAACAAATTCAGGGAGACCTTCCTTTTCAGTTTTCTCACACAAAGTTTTACTATATCCTTAAATTTTAAGGCAAAGAAAACACAAAATAGCTGAAAACAACGCGAATTTAAGTAAATGTATAATTAATCAATTAATTTTCATTTTAAATTTTGAATAAAAAGTCTAAAAAATTCACAAAATAAATTATTGTTGCTCTGATCAGATGTTTTTTAACAGACGCGCTCATCAATGGTCAAAAACAACAAGTTTTAAAAATAAAATTTAATAAAAAAAAAATTAATAAAACTATGAAATCTAATAAAGAAAATTTTATGAAATTTGTTTCCAAAAAGCATGATATTTTAAAAAGCTTATGAATTTTTTCATGGGTTTAATGAAAAGAAAAGAATTAATCCGTTTTATTAATATCATTAAGGTTTTTTAAAGGTACTTTCGTTTAGTTACTAGTTGAATAACGAGTACTTTAGATGCTAGAAAATTCCTTCCATTATTCAAGACTCAAAAATATTAAGAGTGTTGCTTCTTTAATAAAAAAAAATTTTGTGGCACCCTAATAATGGGTATGAGTATGGATATGAATATCTACTTATAAGATTCGTTATGAATATACGCCATTTACATACTTAAATACTATTTTTTGTTTCTTATGAATAAATTAAAATATTTTGATAAAAAAAAAACACTCCTACAATTCTTCCAATTTAGTGAAAACTTTATTGGATACCCAACCTTATTGATCAATATTGTATGTAAGAGTATAATCTCGTATCTGTTCCTTTTAAAAAAACGTGATCTTGCTCGTGCTATTACCAAAATATAAAATTAAAAATAAAAAAATAAATATAAGTGGTAATTTAAAAACTAAAAAACTTGTTTTCCACCTCTTACTGATTTTGGAGTTGTACCTCTTTCAATAGTGGTTGCTATCAAAAATATAATATTACAATTATATGGGCACAACGTGAAGGTTGGAGTGGTCCCAAAGTAAAATATTGTACATGTTAAATCTAGAAAAATCGAAAGTGGCATAGATAATTATATCCTTCCTTAACGTTGCAACGCGTTGCTAAACTACAATAAAAAAAAAAACTTGTCAAATTACTAAAAAAAGTCTTGTAATCCCATTTTACTAAAATTTGACAGTTTTCCTTGTTTTTTTTAACAAATAATTTTCGATCGAAATTTGCATTTTTGTTTGTTGTAATTTTACAGTTTTTCTTGTAATTTTACAAATTTCCAAGATTTAAAAAAAAAAATCTAGTAATTTTACGGGAATTTCTTGTATGTTTTATTTCGCCAAAAAAGTTGTAAATTTACAATTTTATTGGTGATAATCTTGTAAAATTACAATAAAGTTCGTAATTTTTACTAGAAACTCGAGTAAAATATGAGGTAGCAAAAAATCTAGAAAAATCACGAAACCTCCTTCAAAGTAAACTTTATCGGATTCTGTGTAGTCTAAATAAATATAACTAACAATAAGCTATATAGAGCTTAGTTATATTTATTTAGATTACAAGGAAAATAAATTCCAAATCAATCAAAAACAATCTCATACTCAAATTTAAAAATAACCAATCAGAAAAATATAATCGGGCCAAGGTCGGCAAAGGTGTGGCAACGTTGCACAGTGTAACCTTTGTATGGAAAAGTCGCGCATCGGAGTTTTTTAATTATAACTCTTGAACGAATAGACCTATTTAAACGTTTGGTACAGTTTTGGAAACTAGGAACTCAAACAATTTGTTGGATATTCTTTCAGGGATATACTGTCAATACCCTACTTAAAACGGGATGGTAAATTCGGTTAACTAACCAAAAAAATAAAAGTTAAAAAAATATAGATTTTCTCGAATATTATAAATTATATCAACGAATTTTTGTAAAGTGCTTTACAACTATACATATAGTTGTAACGCACTTCACAAAAATATGGTTAAATCTAAAAATCTGAATTCACGACCAGCATTTTGAACAACATATTACAGATAGTCCAAACAAAATCAAGCTATTTTCGATTCAGAAATAACGATTTTATAATTAAATGTTACACTCAAAAAAATAAACTGGTAAAATGCCTTGTAATCCCGTTCTACCAATATTTAACAAAATCTTGTACTTTGCTCAAACGAGAATTACAGTTTTATTGGTAACTAGCTGTCCCGGTCCGCGTTGCTGGCCCAAATATAAGATTTCGTCTTGCTTCAAATATATAGCCCTGCAAAAAATGTAATGAATTTCTTGGCTTAGAAAAATTTGTGGGCGTGGTTTTAAAGATCCGATTACGCAGATAATCATCTTGAAATTATATTTTAGGAACTAAAAAAAATTACCAGGTCTTAGACTTTGCGATCTGTACATATTTAAAACTTCTTTGGTATTATTACGAACAACACAAAAATAAATTACGCATATCCTTCGTTCTTATCGTGAGGTATTGTCTGGAGTTCAAACAAACCTTTTTATTGTTTTCCCGAATTTTCAATTTTCCCGGGACACTTTTCTCATTTATATTTCCTTAAAAACCTAATTGGAATTGGAACATAAAAAAATCGGTCCGGTGTGCTAAGTTAAACTTGTACATATGTTAACAATACCCAAGGATTTAAAATCATTTTTACCAAGTTTAAGCGGAATCTATTAAGAACAATTTTTTTTAATCGAATTATAGTAAAAATTAATTTAAGATATATCGAAAAAAGTGGACGACGACAATTTTTATTTCCGAACAATTATATGGACTATTACTAACATTAAAAAAAAAATAGCCAAATCGGTCCAGGCGTTCTCAAGTGTTGCAAATTTTAAGGATATTGAAAAATATTGGCTTTGAAGTGGTGGAGGACAATAATTATTTCCGTAAAATCCGTACTTGGACTATAATGATCATTAAAGAAAAAAATTACCAAATCAGGCAAGTCGTTCTCCGATTTTAGATGTATTGAAAAAAGTTGGTGTGGACAATTTTTCTTTCCGTAAAAACCTTAGTTGTACTATCACGAACGTCAACAAATTCTACTAATAGCCAAATCGGTCCCGCCGTTCTTCAATTTTAGATATATCGAAATAAAAGTGGGCGTGAACAATTTTTATTTTCGTTTAAACCTAAGTTGGTCTATGGCGAGCATTTGAAAAAAAGTTTAGCCAAATCGATCGAGCCGTTCTCCGATATTAGATATATCAAAAAAAGGAGGCGCAAAGTGGGCGTGATTTATTTATTTCTGAAAAAACCTAAGTCAAACATTAAAAAAAAAATAAGACGAACATTAAAAAAAAATATTTAACAAATCGGTCAGTTCTGAAGGGTCAGTTACCAACGAACTACATTTTATTTTTATTTATATTTTATTATTCTAGAATCTCAAATAATTAATTATATATCTTATTTTTCTATAGAGCACATTTTATATATTCGAAAAAAAGAGTGGGTCGACAACTTTTCTTACCGTAAATAACTTATTTAAATTTAACCAACTCGGTCCATCCATTTAAAAGTGGGCGTAGAAATGGAAAATTGTTCTTTCCGAAAAACCTTAGTTGGACTATGACGAACACTAAAAACAAAATTAGACAAATTGATCCAGCCATTACATGATTTATAAAATATATATTGGGAAAAGTGAGCGTAAATAGGCGTGGACAATTTTTCATTCCATAAAAATCTTTTGTGTACTATAACCAAATCGGTCTAGCAGATATAGTTCTTTCGATACATAGAAAAAAGTGGGCGTGGGAAATTTTACTATCCGTAAAAACCCTAGTTGAATTATGACGAACATTTTCATCAAAAATTAGCCAAAGTGTGCGTGGTCTATTTCTTTTTTCGTAAAAACAAAAGTTGGGATATGATGAAAATTCATTTAAAAAAATTTTGTCAAATCGGCCCAGCCATTCTCAGATTTTAGATATATTGGAAAAGTGGGTGTAAAAGTGGGCGTGGTCAGTAAAAACTTTCAGTAAAAACTTAAATTGGATTACTACGAACATTTAAATAAAAAATTACCCAAATCGGTGCAGCCGTTTTCCGATTTTAGATAAATCAAAAAAAAGTGGGCGTAAAAGTGGGCGTGGTCAATTTTTCTTTACGTAAAAACCTAAGTTGGACTATGACGAACATTTCAAAAAAAAAATTGTCCAAATCGGTCCAGCCGTTCTCAACTGATGCTGTTACCAACGAACGACAATTGATTTTTATTTATATAGATTTAACAAGTTTATTTTACCCTACACCACTCTGTGGTACAGGGTATAATGAGTTTGTGCTGATGTTTGTAACTACCCGAAATATTGGTCCTAGACCTACCTTCAAGTATACCGATCGACTCAGAATTACTTTTTGAGTCGATTTAGCGATGTCCGTCCGTCTGTCCGTCTGTCCGTCTGTCCGTCTGTCCGTCCGTCTGTCCGTCCGTCCGTCTGTCCATCTATCGGTTTAAGCACGATACAGGTCGCAATTTTCAATCAATTGACTTGAAATTTCCAACCAAAGCCTCTTTTGGCCCAAGGATAAAAAAATTTTGTATCATACCAAATTTAAAAGGAATCGGGTCAGTCCTTCTTGTAGTCCCCATACAAACCCCCCTCCCGATATTCACATAATTTCCTCAAAAATCATAAAAATTAAAATATTTGATTAAAATTTTATTTGTGTGTGTTAAACATGTACTTTGGTAACCTAATCAAATTGGAATACATTTGGACCATTTTTGGACTTAGTCCCCTATTGGTAAAAAAAAAATAAACTAATTCCACTAAATTTTGATCTGTGCGTGTTTTCTACACCAAATAAAGGTCTGACAAAAGATAGGTCCAATCTGTCCATGTTTGGACTTGGGACCCATTTTCCGGAAAACACTGGTGTAGGGTATCATATGGTCGGTCTTGACCGACTATTACTTTCTTACTTGTTTTAATTAGAGTGTATCTTTTAGAAGAACGCCAAAAAAACTATGCTGTGTAAACCAATCAAATTGTACAACATTTAAACAAATTTTCAATTATTTTAATATTTTTGTTTTTAACCTTAAATTTAACCTCGATTTGACACAGCCCGGGCACTTCCGGGCAAAATTTATAACATATAAAATGTTAAGGAACACCTCTAGTATAAACCATATATAGCGTTTTGCATTATCCATCATTATCTGCAGAAGTTGAAGTCTATTACTTAAGTGGATTTTCAAATATATTTAAAAAAAAACGTGGACTTCAACTCAATATAACTTTTGTTTGGGTTACTTTTTTTTTATAAACAAAACAGAATAATGAAATTACGTATCCTAAGAACATTTTGCAAAAAATTTGGATAGATTTCTCCACAAGATGAATTTTTTAAAGCTTTTAAAAAAATGTCCTTTACAAAAAAAAAAAAAAATTAAAAAAATCTGAAAAACTCAAGATTTTGGAGTTGTGCCTTAGCCAAACTAAGAGTGACGTAACGGAAACTGATTTCTATACTCCAGAGTGTCTAAATTAAATATGCACTAAAAAAAATTCATCGAATATTTTTTTTTGACCCAAATGCGCACGAATATAATCTACCAGAGTCAATCGTCAGAACCTTTAATTTTGGAAAAGTTTTGTAATTATTGTACAGTGTCATTTTATATGTTGACCGACTAATTTAGCAATTTTCTTTTTTTTTTAGCCCACTCTAATGTTAAATAAGGAAAGAGTATCTCTGCCGAAAACTATATATTCGATATCTTATGGTATGACATGGTATCCATTTATGTGTTTTTTTAATACTATTAACTGGTTTTTGTTACTTTGTAGTTGACTCTTAACGATATCTTGTTATACAGTAGTTGTGTTAGTTGTGAAATGCTACTGTATTACACTTCGTTGTATTTTTTTTAGACTTTTTTTCATGGTTTTTAGTTTTTTTTTTATTCAGATTTCTTATACATATTTTTATTTTTTTGTTACCCACCTAAATCTTTTTGTTCATGAATTTCATTTGGAATGAAAAACGCGTTTCTTTGTATTCATGTAGAAAGCCGATTAACTTTAAATATTTTCAAGTATAATCGTGGATTAAATTAAATGCATCAATATTTTTATAATGTCTAGAAAATGGTTTATTATTCTTTCTTGATAGATTGCGTTTTATATATAAGGAGTATGCATAAATTGTTCAAACTAAAAACTATATAATATGGTCGGCCATAAACTGGGGGCCCAGCTCCAAAATAAAATTGCTCAAACTAGCAACGGTTATCGGTTTATTAAAAAATTGTAAAAAAATAGAAATTATGAATACTTTTGCAATATCCTTCAATTTAAAAAAATCTTTTAAAAAAAAACTGAAAATATTTGAATAATATTTGATTAGAGTGCTATTCTAGTTCAGGTCCAACAATTTTATTTATGATATTTTTACCAGTGTTGAAAATACTGCCTAGATTTTCAGCAAAAACACATAATTTGTACTGTTTTGTCAGCGTAAACATTATCAAAACAAAACAGCAGTCAAGAACTGAGCTGTTAAAAATTGTCAATTTTCTTCAGCAGCAGTACAGTAAAAGTTTTTTTTTTGAAATTGACAAACTTGCCAGCACACACAGTGTTGCCAGTTTAGGGGTTTTGTCCCCAAATTGGGGATTTTTTTGGGAAATTGGGGATGAAAAATTTGATTTGGGGATCTGGGGATTTCATGGGGATGACACTAATTTTTTCGGGGATTTTTTGGGGATGAAATATTTTAGATAAACAAGTGTTTTTTAAATACATCAGTCAAAAAATAATGCTAAAATCGGTAAAATTAACTCAACTTTATTTTTGATCAATCGTGGACATTAAAACATAAAAAAAAACGCAAACTTAGGAATTATGTGAGGTTTATAAAGAAAAATCTAAAATTTTTTATGGTGTCTGTCAAACATGGATCGTAGTGGTATCATGTTATCATGATTTTCTTTGTCTTTAAACCAAATTGTAGATTTTCATACATTTTCCCTAGTACATATATTCTTTAAATCTATTATGGAAATTATCCAATTTGGACCAATAAAAAACTCTAGCGGTGGTATGTAAATTAAAAATTCCTCAGTTATCCATCCCTGATAAAACATTTCCGTTGGTTTTTGAATTTTATCATAATACTTATCGAACCATTGGCGGTTTCAAATGATGTGCTAATCACTCAACATGCAAAATGCACTTACACTTTTTAGCTAAATTTCTGTGTAAGTAATATACAACCCACCATGTGTTTGTGTGTAAGTTAACCAAGTTTTTGTTCTAAAAAATTGGCTAAATTACTCAAAAGCATGTGATGGGTTACAAGTGATTTTTGCGTGTAGTAAATTTTGAGAAAAATTTTTTTGGGGATTTTTGGGGATGAAAAATTTTATGTTGGGGATGGCATCCAAAAAAAAACTGGCGACCCTGAGCACACAGTTCAGCTTCAGTTTAAAAAAACAAAAAACAGCACACACGACTGAATTGTCTGGTTACTGCGCTGCACAAGTTATGTTTGTTGTACGGGACTTGCAGCATGGAAAATAAAAATATAACTCGACTCGTCAGCATGAAATTTTTTTTATTTGGCTGCTGAAGATTAAATGAACGCACTTATAAGTAGATACATACATATTTCTTTGTACAAGTAATGGCATGTTGTATTATATAATTAAGAATAATGTTTCAAACGTAAAGATAATTCTTTAACAAAAATGTTAAGAAATTTTCCTAATGTTTTGAAAATTTTTTAAATTTAACTAAAAATTATTAAAAAAAAAGTTTTAAAATTTTCTAAGTTCTAAGTAAGTTTTAACGGTTTAAAGTTTCATTAAAAATGCTTAAAAAAAATTTTAGGTTCCAAAATTTTTTGGAAAATATTTGAAGTAAACAAATAAAAAAAAATTTAAGTGCCAAAATTTTTATTTGAAATTTTTTTTAAAACACAATTTTTTTTTTACTTTATTAAGAAAATTTTTTGAAAATTTGGTTTGAAGTTAAGTGTTTTATTAACAGATCCAAAATTCCAGTTTCATAAAATTTTTTAAAATAAGTGTCAGACACAATTGTTTTTTACTAACTAACGAAAACTAATATGATAAAAACAAAACATTAAATATGGGCTGAAACGCGTTAACGGTCACACCAAAAAACCGATTTAGATATAATTATGCCAAAATTTTAGAATGAATAAGTGCAAATAAAAATTTTTTTCTTGAAATATTTTTAGAATTATAGAGATGGGAAGTTTTAATTTTTTTTTGCTAAGATCATATTTGGTTGAATTTTTATTGACACTTTGATGCGATAAAAATTTATTTTTAAAAAACGAATTTTAAAGTATTTTTGACGACCTTTTCACTGGCATTGGTGGTTTTTTAAAAAAATAAACATTTTAACTTAAATTTCAAGGTCAAATTATTAAAAAAAAATTTATCTTATAAGCGTCTATTTTGAGATTTTTTTTTAAAAAGCCTGACGTTTTTTTCATTTAAAAACATTTTTAAAAAATGGATCGAGTGTTCCTTATTGCGAAAATATTTTTTTATTTGTTTTTATACACGCGGTATTCGTACTTTTTGAGTGTTATTTTATACAAAACAATTATTTTTAAATGTAAAATCTCAGTTAAAATAATATCAAAATAGGCGCTTTATAAGATACATTTTTTTAATAATTTGACCTTGAATTTTAAGGTTAAATTTATATTTTTTTAAAAAACCAACAATGCCATTGAAAAGGTCGACAAAAATCCTTTAAAATTCGTGTTTTAAAATAAATTTTTATCGCATCAAAGTGTCAATAAAAATTCAACCAAATGATCTGTGCATAAAAATGAAATGATCGGTGCATAAAAATGAAAACTTTCCATCTCTGTAACTCTAAAAATATTTCAATTTTTTTTTTTATTTGAACTTTAGAATACCTACTGTACTATTATTTTAGACTTGAAGTTTATTTTTTATAATTTTTTCAACTACGCATTAATTTATTTATTTATTTAATATAAAAAATATTGATTTTTTACTGATATAAATTAATTGAATTAAAAAGATTTTTTCTTTTTAAATGAACCTTGCATTTTTTTTTATTTATTGAACCTTTTTTCTTCTTATGAATACAAGAAGTTCTCTCGTTACAATGTACGAGTTTATTTTCGTTTATATTTATTTGCTTGTCAGCAGCTCACCACTTTTTGAATTGTAACTTGCAGTGGATTTCTCAAAACAACGTTTGTGCTGTTTGTGTGCTGCCTAATTTTTTTACTGTTGCTGGTTTGTCAGTATTTGTTTTTTTTTAAATCAACCACCATCAGCACAACACAAAAAAGTTCAGCAGCAAAAAAGTGACTGGACTGTTTTGTTAGAAATGTAAACTGGACTGGTGGGTTGCAGTATTTTTTTTAAATTATTGACAACTTGACTGGAAGTTAAAATTAAAAATGTGTAATGAATTTCAGTTTTTTAATCACTGATTTTTACAACAGATCAATGCTTAAAAAAAGTTAGTCATCCATAGTGCATCTGTACAGATCTGGTTCAAACTTAGGTTAAGTTAGGGGTGGTGGAGCTTAAAGTTTTGAGCTCTTTGCATAGACCGGCTGGTCCGTAGCTTTAACATATGTTCCATCAGCGACGAGGATAAAACGCGTTAGTCCATTTTGCAAACAGCTTAACTGACAGAATGTCTATAACTACGATTTATTCCTGATTTTCGAGTTCTCCTTTGCCTAAATGCAAATTCTGCTATAAATGCATATTTTTAAGTCATGTTTTGTATACAAATTTAGTTTTAGCTTATTTTGTCCATCTTTTATCAACTTATTTTAAAACATTTTTAATTTTCGGTCTCAAATTTTTTTCGCGGACAATTTTTGAAACAGAATACTTTAGTCTCCGATCAAATATTTTTTTTTGTCAAAACGCTTTCAAAGTAAAATAATAATTAAAAAAAAAAATAAAAAATTAACAAATTTTTGAAATGTATGGATAGCACTAGTTTACAAATTAAAAAAAATTCCCTTTCCACGACATTTTACCAGGGTTGGCAACCGATACGCACCTAGAATAACGGTATTTGGCTATTGTACCGCAACCAATAAAGATATGGACATTTTCAAAAGCGATTATGAAAGCTGATGAAATTTCTAGTATTTTAAATGTGTCACTTCGTGTTTCTACCGGTTCGTTTTAGTTATATAGGCCAATACTGTTATAATACCGTTTCAAATGGTTTTATAAAGGTATTGACCTATATTTCGAAAACGACATTTTTGTAACAAACTAAATTTTTTTCGAGTGTAATTTTTAAGTTACCAATGCTTTTTAAACTAAACAAGTTTAAAAAACATTGCTTTAAAACTAAACAAGTTTGAAAAGCATTGCTTAGTTACCACCAATGCTTTTAAAACTTGTTTACCACGTGGCATTTACGATGAACAAAATCTGAAAATCGGGGTTTTGCTTATAAAGTTTGAACCACTGCACTATAGGGAATTTTCTGGTATTTTCTGGCCAAAACTTCAAAAGTTGGGATATTGCCTCAAAATTTGGCAAGTTTATTTGGCGGTAAGTTTTAAGGCTCTGTATAAAATATTGGCATGATCTGGCCTAATAAATCGGGTTTTTAATGCAATTTTGTAATATAATTTTGTCAATAATTTTTACAGCCACGCCCACAAAAGGGGGCGGGCAAAAAAATAATTTTCCTAGTGCCTTTGGTTCAAGTGCAGGGCTTTGAACTTCTTGTGGCGAATTTTTTTTTAATTTTTAAGCAAATGTACAAAAAAAATGTAAAATATGGGATTTTGCGTAGCTAGACTAAGTTATTTAAGGGGGAGCTTTTTTTCACATGTTCCAATTTTGCTCATTTACGAACTTGAACATCGTAAGACTATAAGACATATTCGTGCCAAACATCAGGTGGCTAGCTCTTTTGGTTTGGACAGCATCGTGCATTCCCCAGACAGTCAGACCGACAGACGGTCGGACGGACATCACTAAATTTTTTTTCCCCATGGAGCCGCATGGCTTAGCGGATGAATACATCTTACTCACAAAGAGTTTCCCAATATCTCATAGAGATATGGGAGTATGCAATTATATGCAAAAAAAAGTAGCAGTCCACAAATAAATTTGGTTTAAAAAAGAAAAAAATTAATTAAATAGAAAAATTAAAAAAAATATATAAATCAACATTTTAAACCTGTACTTTGTACAAAATATATTTATTTGCCCTATTGATAATTGAAATTAATTTCAAAAGATTTTAATACAGGATTTTAAGTAAGTTAATTTTGTAATAAGTTATGTTCTCCAAAATTAAAAAAAAATAATAAAAAATTAAATTTTGTTTTTGACGACTCCGTACTAGCGGTAAAAGAGTTTGGTGTACAAAAATATGTGTGCTAGCTAACTTTAATATAGTTTACTGTATAATGGCATCCGAAAAAAGTTTTTTTTGAACACATCAAAAATGGACTTTTGGCCAACAATTCCTTATAAATTCCCTATAGTGCACTGGACCGATTGAGCTGAAATTCAATACCCAACAGACCTGAGGATCGGCAAAGATACGTGCACGTTTCATTATTGTTTTTCGAAAGTTATCGTGTTTTTCATCTCGTAAATTTGCGAAAACCCCTTGCCGAAATTTACTCTTTTGCTCATAACTTTTGAACCACTGCACATTGGGTTGAATGAGAGGCAAAGTGACGCTTTATTCAGGGAAGCAGTAATTTTAACATATAATATTTTTTGATTGATGAATGATGAATAATACATTAGAAAGCACCCTTTTGAAGAGAAAACATGTGCTTTTATTTTTTTTTAACCTGTCAGAATTTTTTTAGTGTTTCGTGAAAATTGAACTTGATTCACAATTTAAGCTGTAACTTTTAAACCAATAGCGATAATTTAATGAATACAGTTGCAAATTAAAGTATTTTTAATGGGATAATAAAAATTTAAAACAATAAAAAATAAATATGTATTAATACTTGCATAAAATTTGTTTAAAGTCGGATTTTTGTGTTTCACCAAATTTTAAATTTTTCTAAATTTTCCATAAAAAAGTCAGGAAACTTGTAAGTTGACCAACAATAAGTCAACAAAATTTATAATGTAGCATATAACGTATTGTGAAAAGCTGGCTGATGTCAATTAGAAACAATTATCGAAGCTGGGCACGCAAAATTTCTCCGGCCTTATTGCTCGTCGTTGGGGGGGGGTTCATGTGCTTCATTATTCCCATTACCACAATGCTCACTACAAATTTATTTATTTGCGTGCAATACAACATAAAACAGAAAAGACAGAAAAGAAACAGGCCAACACGTAAGAAACCGACGTCCAACAATGATTCCCTGATGTTATGGTACCAAAACTGCCCTCCCAACCATGATCGTCAATAACCCAAAACCCAACAAACACTATTAACGATCCCATATAGAAACTAAAAATATTCACATATATAAAAAACAGTTTTCATTAACAAGACAAACCGACATTTAAAATCCTACTGAAGATGACACTAACTGGGGTGTTTGAAACCGGTATAGGAAATACCAGAAATGTCTATAATTTTTAGTAATTCAATTTTTCTTCTGCATTTTTTCAACTTGAACCCTTATAATAAGTTAACATTTTTTTAAATTTTATTTCGGTATGTAATGTTCAAGTCTGATTTTTTACGAAGAAAATAAGAGGTTTTTTCATAAAATCCATCAAAAATTGCAGAAATTACTTGCATTTGAACAAAAATGCATTAATTCACAACATAAATACAACTGTTTTTGTATAAAACTGAAATAACGCGTTTTTGTTCAAATGCATGTAACTTCTGCAATTTTTTAAGGATTTTATTTAAAACACTCTTATTTTCTACTTAATAAATCAGACTTGAACCTTACATACAGAAATAAAATTAAAAAATTTTGTAACTTTGTCAAATTCACAAGGAAATTAGGTGGGTTCACTTTGCGGACTTTCCTTGTAAATCACAGGAAACCCCAACTATAGAATTCAATTCTGATGGCAGAATCGATTTCAGAAGGTCAAAATACATAAGGATAAGTGGGTCTAGTTTCTGGGTCAGAAACTTTTTGGTTTTTTTGTGATGATGTGTTATTGAAGCCACCATATTTTTTCATAAAATCTTAAATAAAAAAATAACGGCATTGAACGCGGACGTTTTTTTTCTTTTAAATTAAAGCTTATACTATATGCTTTATTATCACAATGTATAAGCAATAACAACCTCTTACATTTTTTTTATATTCCATCAAGTATTAAAAATACTCCAATTTTGGAACATTTTACAAAAAAAATTAAAAAATATTTTTACAACAATTTTCAAAAAACAAAAAACAGAAATATATTTGAAAATACCTGAAGTTGATGGTTCCATAATAAAAAAATTACCTTTGAATGAATAAATACCAAAAAAAAAATTCTAGAAATAAGTTGATTTTCAATTTTTAGCACCATATTCAAAAACACAAAAATTTATTTGATTTTGACGGCGGATTGCAAGAAAAGTAAACAACTCAGAATAATAGTTGTTACAGATTTTTAGTGTTATTTTATATACTTTAATCCTAAATTAATAATTTTTGTAAAAAAAAATTTTTCAGTTTTGAATAAAGCGCCACTTTTGATCCATTTCAACCCAATGTGCACTGGACCGATTTGGCTGGATTGCAATACCAACCTGACCAGGTAAATGACCAACATATATGCCAAACTTCAGTAGCCTCTGTAAAGTCTTTCAAAAGTTAGCGTGTTTTCTACGGACGGACAGACAGACAGACGGCAGACGGACGGACGGACGGACGAACATAGCTAGATCGACTTAAAATCGATCGAGGATCATGAATATATATACTTTATGGGGTCCTAGACGAATATTTCGATGTGTTACAAACGGAATGACAAACTTATATACATATACCCTCTATCACTAGAGTGGAGGGTATAAAAAAGACTTTAGATATTTTAAAAAAATTGAGTGTAAGTCAATGATTCCCAACCTTTGATTCTCGACCCACTGGGGGGCAATTTGATTATTTTCAGGGGCAACGAGCAATTTATTAGATTTTTTTTATTTAAATTTACTAAAGGAAACTATTCTTTTAGTTAAACAATTATTATTAGGTAAACAATTAAACAATAACCATTATTTAGTTGAAAATTGAAAAATTTTACTAAAAACTTTGTTTAAACAATGATTTTTAATGATGCAATTTTATGTATATGGAAAAAAGTGGGAATTGAAATGGTCCACTGCACACAGGGCCAGCATGATCCAATTCCGGCCACAAATCTTTATCGTTGTTGGATCCGTCTGAAAATGTGCTTCTAGAGGAATTCAAGGTCGCTGATTTCAAAATTTAGCTAAAAACCAAAAAAATCAAAATGGCGGATCCAATATGGTGGATGTTTTTTTTTAAATTGTCCGATTGAGCTCAAATTTTGTTTTATGAGGGTCTTGGAGTTACTGAATAAGAATTGTTACTCCGAATTTTGAAAAACAAAATGGCGGACTAAATATGCTTCTTTAAGTTTAAAGAATGATCCAACTCCAGCCAAAAGTCTTTATCGTTGTTGTATCCGGCTGAAAATGTGCTTCTAGAGTATTTCGGGGTAGCTGATTTCAAAATTTAACTAAAAAAACCAAAATGGCGCATCCAATATAGCGGACAAATTTTTTTAATAATTGTCCGATTAAACTCAAATTTTGATTTAAGGGGGTCTTGAGGGGGTCTTGGAGTTACTGAATCAGAATTACTGGCGTTAATTTTGAAAAACAAAATGCCGGACTTAATATGCTTAGTAAAGTTTGTTACAAGTAATTAAAAAAAAGTTATATTCCTTTTCTTTGTTGAAGCTAGCTGAAAGTGTGGCCTAGTATAGTTCCGGGTCTGCTATCTTAAAATCGCACTGATAAAATTCAATATGGCGGAAACAATATGGCGGCTAGATTTTTTTTAACTTTGTCTGATCTAACTAAAAATTAGTTTTAAGAGTGTTAAGAGTGTATAAAGTTAAATCTATGCACATATTTTTTTTTAAATATTTTTTTTTATTTTTGATATAAATATGAAAATGGTGTAAATGACTTACTTATTTTCAGAAAAGCTCTTGAAAATGGTGACGACAAATTATTAACTTTTTTTTCTTAATTTTGGAAATTCAATAAAAAATCTTTGAATTTAATTGGAAATGGTTTAACTGATATTTTCCATAATTCTACAAACAAACTAGAAATGTAGATAATTTTTTTTCCTACACTTGAGGCACTCTCTGACGATAAAAAAACTAATCAAGCCGTAAAACATTATTTTGGGTTAATTTATTTTTTTTAAAACAAATCTCGGACAACTGCATATATAGCAGTAATTTCGCTATTTATCATTTCGAGCAAGTTTGGGCAACTTTTTTCGAAAGATATGGATCCATTCTATATAAAAAACATATAGACTGATTGTATCGAACTGAGGATCGCTGAGGATTTTTTCGTCGCGAAGTAAATAACTAAAAAATCATAGTTATTTTCACAAAAACACGAACTGCTGTGAGGAAAATAAGTTATATTTTTCCATATTAATTTCGTTACAAAGGCTAATATATAAGGGTGAACCCTGCAAATCAAAAGTTGATCATAGCAAGAGAAATGTATAAAAAAAAATAAAAAAGTATCTCCACTTACAAATATTTTTTTTCAACTTTTTTTAACTTTGAAGACCTGTCAAAGGAAATGGTGTAGTTGGATCATAAATATAAGTTCAGAAAACCAACTCCTATATATGTCCAACAAATTGGTAGCGGATTTCAAGGAAATGTTGGTTTTATCAATAATTTGGATTAGTAAAATCTTATAAATTTAATTTTTGGGCAAATTAACTGTTTTTTGGTGTCGTGGCATTCTATAAGATAACTTTAAGTCTGTCATGAAATCTTACAGATCTAGGACGTCTTAAACCCACATTGGTTGGTGGTCAAAAATGACCCCCGCGGAAAATTTTAAGTTTAGACCTTAAATTTTGTGCTAAAAACAAGTATAAAACGGCTTTTATGTTTTTTACCCCAACTATTATTTCGTATTAATATATTATCTTTAAAAAAATCGTTAACCCTTCTTGGTAGGGGGTCAAAAATTACCCATTCAATAAAAAGTATATATTTTTTCATATAAAATTAATTTGTGGCAATCTATTAGATAACTTTAAATCAGCCCTTAAATCTCACATATTTAAGATATCTTTAACCCACATTGGCCAGGGGTCAAAAATGACCCCGGCAAAAACTTTTAGGCATAGTGCTTGAATTTTTTGATATCAAGAAAATATACTTTTTTTTTTTTGAATGGATCATTTTTGACCCCCTACCAAGAAGGGTTAATGATTTTTTTAAAGATAATATAATAATACGAAATAATAGTTGGGTTAAAAAACATAAAAGCCGTTTTATACTTGTTTATAGCACAAAATTTAAGCTCTAAACTTCAAATTTTATTCGGGGGTCATTTTTGACCCCCAGCCAATGTGGGTTAAAGACGTCCTAGATCGGTAAGATTTCATGACAGACTTAAAGTTATATAATAGAATGCCACGACACCAAAAACCCGTTAATTTGCACAAAAATAAAATTTATAAGATATTATTAATCCAAATTATTGAGAAACCAACATTTCCTTGAAATCCGCTAACTTCCCCCCGCGATTCCCAAAAAGTGGCTCGACGGATAACCGCCATATTTCACATTTTTCTTCTCCAAGGTGTTTTTAATGAATTCAGAAAGAAAAATTGGTATATTTAAAATTTTTTTTTAATAAAATTTTCAAATTTTGAAAAAAGGTGTTTTGAGAACGCCCCCAAAATCATGCCATTTTTTTGGTTTCAAGTTTGAACGGGTTAATGATACCGTAAAATCTTTAAATTTCATATTTAAGTATTTACGATCAAATATAATACAAAAATAATTTTTTAATTATTTTAATAAAAAAACCTAAATTTTTTTTTTTTGCGAAAACCCCAATTTTGAGGCTCAAAGTGGAGACAGAAGATAAACTCCGATCGGGGTGATATTTTGCATGTGAGTTACCCTTAGGGGACCGACACTTTTGGCGGGTATTAGAATTTGATCAGAGAGAAAAGCCCAAAAACGAGCCATCCTAGTGTGCACTGATGAGGACAACAACGAACATTTAAGCAAAATAATTACCCAAAACGGTTCAGCCATTCTGCGATTTTAAATATTGGGCGTGAACAGTTTCTTTTCCGTAAAAACCTTAGTTGAACTATGTCGAACTTAAAAAACAGCCTAATCTGTCCAAACCTTCTGTGAAATAAGATATAGGGAAAACAGTGGGCATACAAGTGGGTGTGGACAGCTTCTTTTCCGTAAAAACCTTGGTTGGACTATGCCGAACATTTAGAAAAAATTAACATCGAAAAAAGGGTGTGAAATATTTTGGTTTCGTAAAACATTAGAACTATGACGAGTATTAAAAAAAAGGCCAAATAAGCCATTTTTTGGGTATATCCAAAAAAGTTGGCTTAGAAGTGGGCGTGGTTAAGTTTTCTTTCCGCAAAAGCCAAAGTTGGACTGAGACGAACATTACAAAAAAAAATAACCAAATCGGTTTAGCCGTTCTCCGATTTTAGATAAATTGAAAAAAGTGGGCGCAAAAGTGGCCGTGGTCAAATTTTCTTTCCATAAAATTTAAGTATGAGTAAAATGGACTTAAAAACAAAATAGCCAAATCGGTCCAGCCGTTCTCCGATTTTATATACATACATCAAATACAGTGGGCGTAAGAGTGTGATAGGTTTCATTATCTTTTCAAAAAAACCTAAGTTGGAGTATAACGAACATTTAAAAAAAAAACCAAATCGGTACAGCCGTTCTCAAATGATGCGATTAACAACGAACGACATTTAATTTTGATTTATTTATTATTATTTAAGTACACCTAAGTGTATAGTAATGAGTAGGGCAAGTGCTTTCATGCATCTAAAAAACGAAAATATGTACCTACTAGTCGAATAGCCTGTCCCTGCCAGGCGGAACACCAAATCACTTTTCTCAATAGTTCTAATATTTTACCAAACTTTATAAAAAATTATGTTTGTGCTTCAAAAATTTAATATTGCTAGATTGAGTTACATCAATATATTTCCCAAACTGGAAAAAAAATTTAATGAGTATAAAAGGTTTTATTGATAAAATTTTAGAACTAAATTTAGCACGCCCATTTCGTCTTTCCGTCCATAAACCGGATATCAAAAATAATTCGTGTGGATCTGTCCCATGGTCACTCCTGTATACATGGAAATTTTTATCTTTCTTTTTATCATGAAGGGTTTTAAAATTAGTTAAAATGTTAAAAAACACAAACATTTTCCCAATTAATTTTTTCCTTATAATTCTCCGTACACAGTTTAAATATTAAATCTGACTTCATAAGGATATGATCCATTGTCAATACCTTATGCTTTACAATTTTCAGCTTCCTTAGTCATTAGGGGTTTCAGAAATTGTTTAAATATTTAAAAACTAAATTTCGCCGTCTTCCGCCACTCCCCCTGACTTAAAGGCCGAAAATCCGGCTACGTTACAGATTATATATAAAAACTGAACAAAATTCACAACGGATTTTTTGTATTTCCGCCCTTTCACTGGATATCCAGGTCAGAGTTGATCTTTGCCATAGTCCGTACCATATGTATTCTAATTTTCACCTTTCAAGGTCATAGGGTGTCTTCAAAATTAGGTAAGATATAAAAACATAATTTTTCCACGCCCATTTCTTCTCTTAATTCTTCGTCCCTACGCAGAGAGAACAGTTTAGTTGTGCCAGCCGAATTTAGAGCAAACTGCATAGTTTAATAACAACAACCGAAATTTTCGGTTGCCATAACCAAAATTTGTTTTGAAAATTTAACTTCTGTTGGTCCAAATAAATTTCGGTAATCGCAACCGAAAATTTTAGTTGTTGTAATTAAACCATGCAGTTGGCTCTTAATTCGGCTGGCACAATTAAACTGTTTTTTCTGTGTATTCCAAAATTTTTAAATCTGACTACTTTATGATATGCTCCATCGTTAGTACTATACTCGTATCCACGCCCCTTTTCCCTCTCAATTCTTCGTCCACAGTCCAAAAATTTTAAGTCTGACTACTTAAGGATATGCTCCAGTGTCAGGACAATATGCTTGCAATTTTCGGCTGCGTAGGTCATTAGGGCTTTAAAGTTAGTCAAATAAAAAAAATAAAACACAATATTGCCTTGCCCCTTTTTCCTCTCAACTCTCCATCTACATTCCAAAAATGTTAAATCGGACTACTTTAGAATATACTTCATAGTTAGGACTACATGTTAGGGATTTTCAGCTTCCGTATTCATTGGGGCGGAGCTTAAAAACACTCTAAAATGTTTAAAAAAAATAATTTTGCCAAGTCCCCTTTTTTCTCGTAATTCGCCGCCCACAGGCAAAAAATCCGACTTCGTAAGAATCTGTCCCTGGTGTTTTATTATATACATGACAATTTTAAGCTTTTAAGTCCATCAATGAGTTTCAAAAGGCGCTGGATACACAAAAAATAAGAGAAACAAAAAAAAATAAAATATTGTATGTTCAGAAAATAGATGGAAATAAATTTACCACGCCCTTTGCCTTTCTTATTCTCCACCCATACACTGGATATCAAAAATCCAGGCTCGTGTTGATCTTCCACATGAAACCTTCTATATACATGCCAATTCTGTGCATTTTCTGCTTGCTTTGGGGACTTCAAAAGAAGTTAAAATATTAAAAATCTCAATTTTGAAACTCCCCATTTTCCTTTCAATTCTCCGCCCACAGTCCAAAAATTTAAAATTTGACTACTTCAGGATATGCTTAATCGATAGGACTATATGCTTGGAAATTCTCAGCTTCCTAAGTCATTAGAGGACTTTAAAATATACAAAAATGTAAATTTTCATCTTCATAAGTCATTGGGGGTCTTCAAATTAGTTAAAATATTAAAAAGCACAATTTTGCCACGCCCCATTTTTCTCTTATTTCTCCTTCCACAGTCTAAAAAATTGAAATCCGATTACTTCAGGATATGCTTCATTGTTAGAACTAAATGCTATGCAATTTTCCGCTTCCTAATTCATTTGGGGGCTTCAAAAGAAGTAAAAATTTAAAAAAATCTCAATTTTGCCACGCCACTTTTCCCATCAATTCTACACCCACTTTGCGAAAATTTTAAATCCGACTGCTTGATGATATGCGCCAACGTTAGGACTATATTCTAGGAAGTTTTCAGCTTCCTAAGGCATTAGGGGGCTTTAAATTAAGCAAAAATGTCAAAAAGTTGAGTTTTGCCACGCCCATTTTTCCGCTTATTTCTTCGCCCACAGGCCAAAAATCGAAAATCCGTCTACGTTAGGATCTGCCCCAGGTGTTTTACTATATGCATGCCAATTCAGGATATGCTTCATTGTTAGAACTAAATGCTATGCAATTTTCCGTTTCCTAAGTCATTTGGGGGCTTCAAAAGAAGTAAAAATTTTAAAAAATCCCAATTTCGCCACGCCACTTTTCCCTCAATTCTCCGCCCACATTGCGAAAATTTTGAATCCGACTACTTGGGGATATGCGCCATCGTTAGGACTATATTCTAGGAAATTTTCAGCTTCCTAAGTCATTTGGGGGCTTCAAAAGAAGTAAAAATGTTAAAAAAATCTAAATTTTGCCACCCAACTTTTCCCCTCAATTCTCCGCCCACATTGCGAAAATTTTAAATCCGACTACTTGGGGATATGCGGCATCGTTAGGACTATATTCTAGGAAATTTTCAGATTCCTAAGTCATTTGGGGGCTTTCAATTAAGCAAAAACGTCAAAAAATTGCATTTTGCCACGCCCACTTTCCCGCTTATTTCTCCGCCCACAGGCAAAAAATCGAAAATCCGGCTACGTTAGGATCTGCCCCAGGTGTTTTACTATAAGCATGCCAATTTTCAGCTTTGTAGCTCATCAGTGGGCTTCAAAAAGCTCTGGATAGACAAAAAAAGAGGAACACACAAATAGGGAAATTATATATTGTACCTATAATATGCATCTAAAAATCCAAAATATGCACTAAAAACTTCAAAAATATGCATCTAAAAATTATTGTTTTTACTAAAAAAAATAATTTGTCAACATAAATTAGGGTTTGTCAAATTCTTAAAGGCCCTCGACAATTCTTAAAAATGTTTTATTGAGTGGAAACAATTTTTAGTTAGTAAAATATTTTTTTGTTTGAGAAGTTTTTTCTTTGAGTCCCTAAATATTTCTGAAGAAAAAAATTTTATAAAAGAAAAAGAATATGAAAATACAATATTTTTCTAGAACAAGTTATTTTTCAATACTTTTTGTTCTGTATTCTAAAAAAAAAATATTTATTTAAAAAAAAAAAAAAATTAACTTTTGTTTTTAGAATTTTAAAAAAATTAACTCAAAAGCAAAGGCCGCCTCCCTAACTCGAATCAAAACCAAAAAAGCAATTTTCCTGTAAAAAAAATTTTAATTCTAAAACATTTTTTTCTTACCAATTAGTAAAATGTTTCAGAATAGGAACATTTTAAATTGGAAACATTTCTCAGAACATAAAAATTATATTTCCGGAATCCATTTTCTATAAAAAATGAATCATAATATGATTTCTATAAATAAATACATTTTTCTATAAGAAATATGCGATAGGTTTTGAATTTTTCTAAGAACGATTTGAAAAAATACTGATGAAATTTAAAAAAGTCCAAATTATATGAAAATATCCAAAAATATGCATTTATACCAAAATATGCAAAAATATGCAACTATAAATCAATGCCATTTTATTGCAAATTCATTGATTCGGATAGATATTTCATTTATGTTATGTTTATAATGCTGAGTAAAAATATGCATTTTCATGAAAGTACTTACCCTAGTAATGAGATATTAGAATAAATAAAATGTTTCTTTGTTTACAAAAAATTGGTGGTCAAACAAGTTGGAGGTTAAAAAATCCCAGCAAAATTTTCGGTTGCAAAGAACCGATTGTGGAACAACTTATACTTTCCTAGAACCTGTTCTAATTCTTGTGCAACACCGATTCTTTTTACAAAGGGATTGTCCCAAAAGCAACTGGTGTTTGTAAGCAAAATAAGAACATATTTTTGTTCCTCGGAATCGGTTCTAGAAGTAAAATTTGGAACAGAAATGAGAATTAAAGAAATATTTTGAATTGCATTAATTTATTAAACAAAGATAAAGACAATCATGGAATATTTACATTTTTTTAATACACATTTATCCTTTTTCGCCTCCAAAGTTGCATTTTGGGCCTTACAATAATGACATCCGAGATCATGGATTTTCTGCAACAAAAATAAGAAACACAATATTATTAGTATTTGACCCGACCCTACCCAGTTAATTTACTAACCGATGTTTCAACAATTTTCACGATTGTATCCTACTATTTAAATAGAATTTCGTGTTGTTTCTTGGTTAACAAAAATAAATTGATATTTATTTTTTAATTTTTTTGACACATAATTTTTTTTAATTCCTGAGAACCAAAATGTTATGAAACTTTGATTGCAGAGAACAAGCTTCACAATAATTTTCACTTAACTTGTTCTAAATAAGTAAAGCGTAATAGTGTATGGTTACCGAAGAACCTGTTCTAGAAGAAGTGTTATCGGAATCGGTTCTGAAAAATTTTCCTGGGATGCGGATTTCTTCTACTGCATTTAAAAAAAAATAATTTTTTGTGTGTTTGATTGAAACAACCAGCTGATAACTGAAAAAAATTATCGGATAATTTTTTAAATTTTTAATGTTTAAACTTAGAAAAAATTGACTTAGAAATATTACAAAAAAAAAAAATTAAAATATCTATAAATAATTTCATTTTCAAGTGCGACCCTCGTATCTCAATGTGGTCGCTATCAAGCTTAAATTACAGCTTGAAAAATTTCCTTTATAGCATTTTTTTGTTCAAAAATTGTCGATTGATAATAATCAGGTTTACCCAGCAAAACTTTGGTAATGGGTAGTGATTATATAACACATTACCAGGTAATGTATATACCTTATTTGTAGCATTATTTTAGGATGTCTTACCAAACATTTGTTCCACAACGTATTATTTTCAAGTGAAAAATAGTGCATTACTAATAATTTGCTACGTAATGCATGATTATTGGAAAAAATTTATTTCATATTTGTTATTTCTAAACATTAAATCATGGATGACTTATATTTGGTTACATTATGTATTATTTGAAAGTTTAAAATAATGCATTATTTATAATTGGATGCATAATGCATTACAATAACATAAAAAATAATTATTTTATAAAAAAATGCATAAGTTTAAACTAGAGATGGGCTCACGACAGGAAATTTCTAACGACACACACTCACGAGCATATTTTATCTACTTACACTCACTTACCATCACGTGAGTAAATTTAATACAAAATTACTTTTTCACTACTCGTAACACCTTATATATTATCTTCTGGTATGCTATATTATTTCATTTCTCGTAACCTATTAAATATCATATATTTTACACCTTACTCGTATTCTTCGTTATAAATTTATGACTTATTTTATACCTTACTGGTATTCTATGTGATAATGTGGATGCATTACTTTGAGTCTCATCGCCTGTTAAAATCATCAATGCTGCAATGTATAAAATAAGAGATCCTATACCATATTTTATACCTTATTTGGTAATCTAAGTTTTGCTGGGTAGTATTGATAACTTATCCTTTAAAGAAGTGCAATCATACATGCTGTTCAATTATAAGTTTGAGTTTTTAAATCAATATATTTTTTTTTCTTATTTTTTAAATAAAAATAAATTCTTATTTTTGATGACACCGCTTTATCATATTGACGACATATTTTATTGGATGAAAATTGATGTAACATCTCATCGTATTAATGTAACTTTTCATCAATATAAATAAGCATTTTCTTTGAGTGTTTAGGGAAAATTTTTAATATATCACTGTTATTATATTTTTAAATCGGTTACATTTTTTATTTGTTTAAATAAATAAATTCAATTTATACATAGTCTGGGGGTTAGATACGTCCGTATGTACTTCACAAATATGAGTATAACACAGGTCACATAAACAAATTGAAACAATAAAAATTGCATTAAATTACCACAGTGTGGAAAAGTCTCAAGTATCTGATGCGGTAACATTAATTTGCACCCTTGTTGTTTTTTGCTGTTGTTGTCATTTATATTGTGTGTTTGTGTATACAAACATACATTAGGGAGGCAGCTATTTTGCAAAACGTTAAATTTCGAGGAGTGCGCAGCCAAATTGGACAACGCAGCCAAATTAGCCCGAGGCGCATCGAGGGCATAGGTCAAACAGACGAAAATAGCTGTATGTTGATGAAAAACATTGAATAGGGTTTTTTTCTGAATATATGGTAAAAAGGTAGTGAGCAAGATGTTTTTGAATATACTTTTCGGTGTCATATTGAGCCAATTTTTACAACGTAACCCTTAGATCTCAAAAATCAGCCCCAATTTAAATAAATTAATTGAAAATAATATTTATATTCTCTTCGATCATAAATAGTTAGGTATAAAACTGTCTTTCACCCCTTTCAAAGAATGTGCAAAAGTATGAATTATATTTGGCGTGGTTTTCAAAACTGATTAACATGTATATCGTCCCTGCTCTGTCGTGATTTGGCGTAAAACATTTTAAAGTTTTTTTATTGCATTATTTGGAGCCTTTTTTTGTTATGAGTCTGTTATTTTGTAAAAATTGGATCATTTTGACCACAAAAGGCTAACAATAATTATTTAATGAAAATTTTAAAATCCATCTTTTTATACCAAAAACCACTCGGGTACCACTTTTTCACCACATATCAGTGGCGGGGTTTTTTCAATTCCTATGCACGACTAAAATATGCTGCTTGTGCGACTTCTATACCCATACACTTTATGTGTATTGAGTGGCTATTACTTTAAACAACAATTGTTGTGATTTCGCACACAAGCGTTAATTTCTTGGTATATGTGTGGCCCTCCAAAGCCATATATTCACAAAAAATACCCCTTTTTAAATGGTTTTCATCAAAGTATCGAAATTTTCGTGTGTTTGACCGATTCGGCTAAAATTTAAGGGCATAATTTTGGGGAGCAAAATGTAAAAAGGGGGTGCGCGCTGCTTGAAAGTTGCCGTTTAGAAAAATAGTTGCCACCCTAATATATATCTATTTTTTTAGATCCGCATTTAAACATTACCACCTAAATAATGTGTCATCACGCAGTACATCCATCATTGTCACTAACAGCTTTTTTCCCATCTATGGCTAGAGTAGACAATGTAGAGTACAAAACTAGACAAATGAGACAAACGAAAGATAGATAGACAAACACAGACGTACATATAACTAACTAGATAGATAATAAATAGACAAACAAACGTATAAAATGAAAGTACCTTCAAACTAAACATTTCTAAATGTAAAAGTTTGTATTTGATTGTAACAATCATACAAATATAAACTCTTACACTAATCCGAAAAAGTATTCAGAGACTATGTGAACTAGAATTGATCTTTTTGGGGTGGTATCTGCTTATTTGGGGAGTGTTAGAATTGCATAAGAGCGCCAAACAAAATTTGCGTCATTACATACATATCGCCTTTAAAATCTCACCCTTGGCATCGACATATGCGTTGTGTGCCCTTTTTAAAAGCATGATCTGTCATGCAGCTAAACAGGTCGAATTCATAGCTTTTTTTTTAATTGATCGTAGAAACGAACAAAATCGTAGATCGTATGGGCAAATTTATGGCACTTCCGATGCAAACGGTAAAACCCTTGCACCCTCATTTAAAAATTTCATGCGGGTCCCCTACTAGTCCCTCTCGTTTAACTAATGTGAGCTCCTTAAGCCCCTATGACACTATTTTTTTTTTTAAATTTATGTGAACAGTGCAAATATATCATCATAGGAAATCTGAGCAAGTGTGAAGATTAAAATCATACCAAAAAAACGGTAAACGTCAAATTTTATTCTAGTGTTATCGATAAATTTGGTTATCATAAGACTAAATGTCAAAAAAATTTAAAAATTTTACATATTTTTTTTTGACATTTACGCATTAATGATATTAAGTGTTGCCAAATTTTTTTTTTTTCATTAAATGAAGCGATTTTTGGTATTTACTTAGCGGGTTTTTATTTAAATTAAAGTAATCATCACTAATAATAATTTCGATCCTTTGATTAAGTATTTTATTTAATTTTTTTTTACATTTAATAACAATACATTTTTAATAACTTCAACCTAAACGAGAACTGGTAACAATGACAGTCGTCTCGTTGTAGCGAAAAAACCAAGGGCTCTGGTGGGAATCGAACCCACGACCCCCAGTTTCAAAGGCTAGCACGCTACCAACTAGCCTACAGGGGCCCCATATCATCACTATTTCTTTGTTTATTTTATTTTTCTTTTTCATTTCTTATTTTGCTGTTTCATTCTATCAATTAATAAAAAATAAAGTACAAAAAAAATCTAGTGTCATAAGGGCTTTATATTGAATTTTAACATTCGACAGTCAAAAAGATCAGGCAGTGCTTAGATAGTATCTAATAGATACCAACAAGCCATGTCTTTCTCCCGAAAGTACCGGGAGATGGCAGATAAAGTGCAGTAATTGAAAAATTGCTTAAAAAATTCCCAAAAAAATGGAAAATTTTGAGAAAAAAAAAATACAAAAAAAAAAAAATAAGTAAAAAATTGTGGAAAAAAATTTTTGGAAAAATTAAAGAATTTTTAAATTCAAGTTTTAAAAAAATTCCAAAAAAATACGAATTCAAAAATTCTTTAATATTTTTTAATGAAAAATTCTTTAATTTTTTTTGGTTATTACCCAGGAAAATTTTTTAGAACCGATTCTGGCAACACTTGTTCTAGAACAGGTTCTTCGGTAACCATTCACTATTACACTTTAATTATTCAGAACAAGTTAAGTGAAAATTATTGTGAAGTTTGTTCTCTGCAATCAAAGTTTATTATTCAGAACAAGTTAAGTGAAAATTATTGTGAAGTTTGTTCTCTGCAATCAAAGTTTCATTACATTTTGGTTCTCAGGAATTAAAAAAAAAATATGTGTCAAAAAAATTAAAAAATAAATATCAACTTATTTTCGTTAACCAAGAAAAACCACGAAAGTCTACTAAAATAGCAGGATATAATCGTGAAAACTGTTGAAACAAAGGTAAGTAAATTAAATTTTCATTGTCTGGGTGGGGTCAAATACTAATAGTATTATGTTTTTTATTTTTGTTTGCAGAAAATCAATGTTCGGGTAAGTCATTATTGTAAAGCCCAAAATGCAACGTTGGAGGCGAAAAAGGATAAATGGGTGTTAAAAAATGTAAATATTCCATATTATATATGATTGTCTTTATATTTGTTTAATAAATTAATGAATTTCAAAATATTTCTTTAATTCTCATTTCTGTTCCCAATATCACTTCTAGAACCGATTCCGAGGAACAAAAATATGTTCTAATTTTGCTTACAAACACCTGTTGCTTTTGGGACAATCCCTTTGTAAAAAGAATCGGTGTTGCACAAGAATTAGAACAGGTTCTAGGGAAGTATAAGTTGTTCCACAATCGGTTCTTTGCAACCGAAAATTTTGCTGGGTATTGTTATAATTTTTGTTTTTGTCAAAATTCTTTAAATTTTTCCCATTTTTTTGTAATTTTTTAGATTAGCAGCATAATTATTATTTTCAGCATAACCATTTGATATCCCCACTTCGTGTTTTTGCACATCCTATATACAGTGGGCGACAATACATTGAAAACTTTTTTATAGTAGATGAAATTTGTTATAGATAAATTTAACAATACTAAACGTTATTATTATCAAACGACCATTATTTAAAAAAAAATTATTTAGGAAATTTATAAATCTTTAATTTAAGCTTGATAGCGTCCAGATTGACTAAATAATAAATGTACTACGAGGGTCGATCTGGAAAATGAAATTATTTATAGACATTTTTCAGAACATTTTTTAAAAATATTTCTAATTCGATTTTTTACTAGTTCAAACATTATAAATTTAAAAAAAGGTCCAATAATTTTTATTCAGTGATCAAGTAATTTTTCCAGCAACCGAAACAAACGATCAAATTTTTTAAGTACAGTACCAAAAATCCACATTTTTTGATACCCAATTCTTTCGGCAACCAATTTTTTGTAAACAAAAAAAGATGTTATTGTTTATTAATATTTTTTTACAAAAAATTGCTGGTCAAAAGAATTGGTGGTCAAAAAATATGGATTTTTTCTACTGAACTTAAAAAATTTCATTGCTTGTTTGGGTTGCTGGAAAAATTAATTGATCACTGAAAAAAAACTTTTTTTAAATTTCTAATGTTTGAATTTGGAAAAAATCGACTTAGAAATATTTTTAAAAAAAGTTCTGAAAAATATGTATCGATAATTTGCAATTATAGCAAAAAAAGTCCAAAATTTACTCGAAGAAAAGCTGATTCCAATGTTTTTATTATGATTGATAATTACTAACTGATCAGTACAGATATACTATGAGATGAGAAACTTTTTTAAAGCAATAAATTAAAAATACTCTATTATGACAATATCATATATAGAAATATTTTTGGGCCTCGAACTAGAATAAAACTCTAATCGAATATATATACATATATAAAGGCCGAATAAATACATTTTATTTTTATGTACCTTTTGGTACTAAAAATAAAAAAAACAACATTTAATTACTAAAAAATTTAACAAAAGTTAGTTAACTGAAATCAGCAAAAAAATAAGTCTTACTAAAAAATTAGAAAACTTTTGTGCATTTAATATTTTCTGAAATTAACAAACTTTTCTAATTCTTCTTTTCCAATTCTTCGCAGAACAGCGATTTATTTTATTTTCAATTCCCGATTGTTTTGTAATTATCTAAATCCCAGAAAATTTGTTTGGTAACCTTTCTAATTGCGTTTTGGATTACAAAAAGTTCATTAAGCGCGGACTCAAAATTTTCTTAGAAAATTTTAAGATTTTTTTTATAAAAAAGTTACTGATTTTTGATTCCCACAATTTTTTGTTGTACAGATCAAAAATACTTAAAAAAATATCTAAATTTGTCCAAGTCCCGACACTTTTTAGATAAGCTTTCGAAGCCCACTTTAGTATTACACATTTAATTTATGTGAAATTGGTTTAAAAAAGTACTTTTTTTAAATACTCAAATTTCAAATGTCAAGAAAAATCAAGATTTTTTTTCTAGATGTCAAGAAAAATCAAGCTTTTTTTCCAAATGTCAAGCTTTTTACCATTTTCGAACTGGCAAGCCTAAATATGACCCATACGTGTCGTATGTCAAATCTCGTTTAGGGCAGTTAAGAGCATATTTTGTTTAAGGAGCTTCAAAGACTTGACGGCGATTCGTGAGTGTAAAAATTTATTTATCGATATTTCGATGCGTTACGCAAGGAATGATAAAGTGAGCATACCCCAAACAGTGGTTGGAGTGTATAAAAATGGGTATTCGGTTAACCGGGTTAAAAAAACTACTTCTGGGGAACCGCTTGTTTATGTTTCCCTGCCTTTTTTTGGGTCCAAACAAGTTTTTAACTGAGTTTTTCAGTAATATTGCTTATACATTTCGGTCATAGTGTATATGCGTATAACATTTAAAAATAAAATGAACGTTGCAATTGCGTGAGACAAAACCAATTTGTTGAGTGGTGTGAGAATTAAAAGGGTCCCTTGATACACAATTACATCGTGTTGCATACAATGTAAAAACGATAAACGGGAAAATGTAACAAACGGAAAGGTCGCGTGTTTACATTTTATACATGAAGTTTTGGTGTTGCCGTTTTTAATTTTTGTTTTTTATTTTTTTAGGTTTGTTGTTACATTTTGAAGTGGTTTGTTTTGCTGTTATTACTTACTGTTGATGTTGTTGCTGCAAATATACGCTGTATATATTTTGATTTCTTGGCAAAAAAAAAATAATTAACGGCCAGTTTACAGAAGGCGAACGCTACAGACGAACGAAAATTTTACACGTATTTTGTTGTTGTTACAATAACAAAACACATGCAAAATTTTCGTTCGTGTGTATCGTTCGCCTTCTGTAAACTGGCACTAAAGCTTTTACAAAAAAAAACGTTCAGGGAAACAACACACTTAACCAAAAAAAAAACAAGTAAAAAACAAGTAAAAAAGTTAAATTCGGCCTTGCCGAATGTAGTGATACCCTCCACAATTTCAAAAAGATTATTGCAAACAACTTTATTTAAAAGGAAATTACTTTTGAAAAAAAAAAAATTGAAAAAAAATTTCCGCGAAAAAAAATTTTGTTAAAAAAAAAAAATCCGCGATTTTTTTCGTTTTGTGTCAAAAAATATGTTCGTACTTCTTTAAATACCATTTGGTGTTCAATTATGTTAACATATGTCAACCAGAAGCCGAATTAAAGCATTTTGTATTTTTAGGTTATGTTGAATGTACTGAAATTTTTGAGGTGTGCTTACATTTTCGTTCATAACTTTTTAACTACTGAACCGATATCGCTCAAATGCAATACCAAACTTCTCGGGAGAACTTCCAACATATGTGGTAAGTTTCAGTCATCTCTGTGCAATATTTTGTCCGCGAGAGCATTTTCAACAGACAGACAGACGGACAGACGGACAGACGGACAGACGGACAGACGGACAGACGGACATCGCTAGAATGTCTTAAAATCGATCGAGCATCATGAATATATATACTTTATGGGGTCCCAGACCGATATTTCGATGAGTTACAAACGGAATGACAAACTTATATATACCCTCTATCACTAAGTGGAGGGTATAAAAAACATGCAGAGTCTATTTGAAAATGTTAATTTAATATGCTATGTCAACATTGTAAATCTTGAAGGAGGGTAAAATATAGTACCTACTAGGGATGCCAAACGGGTAATCCCGAATCCCGAAATCCCGGGATTTTTCGGGATTAACAAATCCCGAATCCCGGGATTTATTTTTTTGAACAAAAAATCCCGAAATCCCGGGATTTTTAGGGATTTGTAAATCCCGGAAAATCCCGGGATTTCGGGATTTATTTTTTTTTTCAAATTTTGTAATCAAAATTGACAATTTTTTCAGTATTTGTTTTACGTTTTAAACAAAAATTATATCGTTTGAAAGGTCTTTGAGATACCTTTCAAATGAGACAATTTGGGCTTAAATTCACATTTTTAGGGCGGATTACTTAATATAAAGTTAAATGAAACATGTTGTTTTTTATTTTTAGTACCAAAAGGTACATAAAAATAAAATGTATTTATTCGGCCTTTATATATGTATATATATTCGATTAGAGTTTTATTCTAGTTCGAGGCCCAAAAATATTTCTATTTATGATATTGTCATAATAGAGTATTTTTAATTTATTGCTTTAAAAAAGTTACTATCTCATAGTATGTCTGTACTGATCAGTTTCATCCCCACTAAATGATGAAACAGTTAAATTTTGTCGAGAGTTATTCTATAACTTATAATATTCCAGCTGTAAAGTTTCTATTCAACAGTTTTGGTTCTTAATTGAGCGTTATAAGTTAGGAAATTGAATATATCTCTCCGATACAATTTTTGTTAGAAACAGCAAAAAAAATTGAACAGGGGTGTGTTTTGCGACTGTGTCGGAGGAGGACACTGGGGGACAACTTACCCTTGTCTAAAAAGCTAACAAATTCAATAATACAATTTTATATTTATTTAAAGAAATATTTTATACACACAAAAAATTGTTGGCTAAAAAATTTTAATTAAATCTATTGATCAACAAAATTTAAATTAGTCAATTATTGTTTTGATCAACATTTTTTCACCTTAATTTATTTGAATACATTAATTCAAAAATATACAATATAATCGGAGTTTACTTTTTTATTGTTGGCAAAATATGAATTTCTTCATAAATTTGCTTACAATTCATTCGGTTAATCAATTATTATGTTGATTGACTTTAAATAAAAAATTAATTAAATTTTTGATCAAAATAGAAAAAGTCACAGTCCAATTATAAACTTTCAGTTTATAATTGGGTGTGATGCCAATGCACATCATACCATATGGGGGAGTAGCAACATAAATGATAGAGGTAGGGATCTTCTTGATTATTTAGGTTTTAATCAGATAGATATTTTGAACAAGGGATCCAAACCTACTTTTATTAATGTTATTAGGGAGGAGGTATTAGATCTCACTCTAGCTAGTCCATTCATATCCACTTATGTAAACAATTGGAGGGTGTCAGATGAAGTCTCAATGTCTGATCATCAGCACATTCGATTTGACATTCCTGGCAATCTGTCACTCACTCAAGAGTTTATATCGAGAAAAAATACTAACTGGATTTCTTATAGGGAATCTATCGCTTCTAAAGCTGACCTGCTGATCACCGATATTGGTTCCATAGGGGACCTAGAAGTGGCAGCAGGACAGCTTGATCAAGTGATTAAATCCTCGTATCATGAAAGCAGCACAATACGTCAACAAAAGGTACGACGTAAGGTCCCATGGTGGAGTGGTGCTCTCGATGATATGCGGAAGAAAGTTAGAAAACTTTTTAATGAGGCCAAACGTACTGGGAACTGGGATACTTATAGAAGTTCACTGACTGAGTACAACAAGGAAATTAGAAGATCCAAAAGGGCATCTTGGAGGAAATTCTGTGAAAGCATAGAAGATACTCCTACAGTCGCAAGACTACATAAAACGTTAGTGAAATCCTCTACCAACGAGATGGGTCTCTTAAGGGGAAATAACGGTATCTATACCAAGGACCGAAAGGAGACTTTGGAGTTGTTATTACAAATTCACTTTCCTGATTCGATCATTTGTGATCCTTCAGGAAATAATATTATATACGACCCCATAAGATTTTGTAGGAGAACATCTAATCTTTCAGGCGTCATCTTCGACCCGGATAAGGTTAGATGGGCCATTAAGTCCTTTGATCCGTTTAAGTCCCCTGGGGGGGACGAAATCTTCCCCGCTCTTTTGCAGAATGGGTTAGACTTTCTTTTGGATACATTAGTATCTGTTTTTAGATCTAGCTTTATATTTGGACACATCCCTTCTCTTTGGAGGAAGGTAAATGTTGTATTTATACCTAAGGCTGGAAATAGACCGGCTGAATTGCCAAAATCGTATAGACCCATAAGTCTTACATCCTTCCTACTGAAGACTATGGAAAGATTACTGGATCTTCACTTAAGATCTACGTACTTGGACCAATATCCTTTACACAGGAATCAGTATGCATATGCAAAAGGCAAATCTACTGATTCGGCTTTACATCATCTGGTGACAGTTATAGAAAAAGCCCATAAGGACAAGGAAATAGCTCTTTGTGCCTTTTTGGATATTGAGGGAGCCTTTGATAATACTGGTTATGACTCCATTGAATCTGCACTTCGGTGTAGAGGTGTAGATCAGGGTACATGTAGATGGATTAAGAACATGCTAGAGAGCAGGGAAATAACCGCATCTATGGGTTGCACTCGAGTCACAGTGAATGCCGTTAAAGGCTGTCCTCAGGGCGGCGTCCTATCTCCACTACTATGGTCCCTGGTGATAGATGACTTGCTTCAGAGGCTAGATAATATGGGTTATCAAGCAATCGGTTACGCGGACGATTTAGTAGTTATAGTAACTGGTAAATTCGACAATATCATCTCGGATATTATGTGCAACGCTCTACGTTTGATAATGGGCTGGTGCACTGAACAGGGTCTTTCCATTAACCCTAACAAGACTATTATAGTCCCGTTTACTAGGAGAAGAAATCTCAATTTAGGTATAATTTCCGTAGGGAATACTATTATCCAACTCTCTAAGGAGGTTAAATATTTAGGAGTTATCTTAGATACGAAACTTACTTGGAATTCACATTTAGACGGCACTATCAAAAAGGCTATTGCGGCATTATGGGCAGCGAATAGGATTGTTGGTAGGACCTGGGGATTGAGCCCCAAAATGGTCATGTGGATCTACAAGATGATTGTAAGACCGATCATGACGTACGCTGCAATAGTATGGTGGCCGAAGACTATGCAGAGGGATGCCACCGTAAGGCTAGGCAAGGTACAGCGTCTGGCTTGTACTCTAATCACGGGTGCTATGAAAACCTGCCCAACTTTGGCCCAAGAAGCCATTTTGGGTCTCACACCTCTCGACATCTTTATTAGATCTACGGCAGCTATGGCTGCGCGTAGAATGAATATCGATTACTCTGACCCTCGCAACTCGAACGGCCACTCCAATATTCTTTCTTCAATAGGAATTAGGGAAAATCTAGATATGCCGACGGATAGAATAAACACTGTGCTTCGCTTTGGAAGGAAATTTGAGATCGTGATACCGAGTAGACCAGAGTGGGATGAAGGTGGTCCATATGTGGATACTAGAAGCCTAAACTGGTATACTGACGGATCCAAAATGTCCTCTGGAGTTGGCGCTGGTGTCTACGGTCCTAACACGCGGATCTCCGAACCAATGGGTAGGTGGTCTACAGTTTTTCAGGCTGAAATTCAGGCTATTGCAATATGCGCTAGAGTTAATATTGCAAAGGGTATGAAGGGTACTCATATTTCAATCTTCTCTGATAGCCAGGCAGCACTTCAGGCGTTGTCTTCTTGGGAATTTAAATCCAAATTGACACTGGAATGTTTTGATACCCTTCAACAGCTGGCCGGGAGAAACAAAATTACTCTATTTTGGATCCCTGGTCATAGAGGTTTTGAGGGTAATGAGATAGCGGATGAGCTTGCTAGAAATGCCTCCGCTACTCCTATGACCGGACCCGAACCCTATTGTGGGGTAAACTGGTCCACCTTCTCGAACATGATTAAGGGTTTGGAAAGAACCGACTTCTTAAACTTGTGGGAAAATTCAGGAGGTCTACGCCAATCCAAAGCACTAATCGCGCCATTATCATATGGAAGTATACTTAATCACACCAAAGGTGACATTAGGTTACTGACAGGTTTTCTCACCGGGCATTATAAGGTAAATTATCACTTGCATAATTTAAACCTTTGTGCATCGTCTTTGTGTCGACTTTGTCTTGAGGAAGTAGAAACAACGCAACACATATTATGTGAGTGCGTCGCAATATGTAGGATCAGAAAACGGTTTTTAGACAAAGAATTGCTTAATTCTGCGGATATAAAGCTAGCTTCTCCATCCTCTGTTATAATGTTCATTAGGAACATTGAACAGAGTTTGAATTAGATTAATGGATCTTGGCACAAAAGACCCATAAGGGTCGCAGTGCCGGCCGTTAGGGCTAGATCACCCCTTGAATAATAATAATAAAAAATTCGATTTCAATTCTTTCTGTGTATAAACGCCCAAAAAAGAGGCCGACCGAAGAAAATTAATTTTCAAATACCCTGTAACTTAAAACTTTGACATCAACGTTTTTCAGAGGTTAATTTAAATCCAAATGAGGCCATTGTCTGCTTTTTGCCCTTTAACGAACTTTTGAACATAAGAAATATTCGTGCCAAACTGCAGGTCTATCTCTTTTAGTTTGGACTGCACCGTGTCTTCCACAGGCGGATTTAAAAATCGTTCATAGATCAATAATTTATATAATTTATGGGGTCATATACCAATATGTTGCTGCGCTTTTGAAAGATTACGTTAAAAAGTTTAATTTTAATAAATCCCGAAATTCCGAAAAATCCCGAAATCCCGGGATCCCGAAAAATCCCGAAATCCCGAAAAAACCCCGGGATCCCGGGATTACGATTTCAAAATCCCGAATCCCGGGATTTGTAAATGTCAATCCCGTTTGGCATCCCTAGTACCTACTTGTCATTTTGAAGCTTTTTTACTTCGATTATCGAACTTTGAAATTGTTGCTTCTGAGATCAGCCCTACAAAAGTTCTGCAATCAGCTAAATTTATTTAGGATTTTTAAAACAACTGAATTTTAAAGAACTGAACTAACCGAGTTTGTAATGTGTAAGCTTAAACTTTGCATTATTTTTAATTCGCTATCATATTGGGTTCATTAGCTTGAGTTTTCAAAAATGCCTAAAACGGAGAATTTTTTGAAATTTTACCTCCATTTTCTCAAAAACCTGATGTGATGGAAAAGTTTGGCGACAAGATTTGTGATCACACGAACAATTTCAATTAAATATTTAAGGTGGCGTACCCAATCGCATCCAGTTTTTTTTTATGTTTAGTAGTGTTATTTTAGAGAAACTAATTTTTCTGTTAAAAAAAAGTTTGAACTTGTTTAAATACCATTCTTGGAGCTTAATGGGAAGTTTGTTTGGCTCGCCTCTGCGTATTTTCCTAATCCGTGGTCAAGACCCCCGGAAAAGGTTAGAGTCAGAATCTAGGGGAATCCTGTTAATACTGTGCTGTAATGCTAATGCACATCATTTGATATGGTGAAGTACAGACACAAATGATAGAGGGAAGCACTCAGAAAATTATGTAAGTTACTACATGTTAGTTATTTGTATATTTTACAGTAGTTAGTTGTTTTCAACTACAAAGTCGGTTGTTTTTGTATGAAAAATATCAAACAACTATTTCTGTTAGTTATTTTAAGTCGTTTTTTTGAACAACTAACAAAAAAGTACTGTGATGTAGTAACAGTTATTAAAAGTAGTTAATTTTATTTTTTTATCTCTGAAAAATTTTCAAAGTTTTTTTCCAAAAAAAAAAAAATCGTCTTTTTTATTTTTCACAACTTTTTTAAAAAAGAAACTTTGAAAAAATTTGGTCTTCATTTTTTTTTTTGTTTGAAAAATGTTTTGAAAAAAAAATTGTAAATTGATTATTTTATTTTTACTACATTTTAGTTGTTTTGACTACAAATGTAAGTAGTTTTTACTACATAAGTCAGTTGTTTTTTGTCAGTTAAAATAACTAACATTGTTAGTTGATTTAACTAAAAAAGTAGTTGACCCCAAAACAACTTACAAAGTAGTTATTTTAACTGACATTTTCAGTTGATTTTACTAACATAATTTTTTGAGTGAGTCACTTTTGGATTTTTCGTTAAGCACTAAACTTTTTATTTGTAACAGAGGTGCACACAAAGAAAAAGCTTCATTAATATAATGAAACTCATCATAAACGTTCGTCCAATGAAACTGTTTCATTATATTTATGAAATGGTTCATAAATATTCATATTATTTATAAAACATTTCATTTTATTTATGAAAATTTTCATAATATTTATAAAACCTTCATTAAAAAGTTTCATTGGACGAACTTTTATGACAAATTGTTTTACAGTTCTTTGAGTGTAGTGAATCAACTTTCGTCACAAGTAGACGGCAAGAGGTTTTTGATGTAACACTTCTATCAGATACATTGTCTGATAGAATTGATGACAGGAGAGTTTTGGAACGACTGTCTTTCTCAGATCATCGCTACATTGAGTTTTTACTTAGGGAGCATGGCCCGGTTAAGTCAGTCTCTAGAAATCTGAAGAGAACAAACTGGGTGAAATATAGGGAGACTTTTTCTGGTCTTTTGGATAAAGTGCCTTTATCAGAACAGCAAATGAGTTACAGACGAGCAGAGATTCCTGCAGAAAGCTCTTTAATAAGGCTTAATCTTCAAGAGCGGACGAGGACTGGTGTGCATATAGGTGCAGCTTCAGAATTATAAAAATATGATCAGATATGCCAAATGTGATTCTTGGAAAAACTTCTGTGGAAACATAGAGATGTTCTGAGGCATTCAGGCTGCGGAAAGTTCTGGGTTCTTCTCCTTGCACCCTGGGATACCTGAAAGATCCTAATGGGGTTTGGTGACCACACTGTGGTCTTCCTCCAGTGAGAGTCACTGGATCTCCTTCTAAACACGCATTTTCCAGGTAATTCCATGTCGCCGTTTCAATCTTTGGAACGTTCTGACCCCAAGCATTTGAAATTGCTTCGGATATAATAAATATGCCAACATTATACCTGATGGTATAATTCCGGCTGAGATGCAGCAACTGTCGGACTATATAGCACAATGGCTGTATAACACTGTGTGACGGTGAAAAAGTAACCTGGGGTTTGACCATCAATTTTTATATAATTCAATGCTCCAAGCCATTTTGAAAACTAAGGTACAGTTTTTTCGCAAAACATCTTCAAAGTTTTTCACGTCCCCGTGAAGTTTTTTGAATAAAAAAATTGTTGTATGCAAAAAAGTCGCTCTTTTATCGTTGAAATTAAAGGACTATATCTGTACCTACATTTTAAACACAAATACCGCTACAAAAATTTTAAAACTTTAATAGTGTTTCACGTTTTATCCCATATTTTCTAATTTTTTTGGACTTTCGCGATTTTTAATGCTTTAATAAATACCGACCTAAACAACCGTTTTAGATTAGTATACTTCCACCAAAGTAAATATATTCCCATTAAAATATTTTTCAATTATCAATCGCATAGCACTAAAAAATTTCTCTATGACAGCAATACTTTCCAACAGGACCACAAGGTCCAGGTTTTGATATATTGTGTAAAAAGGTCAAAAAAATATTTGTGCCAAATTTCAAACAAAAATGTTTTCATCTTAAAAAGTTATAATAAAAAAACATTTATTTCGCCCTACTAAATTATATTAAAGAAGTGTTTTTATACCCTCCACTCTGGTGATAGAGGGTATATATAAGTTTGTCATTCCGTATGTAACACATTGAAATATTGGTTTAGGACCCCATAAAGTATATATATTCATGATCCTTGATCGATTTTAAGTCGATCTAGCGATGTCCGTCTGTCTGTCTGTCTGTCTGTCCGTCCGTCTGTCTGTCTGTTGAAATCACGTTTTTGGCAATACTCCGAAACCGATTTAAACGCTTGGTATACCAAAAGTTGCGTAATTTTCCCAGGCAAAAACTGATGTATTTTTTTTTTTAAATCGGTTAAGTATTTTAAAAGTTATGAGCGAATTACTGAAAAAACTCATAATATTTTTCAACATATCCCTAAATTAACTCATATTTTGTGTGATACATAAGAAAGAAAACGGAAATGAAAAAAAAAAACTGAGAAAAAGGAAAAAAATCTTTACAAAAAAGCTTTAAAATATGTAAAACAAAATATAAATTTAATTAAAAAAAGTTCGTTAAGTAATAATAAAAAAATTAATGGTTATTTTTATATAGCATGTGTGCGTGTGTGTTCATTTTTTGCTTCGTCATATTAACGGGGATGCCAGACTTTTTTTTGGCTTTGTCGCCAAATCGGATGTAAAATATCGACAAAATTCAATTTTGTTAAGATTTCTTAAAAAAAAAAAATATTTTCATTTAAAAAAAAATAAATTTTGTTAAATAATAAAAGACAAAAATAAACTTTATGGCAAAAATCGCCCAAATCCAGAAAATTTATATATATAAAAGAGTAATATGACTGACTGACATACTCATTAGCGCGTCCCGAATTCGGCTTTTTTTCGAATTTGAAAATGCTTGCCCCCTCAAAAGATGGGGTTTTAAGACCCTTTTACGGAAAAAATACCAAAAAAAGTTTTGGACAAAAAACCAGTTGGCTACCAGCGGATAAAGATTGCAGTCTTAGTGCATTTTGAAAAATTTTTTTTTTTTTGTTTTTTAAAAAATGTATGCCAAAAGTTGCGCAATATAGAGTACATTCCTGGAAAAATATTAATAAAATTTCCATGGAGTAATTTTGGTGCAGCGTTGCATCTTAAAGATGAAAAGTGTGACTAAATTTTTTTTTATTTTTTCTTTTAAGCTAAATTGGTCTCAAAACCTGCGCAAAAGAGCTCACATTCCTTAAAACTGTGTCAAAGCAGATTTTGAGACTAATTTAGCTTAAAAGAAAGAAAAAGTAAAAATTAATTACACCTTTTGATCTTTGAGATGCAACGCTGCACCAAAATTACTCCATGGAAATTTTATTAATATTTTTCCTCAAATGTACTCTATATTGCGCAAATTTTGGCGTCAAATTTTTGGACAACAAAAAAAAAAGTTTTTTTTCTAAATGCACTAAGATTGCAATCTTTAGTTGCTGGTAGCCAACTGGTTTTTTGTCCAAAATTTTTTTTGTTATTTTTCCCGTAAAAGGGTCCTAAATCCCCATCGTTTGAGGGGGCAAGCCAAAAATATTTGAATTCGGGACGCGCTAATACTCATTCATCATCGCCCAGCCCAAACCGCTGAAGTTAGAGACTTGAAATTTGGACTGTAGGTTGACCTCCCGGAATAAAGATCCACTTAGGCTGGATTTTTGCCAATGTTGATTCTAAGGGGGTAAAAAGGGTAAAAAACTGTACTTTTGGTACTTTTTATATCTTCCGATATAATGGTCATAGAGACTTGAAATTTGGACTGTATGTTACCCTCCCGCAATATAGATCCACTATGGCTGGAGTTTAGCCAATGGTAAGGGGGTAAAAATGGTAAAAAACTGTACTTTTGGTACTTTTTAAATCTTCTGATATATTGGTCATAGAGACTTGAAATTTGGACTGTATGTTCACCTCCCGGAATATTTGAGGGTGCTGTGGCTTAGTGGTTAGCGCGTTGGACTACTAGCCAGTAAGCCTGGGTTCGATTCCCAGCTCAGGCAGAACAACACTTTTTTCAGATATTTATTAGTTTCTATTTATAACTAATATCTATCGCAGCACCCTCCTTCGTTGATAAATAGCACTAAAAACGTCAACGAAGTAAAATAATAAAATAATGGCTATAAACACAGCTTCAAAAATAATTCGCTAGATCAATAACAGATGGCGATGCAACAACTGTACTCAAAATTATCAACACGCGCAATTACAGTGTTGCCATACTGAAGCCCTTCTATCTTTCAAAAATCTTTCATCTCTCTTCTATCCCCTTTCCGAAAGAAGCATCACGGTTACATTGGTAATTGATAGGCAGCATTGCCTGAGTGTTGCTTCTTTTTTTTAAAAAAAAATAAAAAAAAAAAATATATATAAAAATATATATATATTTTTGCCAGTGTTAGTTCTAAGGGGGTCAAAAGGGTAAAAAACTGTACTTTTGGTGCTTTTTATAACTCCTGAAATAATGGTCATAGAAACTTGAAATTTGGACAGTATGTTCACATCCAAGAATATAGATCCAGTACGGCTGGATTATTGCCAATGTTGATTCTAAGAGGGTAAAAAGGGAAAAAATCTGTACTTTTGGCACCTTTTATATTTCCTTAAAAAATTGTCACATAGACTTAAAAATTGGACTGTATGTTCACCTCCCGGAATATAGATCCCCTAAGGCTGGGTTTTTGCCAATGATTTTTCTAATAGAGTAAAAAGGGTAAAAATATGTACTTTTTTTACATTTTATATTTCCTTAAATAATGGTACTAGAAAATGGAAATTTGCAATGTCGGCTCACCTTCCGGAAAAAAGATTCACTAAGGCTCGGGTTTTGCCAATGTTGATTCTACTGAGGTAAAATGGGTAAAAAAGTACTTTTGGTACTTTTTTTTATTTACTGAAATTTTATTCAAACTTGAAATTTAGAATGTAGGATCCTTTAGTGAAATAAAACATTCTGGAACAAGTACTTTCCGAAAATTCTGTACCGTTTTCAAAAAGTACCTTTTATAAAAAGTACCTCTTATAAAAGTTTCCTTTATAAAAAGTACCTTTTATAAAAGGTTCCTTTATAAAAAGTACCTTTTATAAAAAGTACCTTTTATAAAAAGTACGTTTTATAACAAGTACCTTTTATAAAAAGTACCTTTTATAAAAAGTACCTTTTATAAAAAGTACCTTTTATAAAAAGTACCTTTTATAAAAAGTACCTTTTATAAAAAGTACCTTTTATAAAAAGTACCTTTTATAAAAAGTACCTTTTATAAAAAGTACCTTTTATAAAAAGTACCTTTTATAAAAAGCACCTTTTATAAAAAGTACCTTTTATAAAAAGTACCTTTTATAAAAAGTACCTTTTATAAAAAGTACCTTTTATAAAAAGTGCCTTTTATACAAAGTACCTTTTATAAAAAGTACCTTTAATAAAAAGTACCTTTAATAAATAGTATCTTTTATAGAAAGTACCTTTTATTAAAAGTACCTTTTATAAAAAGTACCTTTTATAAAAGTACCTTTTATAAAAAGTACCTTTTATAAAAGTACCTTTTATAAAAAGTACCTTTTATAAAAAGTACCTTTTATAAAAAGTACCTTTTATAAAAAGTACCTTTTATAAAAAGTACCTTTCATTAAACGTACCTTTTATAAAAAGTACCTTTTATTAAAAGTACCGAAAGTAGACTTTTTGGTACTTTTTTATTTCCTGAGGTATAAATAAAACAAACTTTTTTGTTTTTTAAATCATTACATTGGTGGAGGGTATTTAAAGATTCGGCACAGCCGAATATAGCTTTCTTACTTGTTTTTAATTAGTACTACTAGTATTTAGTAAAATGTTTTCCTTTTGTTTTTGTAATTAAAACTTTTTGTTTTTCTACAATAACTTTTGAAGATGAAAACATTTTCGTTTGAAATTTGACACAATTACTTTTGAGGATTTAACACAATATGGAGTGGAGCCTCCATAAATGTTTACACGGATAGATCAAGGCTACACGAACAAGTGGGATTAGGAGTCTTTTCGGAGGAGCTTGGGTTGAGCCTGGCTCGAAGATTGCCGGATCATTGTAGTGTTTACCAGGCAGTGATGCTGGAAATAAAGGAAGTGGCTGACTAGTTGAGCTGCAATGTATTCTTGACATCTGCAACCATCATCTATTCTGACAGTCAAGCCGCGGTCAAGTCCCTGGAGTCAATGTTTCTGAAAAAAAAACTGCCCTTAAGTGCCGCACGTCTTAAAATGAGATGGACTAGCAGTTTGACATACAACTCATATGCGTCCTACGTCACAGAGACATTCCAGCGAATTGCAAAGCCGATGAGTTTGCAAGACTGGGAACTACCTTTCACGTTGCAACAGAATTAGAATGTGTTGGTGTGCCTCTAGAAACTTTCAAGCAAAACCTACGGCTTTGGTCCGCGACGGAGACTAATCAAAGATGGGCAAATCGATGGACATGTGAGACAACACTACAGGTTTGTCCTTCTTTTAACCAGAAGAGCACAAGTGAGCTGATATCGCTTCCAAGAGGAGAGATTTAAACGGTGGTTGCTGTATTAACCGGACACTCTCTTATAGGGAGCACGCAGTGCCGTTGAATGTGCCATCCAATGACCTTTGCCGGAGTTGCATGGATGAAGAGGAGTTGGAAACTATCGGACACTTCATCTGCCATTGCCCGGCACTTTCTAGTCAGAGACTTGCTTCACTGGGTTTTGTCGGATGTCAAAATTCAACATCTAAGGAGTTTTATAAGAAGCTCAAATCGGTTTAACGCAGCCACTTACAATCTAACCTGCACACTTTGTAGTGAAATCAAAATTCAAGTTCGAAAATCGAACTTCAAATAGTACTAGTTGTAAGAATAATTTTTTACACTATTTCACCATCTTAGAATAACCTTCCAAATATTTCCCAATTCACATCATTTTTGAAAAAGTATAGGTATGTGCATGGTATGTAATTTTTTTTTTATACCCTCCACTCTAGTGATAGAGGGTATATATAAGTTTGTCATTCCGTTTGTAACACATCGAAATATTGGTCTAGGACCCCATAAAGTATATATATTCATGATCCTTGATCGATTTTAAGTCGATCTAGCGATGTCCGTCCTTCCGTCCGTCCGTCTGTCTGTCTGTCCGTTGAAAACACGCTAACTTTTGAAAGACTTTACGGAGGCTCCTGAAATTTGACATATATGTTCTCCATTTACCGGGTCAGGTTGGTATTGCAATCCAGCGAAATCGGTCAAGTGGTTCAAAAGTTATGAGCAAAAGAGTAAATTTTGGCAAGGGTATTTTTCGAATTTACAAGATTAAAACCACTATAACTTTCGAAAGACAATTCTGAGGGGGCTGAAGCTTAGCATATATATTTGTCGTTCCCCAAGGCTGTTTGGTTTTGAATTTCAGCAAAATCGGTTCAGTGGTTCAAAAGTTATAAGCAAAGCACTGAATTTCAGATTTGTTTCACCTTAAACTGTTGAAAACTCGTTAAACAAGTTTTAGAAGCATGGTGAAACACCAGTTTTTTTAAAACTTGTTGTTGTTTGTTTTCTTGTCGTGGGGTGCAGTTTAGTTGTTAGACAAGTAAATATTTGTTATTGTTTTGATATTGTTTTTGTAACTGTATGTAACGGTGTATAGTAAGAATTTTTGAAAAAAATATCAAATGAAGTAAAATAAAAAGTGGGAAATATGTGAAATATTTTTTTTGTATTGCATGTAGGTATAAAACAACAATAATATTTTACAAAGTAATTTTGTTACTCAACGAAATTGTACACTAAAAAAAAATATTTACACTAAAAAAAATGTTACAGTCAAAAAAAAATGTATATATAATTTTTTTTTTTAATGAAATGTCACACTCAAAAAATGCTGACAGTCAAAAAAATTTTACACTCAAAAAAATTTGATTGATTAAAAAAAGTTTTACTCAAAATAATATATTTCTAATAAAAAATTTGTGATGCAATTTTTTGAAATTTTTTTAGAAAATTACTATCAGTTGACATTGTGGAGGGTATTCATAGATTCGACCAAGTCGAACTTAATTTTTCTACTTGTTATATCTAATAAACTGAAAAAATATCGGTGGTTTAAAAGTGCATTTTATATGCAAATGCAGTTTTGAAGTGCATTTTGCGAAACTTTTACCACTTTTAATTTTTTTTAATTAGCATATTTAGAAAATTTAGGATTTTGCCACAAAAAAATGTTTTCATTACAATGGAGAATATATATTTTTTTAAAAAAATACTTCCTTAAGTTTCATTAATAAAAGTTTGTATTTTGTATATGTTTTTAGACATACCCGAGTAAAAAAGTTTATATATAATTATATATAATTTGATAAAATTATATATAATTATATATATTTGATAAAATTAGATAAAATTATATATAATTTGATAAAATTATATATAATTATATCCGAATTTTTTTTATATAAAATTTTATAAAATTATATCTAATTATATATAATTTGATAAAATTTTATAAAATTAGATAAAATTATATATAATTTTATCAAATTATATATAATTATATCAAAATTTGTTTTATATAAAATTTTATAAAATTATATCAAATTATATATAATTTGATAGAATTTTATAAAATTATATAAGATTTGATAAAATTTTATATAAAAAAAATTCGGATATAATTTCATATAATTTTATCAAATTATATATAATTTTATATAATTTGATCAAATTTTTTGAAAGCAAAATCTTCTTTATATAATTTTATATAATTATATATTATTTTATCAAATTTTATATAATTATATAAAATTATATAAAAAACTTTTTTACTCGGGTATTTATAAAACACAAATCAAAAGCAAATACAGAGTTAGTACAAACAAAATCCCGCTAAATGTCAAAAAGCATATGTAAACGGTATAGATTTTAATTGGATTTGAAATCCAAATTTATACGGTTTTCGGGATAAACGTAAATAGCATATAAGACGCATTCTAAAAGTATTCTGGCCAAAAACTATCAGTTACGAAGAGCTTTGATTTATAACTAAACAACCGCTAATTACGGAATCAATAAAAATCCGCAAATACAGGTGGCTTGGGCACACTCTTCACAAACCTACTGATAACAGCACAAGAAAAACGCTTAACTTTACTCCCCAAGGAAGCCGAAGTAGATGTCGTCCAAGTAACACTTGGAGACGTAACACTATTAAGGAAATTCAAGACTCCGAATACAGCTGGAGGCAAATCAGAATATTGCTAACTGAATTTTTTAGTTGCATCAACTCAAAATTCGTTGTGATTCGGCTATGACAACCGAATTTTGTGGTTGTTTTAATTGAAAGTCAACATAATTCAGCTGTGAGTACCGATATTCAATTGTGACAACCTAAATGCAAATGTATAACATGTATTTTTGTTGCATCAACTGAATTTCAGTGGGAAATTAGCAAATTTGTTTACTGATTGTGAGTGTACATAAACTTTGTTATTTAAAATTTACAAAATTTCAATACAAACATGCAGACATATTTTCTTAAAACATACATAAACACAACATATTATTGTTGAGTTCCCAATGTGTCAAACTTTTATGTTTTGTGATTATAATTTACAATTTCAAAAAAAAAAACTCATAAAAGCCACTTGTGCTAGCATACAAAAAGAAAAATGTTTTCACAAAATCGAATTACAAGTGCTTTTAAAATCCAATTTCTTGGTGTATGTTTTTTTTCTTTTTCCATACAGAATTTATTTTTCCGTTGCACTTAGCAACAGCACAAAAATATTTATATAAAGAATTATACCTGTTCCTCGATATTCGCCGATTTTTATATAATCGAATTTATTTTAACGTTAATTTGTTTTTTATTTTTTGAAGAAGTCCATGTAAAAGTTTGTCCAACCTTTTTAAATGAACAATATTCAAAATTTTTTAAATCTTATAGTTTTATTTGAAAGAGCTTCATCAGTGCGGCTGCCTAGGCTAGCTCCGAAGAATCACGTCCACTTAACACGTTTTTCCATGACCTTTTTGAATGTTTCTGGTTCTATCTCACGAATGACTTGAGCGATGTTTGTCTAAAGAGCCTGTGTCATTTCTGGATTTTTCACATTGTATCGATTTTAGGCAACACCTCTCTAAAAAATTCCTAATTGGTTCAAATCGCAGCTCTAAAGTGCAACTTAAATTCCTTAACATCTTCAAAATGTTTTTTTAAAGTGCATTAAATATGTGCAAAGCCATTTGATTTGTTAGATTTGTGATAATTGAGGGATATATGTATATTTGTAGCAATTGGAATATAAAAGTCTCTTGTGTGCTCGAGTTTTGTGGTTCCTGTTCAACATCTTTACTTAAAATTCTTTTTTTACGTCAATATTTTAGTTTTTATTTGCTGTCATAAATTATCAAAATTAGATTTGAATATTTTTGAATACTGTATGTTTATGTATAAAAGTTGTATTTTGTAAAAATTTTCATAAATTATAGATTTTAGTGTGATAATGCGTCAAAAGATATAATATGTAATATTTATGTTTTTAGTTCTTAATTTAAATTATTTTTTTTTTCATATCTTTTACATTTCGTTTTAGTGGGACTAATAATTGTGAAATTTTTTAAGATACACTAAAGGAAATAAATATAAAGCCAACACACATTTTTTTTTTAGAATGGGTAATAAGAGAAACAAAAATCCGACGATAAAAAACATAAAAATTAAAAATTGTTTATTGATACAAATTTAATATTGCTAGATTGAGTTACATCAATGTATTTCCCAAACTGGAAAAAAATTTTATGACTATAAAAGGTTTTATTTATAAAATTTTAGAACTAAATTTAGCACTCCCATTTCGTTTCCGTCCTTAAACGGATATCCAGGTCAGTGTTGATCTTTGCAATAGTCCGTGCCATATGCATTCCAATTTTCATCTTTGAAGGTCATAAGGTGTCTTCAAAATTAGGTAAGATGTAAAAACATAATTTTTCCACTCCCATTTCTTCTGTTAATTCTCCGTCCATATTCCAAAATCTTTAAATCTGACTACTTTAGGATAAGCTTCATTGTTAGTACTATACTCTTATCCACGCCCCTTTTCCCTCTTAATTCTCAGTCCACAGTCCAAAAATTTTAAGTCTGACTATTTTAAAATATGCTCCAGTATCAGGACAATATGCTTGCCAATTTTCGGCTGCGTAGGTCATTAGGGCTTTAAAGTTAGTTAAATTAAAAAAAAAAAAAATAAAACACAATATTGCCTTGCAACCTTTTTCTCTCAACTCTCCGTCTACATTCAAAAAATGTTAAATTAGACTACTTTAGAATATTCTTCATAGTTAGGACAACATGTTAGGGATTTTAAGCTTGGGTAATTCCAAAAATTTTCGCCCCACTGTTCGGAAACATGCCTTTGGACGCCACTGAGAATTTGGCTCATAGATATCCACGTATATATGAGATATGTTGCATTTTTGGATTTTCAAAATTTGCTGTAGTTTTCAAATTATCGCGGGTCAAAGTTCGTCTTTTTTAGCAAAAGTCAGAAAAATACATGACGTTTAACGTGCTCTAACTTTTTAACTAGTAATCCGATTATCACAAGTAATGGCTCATATGAAAGCTTGATTCTTCTTCTTTTAGGAAGTATTTTCAAAAGCATACGTTTTTTTTTAGAAGTGTTGCAAAAATTCAAAAACATTTTTTTTTTGCGAATATTTAAAAAAACACATCTTCGATTTTTTTAAAAAAAAGTTTGGTGATAAACAATACGGTTTTGTACAACATATCCAAAATTCAGAGTGGGATCCCAATGGGATCAAAAAATATTCTAGTTTTAGTACGAAGTTCTTAAATTTTACCTTAGAAATTTAAAATTTTATGTTTCTTCAATATAAAAATTTAAATTTTCAAAGAAAATTATACTATTAAAATTTTGAAAAACATTAGAAATTTAAATTTCTAAGGGAAAAGTATGAGAACCTCGTACTTAAAACAGAATAGTTTTTGATCCCATGGAGATCCCACTCTGAATTTTGAATATGTTATACAAAACATTGTTATTTTTCACCAGAATTTTTTTTAAAAAAATCGAAGATGTTTTTTTTTTAAATATTCGAAAAGAAAAAATGTTTTTGCATTTTTGCATCATTTCTGTAAAAAAAAACTGTGCTATTTTAAAAATATTTTCTAAAAGAAGAACCCCAGCTTTCACATGAGCCTAAATTTGTGAAAATCGGGTAATTGGTTAAGAAGTTACAGCTCTTTAAACGTGATGTATTTTTCTTACTTTTGCTTAAAAAGTCAATCTTTGACCCGCCATAATTCGTTAAATACACCAAATGTAAAAAAACGATATATGGTACATATATAGGGTGACCCATAGAGTAAGGAAAGTAAGAGATTTTGAAAGGACCCAAAATCAGTCTGCAAGTTTATGAAAATTAGTAAACTTAATGTATTGCAGAAATTTAAAAATTTTGTGAAAAGATCAAAGAGAATTAGAATATGAGTAAATTTAACCACTATTATTGAGAGGATTACCTATCTATATTGAGAGGATTACCACTATTTCCGTTATTAAAGTTCTCTCTTAACTAATTTACCTACTTTTTCCCCTGATTTTGGAGCATTTTGCTTACTCTTTCTACTTTTTCCCCTGTTTTTGCAGTATTTTTTTTTTTTAAATTTTGCAGATATTTTCATGTATTAAGAGAACCATTTTTTCCTTTGTAAAAAAAGAGTGCATTTTTTCGGCCCCATGTAGTCTGATACCCACTGGGGTGACCATTTTTTTCTAAACTCAAATCAGTACAAACTTTTTTTTTTCTTTTAGAAATAACTCTCAGAAGACTCTTTTTTTATAGAAAAACGCTGATGATTTCTTCAGCACTCAAAAAATTTCGGTTAAACTAACAAACTTGAGTTCTATTAGAAGCATTTCACTTAAAAGCAACTATTAAAAAACTACTGCCATAAACTGTTTTCGTTATTTTGCAGAAAATTTAGTTGACTTTAAATAACTTCAGTGCAGAAAACAAAACAAAAACCCCCATGTTTTGAGAAAAAGAAAATTCCTCAGACTCTGAGGACATTTTTCCTTAAGTTTTGATAAATTTTTCTTTTAGAAAACTTCCCAGCTAATAAGCACATGTTTAATTTGCCCTGATATACTGAACGCTTTTTCCAATGAATTCTGATGTCATTTTCTCACCGAACCTCTCAGAATCATTTGGATTTATGCAAAAAATCCATCATCTTTTAAAGTTTTCGTTATCGAAAACCTCAAAAATTCTGTGCGCCTTTTCATATAAATTTATGAAGATCTAAATAATTTCATGTTCAGATACATTTTCCTCTTGATTCAGAAACTCTTATCTCCTTGGAAATAATTCAAATTATCTCATTGTCAGACTTAAGTTATTTTATGGAAATTCATGTTTTTTTATCGAATTTTCGAATAAAATTATTTTTTATGTTAAAATGTTTAAAAATCAGTACAATCAGTACATATTTCAAAAAATCAGTACAAATCAGTACAACGTTTTTTGATCAGTACACGTGATCAAAAATCAGTACATGTACTGATCAAATCAGTACGTAGCAAGGTTGGTTACCGAAACGAATAACGGTAAGGGTAACGGTATCTAATTTTTATTTATTTCGGTAAAGGTAACGGTAAGTGTTTTCAAATCGTTTCGGTAACGGTATGTACCGGTACCGAACCAACCAAACCGGTACGTACCGGTATTATTAATTTAGTTAAAAATTTGAAAAAAGATGGAACTGAAAGCTAAAAATATTTTATAGACCCAAAAAACAGTATAGATTTGATATGATTATTATTTTTGTCATTTATTTTATGATAATTTGCAAATTATAAATTTAAAATTATGTTAGCAATTTGATTTTATTTTTTTGTTCGTTAAAATCCCTTAAGACAGGTAAAATTTTGAATACCGGTACAATACCGGTAACTTCTAATAATTATAACGGTAACGGTAAGGGTAACGGTATTTTAAAAATATTTTTAGCGGAATCGGTAACGGTAACGGTATTCGATTTGAAAGGGTTTTGAATCGGTAACGGTAAAATAAGGGTAACGGTAACTAACCATGGTACGTAGGGTCAGCCTATACATATATCATATTTATGAGGGCTATCTATGTGTCAAGGTTCAAATTAATCTGAGACACCATTCCCAAAAATGACTTAAATTTGAGCTAAATTTTCTGGAATGCCCCGCTTCCTAATTAAAAATACTCTAAAATGTTAAAAAAAAAATAATTTTGCCAAGTCCCCTTTTTCTCGTAATTCGCCGCCCACAGGCAAAAAATCCGGCTTCGTAAGAGTCTCTCCCTGGTGTTTTACTATATGCATGTCAATTTTAAGCGTTTAAGTCTATCAATGAGATTCAAAAGGCGCTAGATACTAGAGTTGTCAGTCGATTAAGAATAATTCGATTAATCGATCAAACAAAACCCAACTCTTGTTCGAATAATTCAAAAATGACGATTTTTGAATAACGAATAAATCGATTAATTAATGTCGATTAATCGAACAATTTTTTTTAATTAAAAAATTAAATAAATGCTTAGAATTTGATTTATTCTCATAAATTTTGAAAGATTTTATACAAAATGTAGGAAAGTTAAAATATATTGTAGCCATAGCCCTGGATACCACATCCATTATAGAATTAGAGGGAGTTATCAAGTTTTTATTAAATAATTTAGAAAAAATTGATAATTCTTTTACATCAGACTTACTAAAACGTATTAAAATAAGAATTAATGAGAGACGTATAAATGTGTTAAATACGTTAATAATTTTTCTAAATTCTGGAAATTTTTGGAGCAATGAAAGTTTCTTAAAATATTATCCTAAAAGCGAAACAAAAGAATATGCAAATGAATTATACTCCAAATAATTTTATGTTGAAAGTAATCACAATAATTCAGATAAAAGTATTGAAATAGAGGAAGTTATTAGTAATGAAAATAATAATCTTTTATGCGAGTTAAATAATTCAATTCAAAGTATTAAAAATTTAGAAAATAAAAAGGACTTCAGCGATATATCAGACGATATGGTATATTTGGGAAAATCTGAAAAAAGAACAGAAAAATTAGATAAACTTTTGTATGCTCTTCTTACTATATCACCTACTTCAACAATTAGCGAAAGAGTGTTTTCAAAATCTAATTTAATAAAAACAAAAAACAAAAATCGCTTGAAAGCAAAAAAATTGATTCAACTTTTATTTTTAAAAGATTAAGAACAACTTAAATTGTCTTATTTGACAAAAATTAAAAACAATTATGTCTGAATACTTCAAATTATAATTTGTATTTGAATTATTTCTCAACAAGTATTAAAATCGGCATCCATTAATTAAAAGTGATCTCATTTATTAAATTTTTAAGTTTTTTTAACTTTAACCTAGTCTATTTTTAAGTTTTTTATGCATTTTTTCGTTAATAAAAATTTTAACTTTCTTATTTTAAGTTTTTATATATGAATTGTTTATTTTTTTGTTAATAAAAATATTTTTTAAAATAATTTTTTTATTCGTTATTCTCTTCGATTAATCGAATATATTTTGATCTTTAATCGTTTGATCGAACGAGGAAAAACAATTATTTGAATTATTCGAACAAAGTTGAAAGTCGAATAATTGACAACTCTACTAGATACACAAAAAATAAGAAAAACACAAAAAAAATATATATATACATTAGCATGTTCCGAAAATGAAAAATTTTAGGGCATACCCCTAGAATGATGCTTATTAAAGAGCTCATTACGGGAAAAAAATTAAAAAAATTTTGGAGGTCATCTTCAGGGCGCAACCAGTGCTTAAAATTTGCATCCGTAGTGCATTCGGTAAAATTTTTTTTATTTTTGAAATTGGTGCCAAAAGTTTCTTTAGGTGGAGTACATTCTGAAAAAAAGTATTTGTCAAGTTTCCATGGAGAAATTTTGGTTCAGCACAACGTTTTGCAATTTTGAAAAGGTGTAATTTAATATAAATTTTTTTAAGTTTTTGTAAAAACCAGAGTTTGTAAGAGTTCTTTTAAGATTTCGTATAAAACGGAGTTTATGTTCAAGCCTTTGTATAAAAAACAGTTTTTTACAAAAACTTATAAAAATATGTAATAAGTTATGCATCTTCGAAGTTCCAAAACGTTGCGCTGGACCAAAATTGCTCCACAAAAACTTTACAAATATTTTTTCCAGGGTGAACTCTACCTAATAAAACATTTGGCACCAATTTTAGAAATTAAAAAATAATATTTTTTTTACCAAATGCACCACGGGTGCAAACTTTAAGCGCTGGTTGCGCCCTGAAGATGACCTCCAAAATTTTTTAAATTATTTTTCCAGTAATCAGCTCATCATTAAGCATCGTTTTAGGGGTATGCCCTAAAGAAATTCCAAAATTGCCTGATTTCGGGACATGCTACACACAAAAAAAAAAATTTCAATTTCAATAAAAAAATTCACGAATTCAATAAATAAATTAACTAAAAAAGCCGCGGTGAAGATTTTCACGAATTCAATAAACGCATTTGTAAGTCGTTTGCTGAAAATAATTTCAATAAACAAATTTCAAGATTCAATAAAAAAGTTTATTGATTTATATTTTTTTTAATATTTTTTTTAGAACTAAAGAAAAAAAAAATTTTTTTTTTTTATTTGTTTTTTTTTTATTTATTTATTTTTATTTTATTATTTAATTGTTTTCTTTATTTCTTACTTTTTCTCAATTTATTGTTTCCATTGAGCTTTGAACAGCATACCTCCTGTTTAGAATGCCGGCCGTCTAACTAACTGAGCTACAGCATGACAAAAAGTTTTGACGCATAAAATCAATTTGGTTTTAAATAAAAGTAAACAAGAATTCTGAAACACTCACATAATTTTGTCAGTAATGGTAACAGAAAAAATTCTCAATTGAAATTAACAAAAGAAAAGAATACTGACTAATTTAGTTGAGTGCATCACTTTCATTCTCTAACTTATAACAGTAAAAATATTTAACACACAACTATACAAACACACACGCATTCACAAATAAATTGTGTTTTTATTTCTATTTTGTTCTTGCTTGTAAGTAGATGACAGAATTTAGCCGACAAAACTATCACACTGTTTTGGCGTTATGCGCTAAGCGGTGGATAAACTTATTACTTTTTTTGGGGGTCGTTGGTTCGAATCCCCATCAGACCCAACTTTTTTTTTTTTTTTTTAATATTTTTTGTTTTTTTTTAAGTTATTACTTTATTTGAAATTACTATGTGTAAAAAAAAGAAACACAACAAAACTTGCCGACGGAATGAGTTGAACATAGTTTTTTTTTAATTTCAATAAATTTTTTTATTGATACAATAAAAAATTTTATTAAAAATATTTTTATTTTTAATAAACGTGTTTATTAAAATTTTCTAAAATATTTTTTTTTCTGTGTAATATACATAGAATAGATGGAAATAAATTTACCACGCCCCTTTGCCTTTTTTTTCTCCACCCACACACTGGATATCAAAAATCCAAGTTCGTGTTGATCTTCCCCATGAAACCTACTATATACATGCCAATTTTCATCTTCCTTAGTTATTGGGGGTCTTCAAATTAGTTAAAATATTAAAAATCCCAATTTTTCCACGCTCTTTTATCTTTTGATTCTCCGTCCACAGTCGAGAAATTTTAAATCCGATTACTTCAGGATATACTACATCGTTAGGACTATACGCTATGCATTTTCCGCTTCCTTTGGGGGAATGTTAAAATGTTAAAAATCCCAATTTTGTCACTCCCCATTTCCTTTCAATTCTCCGCCGACTGTCAAAAAATGTAAAATTCGACTACTTCAGGATATGCTTCATCGATAGGAATATATTCTAGGAAATTCTCAGCTTCCTAAGTCATTAGACGACTTTAAAATATGCAAAAATGTAAATTTTCATCTTCATAAGTCATTGGGGGTCTTCAAATTAGTTAAAATATTAAAAAACACAATTTTGCCACGCCCCATTTTTCTCTTAATTCTCCTTCCACAGCCTAAAAAATTGAAATCCGATTACTTGAGTATATGCTTCATTGTTAGAACTAAATGCTATGCAATTTTCCGCTTCCTTCAATTCTACGCCCACTTTGCGAAAATTTTAAATCCGACTACTTGTTGCACCAACGTTAGGACTATATTCTAGGAAGTTTTCAGCTTCCTAAGTCATTAGGGGGCTTTAAATTAAGCAAAAATGTCAAAAAGTTGAGTTTTGCCACGCCCATTTTTCCGCTTATTTCTCCGCCCACAGGCCAAAAATCGAAAATCCGGCTACGTTAGGATCTGCCCCAGGTGTTTTACTATATGCATGCAATTTTCAGCTTTGTAGCTTAGTTGGCTTCAAAAAGCTCTGGATAGACAAAAAAAAGAGGAACACACAAATAGGGAAATTATATATATAGATTAACGATTTGTCATTAAAATCCCTTGTAGTATTGGGTTTTTATTTTTGCTAAATAATCTTGACAATGTAGTTTGACAATAGAATGAACCTACTTAAAATTTAAAGTTTATATATCTGTGGCAAAAACCCATAACAACATAAGTCGAGTTATGTCGAAAACGTTTTTTTGCATTTTCGGAATCTCCATATCCATTTTCGTATTGTATCAAGTTTTTATGAAAATCGGACCATTACTTTTTGAGATATTGATATCAGAACACCACAACTCTTTTTTTTAAAGGAAAAATAAAATTCGTAACAGCATATCACAGTTAAGTTTTTATTTATTATTTTAAAATCAGCAATCGTTCAAGACGCTAAAATGAATTTTACATGGATAAATAACTCGAAATATGCTTAGTTTAAAATGTAATTTTGCAAAACGCAATAGCAACATCAATGGTTTTCACACTATATCTGCGTTGTCCTACTATATATTAACTTTTAAAGTAGCGAAGATTGTGTCAATAATAATGCTTAAGATATTTACAAGCACAAAATGTTCAAACCTTTAAGCCCAGATTTGGTATTTGAATTTAAAGCTTAAAAATTCTCTCCTGAAAAGTAATATAAAAACACTTATGCACTTATTCCATTTTGCCACAGATATATTGGGACAACAGATCCCTGTAAAATAAATTTAGGCGTCTTCAAGGATTGCTGATTTAAAAATAAGAAATAAAAACTTATGTCAGATAAGTATGCTGTTACGATATTATTTTTCCTTATAAAAAAGGAGTTGTGGAGTTCTGAAATCAATATCTCTGAAAGTAAAGGTTCGATTTTCACAAAATTTTTTATACAATACACTCACAAGAAAAACTCTGTAAAACTACTTTCAATTTAATTTAGCAAACTTTCAGCAGATTTTTCTGCTAAAATGGATATTTTTACTGAAATCGCTGTCAGTCAGTTTTAGAATATAACCGAACCCAAGCAGAAATTGACGACGGTTCCAAAAAAAAAAAGCGTTCTGAAAGCACTGTAACAAAAAAAAAGCATTCTTAAAACGGTATTTTCAAACATTTTGCAAGAGTTTTTGAAAAGCGTTCTCAAAGCACTAAACAAAAATAAAATTAAACGTTTTTTTCGAACGCTTTGCGAGCGTATTCGAAAAGCGTTTTAAGAATTCTTTAGATTTTTTTTTTTTTTTAAATTTTCCAAGTTCCGAAACTATTTTTGAAAAAAAATTTTGTCAATTTTTTTTTTGTTTTTAAAATAAAAAAATCATAAAAAATGTTTTTAGAATTTTTGTTTTTTTTTTAGTACATTCAAGATTTGAAAATTTTTAGAGTTTTTTTTAGAGTACAACCATTTTTTTTTTCAGACTTCACTTTGTATCAAACAAATTATTATAACCCAACTACTTAATATGCTATTTACGTATACCCCAAAATCCGTATAAATTTGGATTTCAAATCCAATTAAAATCTATACCGTTTACATATGCTTTTTTGACATTTAGCGGGATTTCGTTTGTACTAACCTTGTATGTGCTTTTGATTTGTGTACAGGGTTGTAAGTTGGAAAATTACTAAATTTTACAAATATTTCTAAAAACAATGATTTTTCTTTGCCGGAGCCAATATTTTCAATCCCACTAGTATATGTTGGGACCACAATATCAAAAAATGTGTTTTTATATAGAGCTGCTTCTTTAAATGCAAGAAAATTAACATTTTTGCCAAGTTTTGGGCCGCCACCATTGAGTGTTTTTCTTTGTTAGGAAGACCAAATTGGTCAACTAAATTGTGCGTTTACCATTTGCAATGGTAAATTTTATATTAAACATTGTTTTTATTAAGCTTTTAATAGCTTTTAAAAAATAAATTTTTATTGTTTTTTTATTTTATAAAAAACAACAACAGCTGATAAAAAAAATCGTGTGCAGCGTTGTAAAATGCATTAGGGATGATTATTTTGGGAAAACCCATATTTGTACAATTAAGTAGTAGAAATTTTTTGGGATTTTTAATTGAGATTTTACGATTTTGCCAAAATCCATTTTTTTTATATGGCCGTGCATTTGAATTTTAAATTTCATAACAATTTAGTAATTTGCTTGTATTTTCTTGTTTCAACAGAGCGTATGAGTAATATTCATGCAATTCATAATACTCATTCGCAACGTTAAAAGAAGAATATATGAAGCATTCCGCACCAAATGTCCAGGGAAAAAAACACGTGTACCGTAAACTTCTGAATAGGTTGTATGGATAGTAGGGCGGGTCGATTTGTATGGATCGAAAAAAACTGAAAAATCGTATAGCAAAAACAAAATCTACAAGAAATTCTAAGAAACTTTTCCAAAGAAACCATTGGTCTAAAATCAAACCCTATACCGCGCCTAACGACATGAAAATCCGTCCGTCCGTCTGTCTTTCTGTCTGTGTGAAACACGCTAACTTTGAAATGTTAGCGGAAGAATAAAAAATATATACGCCAAGCTGCTGAAGCGTGGCGTATATATTTTTTATACTTCCGGTCAGATTAATACTAAATTTCAGCGATATCTGTCCAGTGGTTCATAAGTTATTAGCAAATAGGGAATTTCAGATGAGTTTTAACGCGAACTCCCGTGTTGAAAAAAACTCTAAGCACGCTTTGAAAAGGAATAGTAAGCCAAAAAAAATATTTTAGACACTATTTTTGTCACTCAAAAAAAAAAAAGGAACATTACACTCAAAAAAAAAAAAATTACACTCAAAAAAATTTATACCCGAAATTTGTTTTTACAAAAATTAAAAAAAAAATGTATTGAAAATAAATCAAATACTGATGTAAAAAAAATATTCAGTTATCAAAAATTTTTATCGAACACAGCTTTTTTCCTCTCCGATACGCAACTCTCCACTCTCATCCCTCAAATGTTTCTATGTGTTTTTTTTTTTTTTTGACGAAATATCATTATGATAATATTACATACTTTTATTTACTAAAAAAAATAGTTAACATACAAAGGCTTTAGAGGGAATCGAACCCACAACACGCTACATGTTAATATACTGCAGCCCAATGTAAAATAAATAAATGGAGTAAAATTTTTATGGATTAACGATAAAAGCAGCGCTTTATTGTTAAAATTTCTTATTATAATTTTTCGTCTGTGGAGTTTTCATTACAAATCAATCTAATTATTCATTTCTCCATTTCAGGGATTATGTCTAATATACTTGCCGGTCATAATCCCAAAAATTGTTCGAATTATATCCAGCGGCAATTAGTAAAACATTGCCGCTGGATATGTTCTTTCAGCATATCGGTATATAAAACTATGTTTTCTTTACATCTGAGGTGTAGGGTACGTTCAGCAACTTTGTAGAAAATATTATGGCAAATATTTTTGTGAAACATATTAACCCTCTAACTCCTTCTCATAACGGTATTTTTTGGCTCTATTCTAACAAATCGCAAAAAAACGCCCCGAAAGAGGGGGAGGGTGGGGATGAAATGTTCTACAAAAATGTTGCCAATAAAATTTTACTATATACCTCAGAGCACACCAAAGCATAAAAATTAACACAAACACCAAAAAAGAGTCAAGTTCTATGTTTTGCTTATGAAAAAAAGGATGGACGGACAAATCTTCATGTCGTTAGGCGCGGTATAGGGTTTGATTTTAGAAACATGGTTTCTTTGGGAAATGTTCTTAGAATTTGATGTAGATTATGTTTTTGCTATACGATTTTTTACAAAAAAAATCGACCCGCCCTAATGGATAGCCCTATATGGAACTAAGAAAATTGCGTTTTTTGTTTTTCAATTTTTCAAAAACTGGGCTTAGGAGGGGAAAATTAGAAAAACCAAAAACGCAATTTTCTTAGTTCCATTTAGGACTTTCCAAACAACCTATTTAGAAATTTACGGTACATGTTTTTTTTCGCTGGACATTTGGTGTGGATTTGATTTTTTTAAAAAATGGAAAATTTCAGAACAAGTTCTGAAAATTTTCCAAAAAAAAAAAAAATTAATCGATAGCCCATACAAAACTGTATAAGAGTGTACATTTTTGAGATTGTAGTGCATTCCGTTTTAATGTGATAAATATTTAATCAAGGCAACTCGCCACAAATTTGACCACTTTTCCAATATTTGAGGACGCCTTCAAAGCCCAGTTTTTGAAAATTAGAAAAACCAAAAACGCAATTTTCTTACTTCCATATAGGGCTATCCAAACAACCTATTCAGAAATTTACGGGACATGTGTTTTTCTGTAGCAGGACATTTGGTGTGGAATGCCTCATATGTGTTTTACAGATTATTTTGTAATTTTACAGAAATAATTTGCTGTCATCCTTTTTTCAAGAAAACTTTTTTTTGTTCAAAGTGTTAATTTTTTCCGTTTTTTATACAATTACAATAGAGGTATATTATTTTGCTAATTCTACAGAACAATTTTTTTAAGTTTAAATTAAAAAAAAAACGAATAAAGTTTTCATGAAAACAAATTTTCTAAAAACAAAAATATTCTAGAAAATTTCTTCGCAGTTTTCTCTGCTGTTTTGACAGATTTATCTGCTGATTTCACCTAAATAATCATGACAGATTTTAAGACACGGTTTGCTAAAATCAGCAGATTTCTCATATTTCTCAAAATGTGTGTATTTTTAGCAGATTTTTCTGCTGATTTTACAGAGAATTTATTTTAAGTGTAGTTATAGGTTTTTACCACAGATATATGAGGAGTTCCGTCTAAGACTTAAATTTTAAGGTAAAAAAGATGTAATTTTTTTGTTTTGATGGTGATTTTGTTTTGATGGTCCATCGATGAAAGATGCCACAAATATTAGAAGATATTTAAGAATAAGAAATTCGTTCGCGTCAATTAAATCGCACAAGGGGGTCAAAAGTTATGGCGGTTTTAAGATTTAGCGATTTTAAAAATCTTAAAAATATTTTAAAGATTTTTTTTTTCTAAACATTTGTTGCATGCGTTATTAAAACATGCCAGGATATATCATTTCTTCTAAAATATATGATATAAATTTAACCCTTTTAATATAAATTTAACCCTCTAAACCAAACGATTTAAATAAAAAATATCTAAGTACCTAAAATCGCGATTAATTCGCGGTAAAAGAAAAGTTTCACAATTTTTTATAACATATTTAGGCAATGCGCGTTGGTATTACTGAAAAAAATCGCGAAAAATCGTATCATTGTACCAGTAGTTTAAAAAAAAATCGGTGATACTTTTTTATAACAAAAAAATTTAATATGGTCCAAAAAATCTATAATCATCAAAATGTTTTAACCCGCCTCTTTATGCCGGCATACGCCAGCATAAAGAAGAACTCGAATATTTTCTCAGAAACAAGCAAATTGATATAATGCTTGTTTCTGAGACCCATTTAACCCCCCGCAGTCTATTCGCTTTAGATGGTTACACATTGTATGATACAAAAGACCCCAGAGGCAGGTCATGTGGAGGCTCAGGCATCTTAATTAAAACTCGACTGAAACATTATCTTATGTGTGATCTTTGTGAAGATTATCTTCAAGCCACTACTTTATGCGTAAACGAGTTTGACATGAACCTTGTGATTTCGTCTATTTATGCTCCCCCCAGATTTAAAATTACTGATAATCAGTATAGAACTTTTTTCGAATCTCTAGGTTCACGCTTTCTGGCTGCTGGCGACTACAATGCTAAGCATACATTCTGGGGGTCACGCCTCATTACCCCGAGAGGTCGTGTGTTGTTTGATACAATTTCTAAAATGGGTCTGGATGTGGTCTCAAGTGGAGAACCGACATACTGGCCTTCAGATCGTAATAAGATTCCAGATCTTATTGACTTTGGAGTGACTAGGAATATAAAAAGAAATTTTGTAAGTGTAGAATCTTCATTGGAACTTTCTTCAGACCACACACCCACTACTATTACTCTATTTAACCCCCGAGAAATTGTATCCCCCACTGGTGACTTAGCACTGTCAGGCAAAGGAACAAACTGGCTAAAATATAAAAAGTTTCTCAGTACTCATTGCTCGGAAAACATATCGCTAAGAACACCAGAGGAAATTGACCTCTCGCTCAAGAATTTCGAATCTAATCTCAAACTAGCTGCTCAACTTGCTACTAAACCCCCCCGACAATCCAGACAGAATGTATTTTCTTCTGTTGATGTCGAACGACTCTTAATTGAAAAACGGAGAGCTCGTAGAGAGTGGCAACTGCACAGATCTCCACGCTTAAAAGCACAACTTAAGGAATGCACGAACAACTTACGAAGATTGTTAGAATCTCAGAGAACGGCCGCACTAAATAGATTTCTTGAAAATCTGGAGCCTACATCAAGAACCGACTACTCGTTATGGCGTGCTACAAAAAATTTAAAAAGACCTGTCTTATGTAAGCCTCCTTTGCGCAAAGCAAATGGAGATTGGGCCAGAAATGATACTGAAAAAGGAAATCTGTTTGTTGAGCACTTGAAAAATGTATTCACACCAAATGAATCAAGTGTTATAGTAGAGTTGCCACTAATTTTACCCCAGCGCATAGCAGTACCCGTTAGGTTTGAGATGCGAGAGGTCCAAAAGGCAGTTTGTGAATTAAACCCCAAAAAGGCATTTGGTATTGATAAGATCAGTAATAAAATGCTTTTGGAGTTACCCCGAATAGCATTAAGAATAATTCTTTTTATTTTTAATGCTATATTACGCCTTCAACATTATCCCCCAGAATGGAAAATTTCTCTCGTTAAAATGATACCCAAGCCAGGCAAAGATCACACAAAAGTGGAATCGTACAGGCCTATCAGTCTGTTATCCAATTTATCAAAACTTTTTGAAAAACTGTTAGTGAACAGATTAACAACTCATGTCGCTCAGAACAACTCTATCCCCGATCACCAGTTTGGATTCAGAAAGAAACATGGCACAATCGAGCAAGTTCATAGACTGGTAGGTGAAATTAGAAGAGCCTACGAAGAAAAAAAATATTGTTCCGCACTTTTTATTGATGTCTCACAGGCGTTCGATAAGGTTTGGCATGAGGGTTTACTCTATAAGATAAAAAATATGTTACCACCAAATACACATAAGTTACTCGAAAATTACATAACAGATCGTAAGTTTACAGTGAAGGAAAACGATTTTGTCAGTACCCCGCAAATCATACAAGCTGGAGTTCCACAAGGTAGTATTTTGGGACCGCTTTTGTATATTTTGTACACCTCTGATATGCCAACTAATCGAAATACGCATACCTCCACATTTGCAGATGATACAGCCATTTTAAGCTCCCATAACAATCCACTTGAAGCAACTCGTATTTTGCAGAGTCACATTCTTGAATTAGAATACTGGTTAAATAAGTGGAAGATTAAAGTGAATGAGCAGAAATGCATCCACATAACGTTCACGTTAAGACGAGGAACTTGTCCCCAAATTCGGATTAATAATCACATTGTACCTCAACATACAACAGTAAAGTACCTCGGAATTCATCTCGATCGTCGTCTTACGTGGAAAAACCATATAGATGCAAAATTAACCCAAATAAAATTGAAAACTATTGCACTTAATTGGCTAATTGGAAGAAACTCGAAACTTAGGTTAGACTGTAAACTATTGATCTACAGCTCGATTATAAAACCTATATGGTGCTATGGTATTCAGTTATGGGGCACTGCCTCTGCGTCTAATGTGGAAAAAATACAAAGAAAACAGAACAACATTTTGCGAATGATTACTGATGCCCCCTGGTATGTTAGAAACTTGAACATACACAGAGATCTAAATGTTTCCCTTGTTAAAGATGAAATTGTGAAACAAACCCAGAACTACTTACGGAAACTGGAATCACATCCAAACAATTTAGCACGCAATCTTCTAAATAATCGTGGTCACCAACGCCTTAGAAGGAGGGCCACTGCTGACTTGGCACACTAAAGTGAAGGATGATGCTTTTGAAAACATTGGATAATTTATGAGCAGATGAAATTTTGTCTGGCATTGGCTGGACTTAATATTAAGTTATATTAGTTTTAAGATTTGAATACTTATTGTTAGTTCACATAATTTTAGTGAAGATTCAATAAAACAAATGAATGAGAAAAAAAAAAAAAAAAAAAAAAACATCAAGTAGGCTTTCATTTAAAAAAAATTTCATCCGATTTCGTGCAAAGCCTTGGATGTGCCAGATCAAAACAGGTATAGATAAAATCATCGCGCTTTCCGCTCAGAATGGCTAAAAGTAAAAAGTCAAAAAGCAAATCAGTTCTACTCGTTAAGGCACGTCTTTTGGTGTATTAAAATGAACATGATACATTAATTGCTACTAAAAAAAATAGGAAACAGATTTGCAAATTTCGTCGTATAACTTCTTAACAAGCGACGAAGCATCTATCAAACCAACATTAAAATAATCTCTTATATGTACTGACTTTGTGTTATGCCGGAAAAGATTGAAATATATGGAGAACTTAAAAAAAAAGCTAAAGAAGGTGAAAACTATGGATTATTTCAAGCCATTTTTATCGATTTTTTAATTTTAACCCTCTGTAACTTTTACGGATAAAGTGGGGTAATCCTTGAAACATTGCTCAGTGATGGTTCAAGGTATTGTTTACACAACTGCATTTACAGTTTTTCTAAATTCCAAAAACTGACGGGTTTTTTTAAACATTTATTTCAGTTTCACTGAGTTGAAATTTAAAAAAGATTTTGTGATATATTTGATTTTTGGAACAGATATTTATTGAAATATATTCTTCGGTAATCACAACAAAATTTTCAATGTAAAATACTTTTCCAAAAAACTACTTGCTCTTTCAAATGATTGCAAATGAATCATCGATTCTGGAATGTTTAGTAGAATCCATTGCAGGATAATATTGTTGGTTCCGGAAACGATTATTTCCCAGCAAAACTTAGATTACCAAATAAGGTATAAAATGAGGTATAGGATCTCTTATTTTATACATTGCAGCATTGATGATTTTAACAGGCGATGAGACTCAAAGTAATGCATCCACATTATCACAAAGAATACCAGTAAGGTATAAAATAAGTCATAAATTTATAACGAAGAATACGAGTAAGGTGTAAAATATATGATATTTTATAGGTTACGAGTAAGGTATATAATATATCATACCAGAACGTAATATATAAGGTGTTACGAGTAGTGAAAAAGTAATTTTGTATTAAATTTACTCATGTGATTGTAAGTGAGTGTAAGTAGATAAAATATGCTCGTGAGTGTGTGTCGTTAGAAATTTCCTGTCGTGAGCCCATCTCTAGTTTAAACTTATGCATTTTTATAAAATAATTATTTTGTATGTTATTGTAATGCATTATGCATCCAATTATAAATACTACATTATTTCAAACTTTCAAATAATACATAATGTAACCAAATATAAGTCATCCATGATTTAATGTTTAGAAATAATAAATATGAAATACATTTTTTCCAATAATCATGCATTACGTAGCAAATTATTAGTAATGCATTATTTTTCACTTGAAAATAATACGTTGTGGAACAAATGTTTGGTAAGACATCCTAAAATAATGCTACAAATAAGGTATATACATTACCTGGTAATGTGTTATATAATCACTACCTATTACCAAAGTTTTGCTGGGTTGGAATGTAAAAATTTTTACATTTACTGGGTATTTTTTTTTTTTGGCAATTGCGTAAAAAACCTTAGTTTGATAAAAAAAATTTTTTCTTGACTGCTGACTCTCACTAAAAAAACCATGATATTTACGCCCATCCATGGACGAATTCAGGGGGGGGCCCAGGGGGCCCGGGCCCCCCCTTTTGGATTGGAAAATTTTAAAAAATGTTAACACTTTAACATATGATACAAGTAACAAACATAAGTTTTTTTAGTATTGTAAGTATTTTAGTTTTTGAGGATAAGTTTTATATATTTTTTTATAAAAAACTCTTGATTTTGAGTAAATTTTCGTTTTTGAAAAGTCATTTATATCGAAATACCTGTAAAATATGCATCGAAAACACATTATATTGGTTTTATTTAATGAAAATTATGCATCGAGATCATAACAGTTTTCTTTAAAAAATTTCAAACTCTAAGGATCTAAGTCACTTTTTCTATTTTAAAAGTCTCAGATTCTGAGATATTATTTCTATAAAAATTTCTAAGATTCCTAGATTTTTTTTAAATTAAATTTTTTTTTATTAACTTTTAATTTCAATGTAGCATTTTTTTCAAAAATCTGATTTAAATTGAAAAAGTGCAGTTTTGAATATTTAAAATTGACTTAGGAGTTAAAACACCTCAATTCAACCGAAAAAAGTAGCATTTTTGACCTCTCCCCTTTCGAATTTGATGAAACTTGGAACATAGTTGGGCCCTTAGAAAAAAAACATAGTGCCAAAATTTTGGACTTCTGGTAGTTATTCTTCCCGAGATATGGGGTCTTGAAAATTGGCAAAATCGTATATATTTGACAAAAGTGTTCTGAGATAAATAAAGATAACTCCAAAAGTAATAACAATACAGGTCTCAGTGAGGATGCAAATAATAGGTAATGAGACAGTCTTTAAAATGGCATTCAACAAGATTTTTTTGAAAAAGGTCAAAGGTCATTGGTTTTTAACCTTAATTTTTGGAGAGCTATATCTCAAAAATCGATATTTTCAAAATTTTGGAAAAAAATATATGTTATTAAGGGCCATCTGTACTACTTAAGTTTAAATTTTCTGGATGGAGACTTCATTGGAACTTTTAATATTAAAAGAAACATAGTAACAGGAAAGAAAAAGCGGTGTAATATCCCTTAGAAACAAAATATTTTTTTTTTGTCTCTGAGATTCTGGTACTAAGCTCACTTTTCTGAATGTTTTTGACGCGCTAAGTCCATATATGACCTTTGAACTGGCCTATCGCTATTAGTTTTCGAGATATCAGCACATAAATGTGTGAAAATTGCTAAAATGCTATTGCTGTGTTTTTTTTGAACATTTAGGTGCATACATCTTGAAAAATAATAGCGATAGGCCAGTTCAAAGGTCATATTTGGACTCAGCACGTCAAAAACATTCAGAAAAATTAATTTTGGTACCAGAATTTCAAAGAGAAAAAAAAAATATTTTTTTTCTAAGGGAAATTACACCGATTTTTCTTTCATGTCACAATGTTTCTATTAATATAAAAATTTTTCAATGAAGACTCCATTCTGAAAATTTAAACTTAAGACGTAAAGGTGATTCTTAACAACATATATTTTTTAAAAAAAAAATTAAAAATATCGTTTTTAAGATATAGCTCTCTAAAAATTAAGGTTAAAACCAATGACCTTTGACCATTTTCAAAAAAAATCTTGGGGAATGCCATTTTAAAGGCTGCTCATTACCTATTATTTTCAATCTGACTCAGACCTGTATTGTTATTACTCTTCGAGTTATTTTTATTTATCTCAAAACACTTTTGTCAAATATATACGTTTTTGTTAAGTATCAAGACCGCATATCTCGAATACTGGAATGAACAGAAACCTGAAAAATTGGCATTATTAAAGTAATTATTATTAAAGTAAACCCCAGTACTTAATTTCATAAAATATGGAGGGGGTGCGGTCAACTCATCGGTTGAATTGAGGTGTTTTAGCTCTTAGGACAATATTTAAACTGGCAAAAAATAAAAAAACTTCGATTATTTTTTATGTAAATAAATAAAGATATATTTTTATAAAATAATTTACAAAAGCAACTTAAAAAAATTTGATGACGTATTTGGAATCTAGATGTCCATTTTATAAAAATCCAGCCCTTAAATGTTGCGCCAAGGCAATAATATTTTTTTTAATTTTCAAGTCCAAATATCTCGATAACGAAATGTACTACAAATATTTTAATAACATAAATGGAATCAGGTCCTTTATAATGGCCCTTACGTGGGAGTGAATATCTCGAAAATGAAACGAATACGTAACAGTAGAACCACACCTAAATAAGCGGTTTCGAATTTTCGAACGCTAATATCAGAAAAATATTAAACGATTAAAATATTTGGAAAAATAATTCCGAATCTGGAGGGCTGAATCTATCCGGTTCAGATAATTTTATTTTAAAATTTATCAGAAGTACTATCGTCGGTGCGCCAACCAGAACTGGTATGTGTATTTTAAAATTTTTTGACGAGGCTTTAAGACAGCTAATTTGGTTCTTTTGCGCTGTTTTTTTTGAAATTTAAATTAATATAAATATAAAATTTGGAATATTATTTAAATATTTATGAATGAAATATTGGCCCGTACCACAAGAAAACAAAAAGTCTATTTTAACAAAAGTTTTATTTTAAATTTAAAATTTTCAATACATTTTTTGAAAGTCGATTTTAAAAACAAAAACAATTTGTATGGAAATAAAATTAAAAGCTCATTTTAAATTTATTTTATTTTCTTGTGGCAAGGCTGATTGTTTTTAAGCACCGCGAAAGGTCGAAATATAGCTGATTTGTAAGCTTCTCCAAAAAGTTTTGAAAAACACATACCAGTTCTGGTTGGCGCACCGACGATATTTAAAACCTTTTTACTTTTAGGTTACATATTGTTTCCAGGAAAGTTTTTTATAGGAAAAATACCTCAGAATCTAAGAATTTATCAAACATTTTTTTATAAAAAATGGATTTAAAGGCATTTTTTTATAGAAAATTTTAAAGATTTTGAGATATTTTTTGTATTGAATATTTTCAGAATATTTTCTCAGACTCTGATACATTTGCTTATAAAAAAAAGATTCTAAAACATTTTTTACTATAGAAAAATTTTCAAATTCTAAGAAATTTTTTTTAAAAAAATGTTCTCAGATTCTGAGATGTTTTCAATTTTGATGTTTAAATAGAGTCTGAGACATTCTTTCTTTAAAAAATCCAAGATTTTTTAAGTTGTTTGTATAAAAAATTTTCTGTGATTTCTAGAAATTTTTGTGGACAAGAGGGGGGGGGGGGGGGGGGGTAGTCTTAGAAAAAAATGTTATTATACATTATTATTAAAATTTTTTTTTGAGTTGGGCCCCCCACTTTTCAAATTCCTGGATACGTCGCTGCGCCCATCTGACATCCTAAATACGATACGTTTTTATAGCCGATTGTCTTCTTGTAATTGGTACTGATTATTTGTAAATATATACAGTAGAGTGTCCCTTATTTTGGAAATGTTGGAAATGTTGAGACGGTACCCCCTCATTTTTTTCCTTTTGACTAAAAAATAACTCAGGAAAAATTTTACGCCCCTACGACCACGCCTTCCCTACGCGACGGGGACGCAAAGAGCGGGGCCTTAAAAATCATTTTTCCATACAAAGCAAAAAATTTTTTTTTGATTTTTAATTTTTTTGTTATTAATTATAATATTACTTGGTTAGCTTATTCACGACAAAAAATTTGATTTTGGTGGGATGAGGCTTTCAGTTCTAAAAAATTTTTCGAAAAAAAAAATTTAGAGCTTTTGGGGTCCTACAGTAAAAATTTTTTAAAAAATATTTTTTTTTAGTTTTGACAAGCAACCGTTTTAGTTGAATTGTTGCTTTTAATGATATATTTTCATAAAAAAATATTATTCATATCTGTGACATCTTGATCGTGTATCGAAAAACATCAAAAATGCATTTTTTACCCTTTTTTAGATCACGATAAAGATGTCACAGATAGGAATAATATTTTTTTATGAAAATATATCATTAAAAGCAACAATTCAACTAAAACGGTTGCTTGTCAAAACTAAAAAAAAATATTTTTTAAAAAATTTTTACTGTAGGACCCCAAAAGCTCTAATTTTTTTTTCTCGAAAAATTTTTTAGAACTGAAAGCCTCATCCCACCAAAATCAAATTTTTTGTCGTGAATAAGCTAACCAAGTAATATTATAATTAATAACAAAAAAATGAAAAATCAAAAAAAAAAATTTTGGTTTGTATGGAAAAATTATTTTTAAGGCCCCGTTCTTCAAGGCCCCGTCGCGTAGGGAAGGCGTGGTCGTAGGGGCGTAAAATTTGTCCTGAGTTATTTTTTAGTCAAAAGGAAAAAAATGAGGGGGTACCGTCTCAACATTTCCAACATTTCCAAAATAAGGGACACTCTAATATACAGTATAAGCCATATTTAATTCTATTTTTTATTCGTTCCATAAAATTTCAATTAATTTTTTTTATTATTATCATAACCGCATAACTAATTACAGTGCGTGGTAAAATAATAATTTGTTATATTATGGATGCATACTTTTAGATTAAATACATTTTTATTCGCATTCGTATGGTTAACCCTTTGATGACTGCCAACATAGTGACGCTGTGTTTTTAGACACTCATAATATATTCAAGCGCACTTCCAGCCAGATTATTCTTGGTTAACTATATCCAAGGGAAATCTATTACGAACCGGCTTTAGGATCTGTCACTTTTATATGGCGACGATCGAGAAGGTGCCACATTGACCCCTTGTGACATATTCAATGTTAGTTCTAGGACTAGTCACAATGGATCGATTAGCCCCTTTCTATCACCATGGTAAAGTTAAAACTTCTGAAAACATAATGGTGTTTATTATACAAATATTATTGTATTAAATTTTGTCATCTGGTTTCGTTGTGACCGTAAATGGGTTAAATGTAACATATGTTTTTGATGTTTATTAAGTTTGCGTGTAATAATGATACAATGATGATGATTTAGCCAATGGCTATAAATATTTTTAAATACATATGTTTGAATACATGTTCGAATAATGTTGGTCGGAATGAAAATTTCATTACCAGAGTAAGTTATGTGCGTAAATTGCAACTCTGATATGCACATAATTTATGGCGAAACAAAGTTGTACTACAGAATAGACGCGGTGCATCTTGTTATTATGATGGTATGCAATTTTAATTTAATATTATTTTTTTTATTGCATCGAATTCATATAAATATTTTGTTTATAAATACCATAATTTTGAATTGTTTAAATTCCAAACACCCCGTGCATACTCCGGCTGTTTTTATAAGTTATTCATAATTTAATTATAAGTGTAAATATTTATTAAGAATATGTAATTTAATTATAATTAAGGCATGAGGCATGACACCTTAATAGTTGTTGTGGAATGCTTTCCATTCGCAAAATAAATTTAAAACTAACAGTGTGTTTTTAAAGATTTTCACAAATTGCATGTTTTATTTTAATTAAGTTTAAATGCATATTTAATGGAATTTTCTTGAACTTTTTGTGTTTCTTAAGAATAAAGAATACTAACTAAATCCAGAGGAGGTTCAAGTCATTACAAAAATTATCTAACAGAAACTCACAAAGTTAGAAGCATCAATTTATTGATAAAACCCAGCAAAAATTTTTTTGCTGAACTGGCAGCAGCAAAGAGCGTATTTAAACCAACTGAAATCATGCATGATTTTCTAAGGCGATGTCACAGTTTAGAGTTCGAGTTGGTAGCAATGAAAAATCCCTCTTAAGATGTAGCTAAATCACGTGTCTTTTCGACACTAATTGGAGCATTCTTTCGTATCATTTTTACTATCAACAAAGGGTTAATTATATTAAAAGTTTTAACAAAAAATCTGAAAAAATTTTTTAATGTTTTTCCCTTACATTTACTGTATCCTAAAGAACGCTTTTTATGCTATAAGAGCTCTACGGTATGCTATAAAAAGAGGATGTGCTGCCAAAATCTCCATTAATTTTTGCTAGGAAATGTTATACTGCTTATGCACCGAATACAAATAAAAATGCAGATACAATGACAGTATGTAGGATGATCGTTGCCACAAATAACATTATTTACAACAACATATTGTAAGTAAAAAAGAATGAGTAAAAAGAAAATACAAAAAAGAGTGAAAAAACATTTTGAGTTAAAAACAAGTAAAAAAGTTAAATTCGGCCTTGCCGAATGTAGTGATACCCTCCACAATTTCAAAAAGATTATTCCAAATAACTTTTTTTAAAAGGAAATTACTTAAAAAAAAAAAAAAAATTAAAAAAAAATTTCCGCAAAAAAAAAATTTTGGTAAAAAAAAAAATCCGCGATTTATTTCTTTTTTTGTTCGTACTTGTGTTTTTCTGATTGAAGAAGAAAATTGTGTCACATATGTGAACATAATTGAAATTTGGTGTTCAATTATGTTCACATATGTCAAGCAGCAGCCGAATAAAAGCATTTTGTATTTTTAGGTTATGTTGAACGTACTAAAATTTTTGAGGTGTCCTTACATTTTCGTTCATAACTTTTGAACCGCTGAACCGATATTGCTCAAATGCAATACCAAACTTCTCGAGAGAACTTCCAATAAATATGTTAAGTTTCAATCATATCCGTGTAGTATTTTGGTCGTGATCACCATTTCCACAGACAGACGGACATCGCTAGAATGTCTTAAGATCGAGCGGGGATCATGAATATATATACTTTATGGGGTCCCAGACCAATATTTCGATAAGTTACGAACGGAATGACAAACTTATATATACCCTCTATCACTAAGTGGAGGGTATAAAAAATTGGGTGGAAAAAAGGTGACAGGACATAATCCGCACGGAAATTATCCCCATAATGGAAACAATGATTATGACCCAATACATTATCCCCACAAATCTGGGAATTATGTCCATTTTTTATTGGAATTATGTCGAATTTTTGTTCGGTCATAGTCCCCACTACCGTTGTGAGGATTATGACCGAATTAATTTTGGTCATAGTCCCCATTTGTGGGGATTGCCCAAATTCGAATTTTTTTAATCCCCGTTGTGGGGATTGAACATATTATCCCTCTAACTGTCATTTTAGTACTTTTTCAAAATCTGAAAAGGTTTAATGTTTGTATAAAGAATCAATGCTTGTTATTTTTTTTTCAACAGCAATGTTAACAAGTAGAAAAGTTAAATTCGACTTGGCCGAATCTATGAATACCCTCCACAATCAGTGTTGCCAGAAAATATTTGGCTCTTGTCCCCAATTTGAAAAATGAAATCCCCAAAAATACCCTACAAATTATATAAAATCCCCCAAAAAAAAAAAAAAAAATATTCAAATATAAACTCTCTTTTAATTAAAAAAAATGGTGTTTATTAAACAATATTTTTATATTAATTTTAAGTTTAGACCTTTTTATGATATTTAAATATTAAATTTTGAATAAAAAAGTTGTATTAAATCGCCTTCTCGAGATATGGGAATTTTAATTTTTTGTGAATCAAGCCCCCAAATCCAAGAATTCTGTTGATATTAAAAAAGTGTAAATGTTGTCTTTTTATTCCTCTTCCCTACAAAATTACATAACTTTTGAAAAAAAAAAAAATCCGGCGTCGATAAGATCAGGAATACCATCAGAACATTGTAAGGAAGTTAAAAATGATTTTTTTTTGGTTTTATCCTTATAAATATTAGAATTTTTAAAAAAAGAAAAAATACTGTTCAAATCAGATATTTGCTTTTGCAAATATTTCTGGATATACTCAACGAAATTTGGATTTTAACCCCACGTTCTCTTTATTTGAGTATCTACAGGATTTTTTTTCACAATTCGAATAGTTAAGGATAAAACTAAAAAAGGAAATTCTGTACTTCTGTACTACTGTACATGTCCTGATGGTATCGAGACTGGATTTCTTGCAAAAAATAGGTAATTTTATTGGGGGGGGGGGGGGGGGGGGAATAGAACTTTAACACACACTTTTCCAATCTTAAGAAATTTAATTTTTCTGATGACTGATTCGTATTCAGAAGGCAGGAATACTTAAGAAAATGTCTTTTCAATTTTTTCTCTCAATATTACCAAAAAAAAAAATATTAAAATTGGTACAAAAAAACGTATCTTTTAAAATATGCATATTTGGTTCATAATTTTGACTTTTTTTGCAAATATTTTTCGGATATAATCAATGGATTTTAAATTTTAACCTCAGGTTCTACTTATTGGAGTGTCCACTTTACATATCTGGTTTGAACAGGAAATTTCTTGCAAAATTTGGATATTTATTGCAAAAATGACGTTGTCAACTTCCGTGACATTACCTGATGGTATCCCTGATCGTATCGAGCCCGGATTTCTTGGATATGATAGGATTTTTTATAAGAAATTTGAATAAAAAAATGTATTCCTTAAACATACACTTTTCTAATATTAAAAGAATTGTTGGTTTTGAAGGCTTGGCCCACAAAATATTTAAATGCCTTTATCTCAAGAAGGCTATTTGATACAACTTTTCTGATGACAGATTCGTGCTAGGAGGTAATACTCCAAAAGTTTCTATTCGGTTGTCAAATAATTATTTAAACGACCCACAAAAATACTAAAAGTCAATCAATACAGTTGGAGACACCAGTACATATTTTATAGCCTTCAATACTTTTGACCACCATTTTTTTTTGTAAACAAAGAATTATTTTTTATTGTGATATCTCATTACTTTGCACTTAAGTAGATGTTCTTAAATAAATAAACAAATTTTTTTTTTATTGTTCCCAAATAAATTGGTGGTCAAAAGTATTGGAGGTCAAAAAATAATGGTTTCTTTAGCTGTATTGATTGACTTTTAGTATTTTTGTATGTCGTTAGAAAAATTATTTGACAACTGAATATAAACTATTCTGAGTTTGAAAAAAATTAACTTTGTTCCACCCTCGTAAAACTTTTATTATTTACTAAAATTATTCCCGACCAGCTTCTAAAGACTGCAATCTTCCAATTAGTGCATTTAAAAACAATATTTTTCTTTTTCAAAAAAAGTCAAAAAATAATTAAAGCATTGTTACTTCAATTGTTCTACTTTGACATTAACAAATGAATGCAGTTGTAATTTTTGACTGCATTCTGTGCAATTTTAAAAATTAAATTTTTGAAATAAAGAAAATCCCCAAATTTTAGAAAAAATCCCCAAAAATTAGCGAAATCCCCAAATCCCTCCCCTGAAAATCGTGTCCCCAAACCAAACTCGAAATCCCCATTTTGGGGACAAATCCCCTTATCTGGCAACACTGTCCACAATGCCCATTTTAAGTGATAATAAATTTTCTAACGTGAAAAAATAACAGTTTTGATTAGAAATATTATATTTTGTTTAAAAAAAATTTTTTTTAGTAATTTTTGAAAAAAAAAAAAAAAAAAAAAATTACTCAGTACACAGTTAACAGTTGAACAAACAACACCTACCAAATTGTGCGCGCTTTAATTATTCTATCGTAAGAAAGAACACTAAACAAAAACCGGTTTAATTTCTTACTCTCGCAAAATAAAACATAAAAAACACCGCATAGTGAAAAATATTGCATAAACCTTTTCAACATGAGCTCTCCGCCTCCAGGGGGAGGAGGAGGTGGTCTCTACAAAGACTCCCCTCCAAGAAAAAAATCTAAACACAAAGCTTACATTGAAACGGAAATCAATTTTCCATACCTTTCATCAAAAACAAACCAACAAGACAATCCAAAATTTGTTTCTATGAAATCTACAGACGCTGAAAAACCTTTAAACAAACTTAATATATTCCTTCTAAGTAAGGCTCTTAATGGTGTTATAAGTGAAAGCAATCGAATTTTTACAAAATTCACACGTGACGGCAACATACTTATTCTTACAAAAACCAAAAGACAAGCAGATTTGCTCATTAAAACCAAAAAGCTAGCTAACGTTTGTGATATCACATGTTCGTATCATGATAATCTGAATACTGTGAAAGGTGGCATTTTTTGCCCCGAGTTAAAAGACCTAACTGAAGACGAAATAAAATTCGGCCTCTCTGATCAAAACGTCACAGAAGTTCAAAAAATTAAAAAAATGGTAGATGGGCCATTCCAAAAAAATTAGCTCAAATTTTAGTCATTTTTGGAAATGGTGTCTCAGATTAATTTGAACCTTGACACATAGATAGCCCTCATAAGTATAATATATGTACCATATATCGTTTTTTTACATTTAGTGTATTAAACGAATTATGGCGGGTCAAAGATTGACTTTTTAAGCAAAAGTAAGAAAAATACATCACGTTTAAAGAGCTGTAACTTCTTAACCAATGACCCGATTTTCACAAATTTAGGCTCATGTGAAAGCTGGGGTTCTTCTTTTAGAAAATATTTTTAAAATAACACAGTTTTTTTTTACAGAAATGATGCAAAAATGCAAAAACATTTTTTCTTTTCGAATATTTAAAAAAACACATCTTCGATTTTTTTTAAAAAAATTCTGGTGAAAAATAACAATGTTTTGTATAACATATTCAAAATTCAGAGTGGGATCTCCATGGGATCAAAAAATATTCTGTTTTAAGTACGAGGTTCTCATATTTTTCCCTTAGAAAATTTAAATTTCTAATGTTTTCAAAATTTTAATAGTATAATTTTCTTTGAAAATTTAAATTTTTATATTGAAGAAACATAAAATTTTAATTTTCTAAGGTAAAATTTAAGAACTTCGTACTAAAACCCGAATATTTTTTGATCCCATTGGGATCCCACTCTGAATTTTGGATATGTTGTACAAAACAGTATTGTTTATCACCAAACTTTTTTTTAAAAAAATCGAAGATGTGTTTTTTTAAATATTCGCAAAAAAAAAATGTTTTTGAACTTTTGCAACACTTCTGAAAAAAACCGTATTCTTTTGAAAATATTTCCTAAAAGAAGAAGAATTAAGCTTTCATATGAGCCATTACTTGTGATAATCGGATTACTAGTTAAAAACTTAGAGCACGTTAAACGTCATGTATTTTTCTGACTTTTGCTAAAAAAGTCGAACTTTGACCCGCGATAATTTGAAAACTACATCAAATTTTGAAAATCCAAAAATGCAACATATCTCATATAAACGTGGATATCTATGAGCCAAATTCTCAGTGGCGTCCAAAGGCATGTTTCCGAACAGTGGGGCGAAAATTTTTGGAATTACCCAGATGGTAAAGCAATTAACACTCCACTACATATACTTCTTTTCGATCTGTACAAACTCCCTTCAGAAATAAAAATTGGTTTTCAACTGTACAAAGTTGATCACTATGTACCAAAACCTATGCAATGCAAAAATTGTAACAAAATTGGGCACACCCAGAAACGCTGTCAAAATTCCGCAACCTGTTCAATTTGTTCACTAACATTACATAACGAGGAAGAACTTTGTACCCAAGTAAAATGTATTAATTGCAGTATGCAACACAGGTCCACAAACAAAAATTGTCCTAAAATAAAAAAAAGGCAAGAAATAATAAAACACTCAACCATAAATAGAACATCAATTGCAGAAGCAACTGAATACATCAATTTAAACTTCGCAGCCGATCACTTTACAAAAATACTCCAATAGAAACTTTAGAAGAAATAATGGAAAACAAAAAAAACGAAATTAATAAAAACAAGTAAAAAAGTTAAATTCGGCCGTGCCGAATTTTAAATACCCTCCATCTGTATCCCAGTATTTATAAATTAATACGATTTTCTAATGCACGTTCTTTAAAAATTTAATATCAATGGCACAGATTAATACAGACTCGACAATTATAACAAGTGTCAAAAAAGTAGTCTTTAACCATATGGTTATTTTTTTTAAATTATTCTACTAATTAGGTTAGAGAGAGAAAACCAATATAAGATAATAATCACAATTGGAGCGGGAAGCGTTTTTCCGCAACTGTTCACATACGTTTTATATGACAACAAAATTCAGCCGAGTTTTTCCGCCAAACTAGATTCAATTCTATTTTTATGAGGACAATTGCGTTTTTCCGCTTCCCGCTCCAATTGTGATTATTCTCTAACACGCCATACGAAAAAAAAGGTAGAACGGCTTTTATTGTTTTACTCACTTCTAACTAGTAGAAAGTGTTGCCATGCTTTAAACCAGCTAAAAACCGATCTGTATCTTCTAAAATCGCTAAGTTTTTACCCATTTTTGTTTTACAACTCTACTGTCTAGTCTGTATATAGTCTGTGTCTATGGTGTCTAGAAAATATTTTTTTTGCCCATTACCAGGGCTGGAAAATCTCTAAACACCGTTTCTGTTAAAATAGCGTGTTTTTTTTTTTAAATTTATATGAATATGTATATCAAAGTTGCTACACTCAAAAAATTATAACGGTAGATTCCACTACAAAAGACAGTTAAAACAACTACATTTGTTGTTGTTTAGACGTCTACGTTGTTGTTTTTAACTATTAATTAAAACGTCTCCCTATTGTCACCCGCGGATCTTTATGGAATTGGTTTTATTTTGTAGATCAGAAAACAGAAAAAATAAAGGGACACATATTTTTTTTAGCGGCCCAAATTCATATTTAGGGGGTAAAAAGGAGGGGGAAGACAAGGCATTTTTTAAGTTTTTAATTCAATTCCATTTTTATGAGGACAATTGCGGAAAAACGCTTTCCGCTCCAATTTGTTAACATTCATCAAAACAAAAAAAAAAAAAAAACGAAACGAAATGTTAACTTCCATTAATTTCTCTTTGGAATAGTTTTCTTCTTTGGAATAGTTTTGTAAAATATTACACATTTTCGATGAAATATTGATAAAATTAGCTTATTTAGGTAAAATAAGGTACGACGCAATATTATGCACAATATTTTTGACGTTTTCCCACAATTGGCATACATAAAAATACTGAAATCGATTTGATTTGTAAAAATAATATTTATAAAATTTATTCTTAATGAATAAAATTTATTTAAAAAAAAAAATTAATTAACTTATTTTATTTCAAATTTTTAAATTAAAAAAATCAAGTAACTCAAAATAAAAACTTATTAATGGTAAAATTAAAAAAAAGCAACAAATGAAAAAAAAAAAAAAATTATACTCTCGGCCAAACCGGGAGACGAACCTGGTGCCCCTAAATTAATATCCGACGACACTACCATTAGACCACCGGCAGCATTAAAAATGCATGTCAAATTCGCAATTTTGTTTGATTATAACACAGCAATGCTTAAAATAACTTACCTAGTGGTAGGTATACCCAGTGGTAAGTATACCCAGTGGTAGGTATACCCAGTGGTAGGTTTAAAAATATATTCCTAGTTTTTTATAGGGATCATACTACATATACTATAAGCTAACAAAATTAACCGTTACTAACAGTGTTGCCAGAAATCGTCAATAGGCAAAAATCGTCTGTCCGTTTGTAAGAATTGGACGCAAAATATAAATATATTGAATGTGTTTGATATTGATCTTATCCAAGAAATTATCAAAAAAAAAAAAAACAATCAAAACACAAATAAAGAGTGGATGGTATAAAAAAAAAAAAATGTAGAAAATATAATTTTTTTTTCAAAAATTATTTCATTAGCAAATTAACGACTATCTTAAAAGAGATAAACAAAACCGGGCAAATTACAATAAACCCTCTACTGTTGTGTATAAAAGAAGTTTTGTTGAATATACCATATTTTTTCCACCAAAATTCAATTTCGCTTTTAAAGAAAAACAAAACGACATTTAATTAATAATTAATTACAGCACATTTATATATTTGCAAAAACTGAGAAAAATCAATGACTCGATAAATATAATGAAGGGTATAGATTTAGGTGATTTAAATAAAATTATAATAATAAACAATATTAACAAAAAAAAAAAAAATCTTGAGTCCTAACATGATTCGAACCCGGGACTCCATGTATGAAAAGCCAACACTCTAGCCATCATACCACAGACTGGTTAAAAGTTTTACAATTTTGCGGGTATGTTAAAAGAACGAGAACCAAAACAGATAAATTAGTGTTGCCAGAAATCGTCAATGAAATCGTCTGTCCGTTTGTAAGAATTGGACGCAAAATATAAATATATTGAATGTGTTTGATATTGAACTTATCCAAGAAATTATAAAAAAAAGAACAATCAAAACACAAATAAAGAGTGGATGGTATAAAAAAAAAATGTAGAAAATAAATTTTTTTTCCAAAAATTATTTCATTTACCCAATGACAAAGAATACAAAAGATTGTTAGGCCGAATATAAATTATTAAGGGGATTTTAATAAATTGTAATTTTATAAACAATTAGGGAATTCACATGGGTATCGTATTTGTTGTATATGTTGTATGTCCTATCCAAAAACAGGGTTGGTAAAAATTATTTATCGCTCATTTGATAATTTTCTCTTAGATTCTCTTCTTGTTAGCATACTTGAAAATAGCACACAAAACATAGGTATAAATGTTGTATCATCATATCGTGTAAGTGTCGTATTATTAATTTAAAGTTTAACCAACCCTGTTTTTAGATAGGACATACAACACCAAATACGATACCCATGTGAATTCCCTAAATATTGAAGCTAAAAAATAAATAAAAAAAAAAAAAAAACTTCATCCCGACCATGACTCAAACCTGCGACCATATGAATGAAAAGCCAACACTCTAGCCATCATACCACAGACTGATTAAAAGTTTTACAATTTAGCGGGTATGTTAAAAGAACGAGAACCAAAACAGATAAATTAAAAAAAAGCATTTAAGTAAACTGGAGTTATAACTCTTAAAAAATAAAATATTAACAACATTTTTCAAATGTATTTAAATATGTTTATTAAAGGCCAAGATAAATCATCTTCTAAATGTGCCAATTTTGCTCCAAATTTGCTCATATTTTCTATATAGGCCACAAAGACCATATTTACACTCCATGTTAAAATTTGTTTACATACGTTAATCAGAATTTGAGTTATAGTATTTTACATGCTAGGTTTGTATGGGGGGTGTTACACCCCTTTTTTCTATTCCGCCCAAATTTTACATAGAGATCAGACATGCTAAAATATCATTCTATACCAAATTTCATTCGAATCTGTTAAACAGAAGCCGAGTTATTGCATTTTGCATGCTAAGCTAATGTGGGAGGTGCCACTCCCCTTTGTCCAATTCTTCTAAAATTTTACACAGACATTGTACATGGTATAATATTATTCTGTACCAAATTTTATTTTAATCTGTAAAGTAGAAGCTGTGTAAACGCATTTTGTATTTTCAAAATTTAAGAGGTGTCATTAAACTTTCACTCATAACTTTTGATCGGCTGGGCCGATTTCGCTCAAATGCAATACCAAACTTCTCGGGAGAACTTCCAACAAATATGTTAAGTTTCAGTCATCTCTGTGTAATATTTTGTCCGCTACAGCATTTTCAACAGACAGACGGACAGACCGACAGACGGACAGACGGACATCGCTAGAATGTCTTAAAATCGATCGGGCATCATGAATATATATACTTTATGGGGTCCCAGACCGATATTTCGATGAGTTACAAACGGAATGACAAACTTATATATACCCTCTATCACTAAGTGGAGGGTATAAAAACGAAACTGATAAAAAAAACGAAACAAGTAAAGAAGAAGAAACAATAAGAACAAACAATTCCGAAAAAACAACTTTAACAAAATCTATCAACTCAAATAATACAAAACAAACCAACAATGAAAAAACACAAACAACAAAATCTACAAAACAGTTACCCAATGCAGAACCTTCAGGTTCTTCCATATTATCAAAAAATATAGCAAAAGCAAAACCAAACACAACAATAAAACTAACAAACACTCTCTTAGCATCTAAAACCCAAATATTAAATGACAAAGTACTAAGTATTCTCAATAAAAATGAAATACAAAATAAAACTAATAAAACAACAAAATCTCTTTCAACGTCACTACAACAAACATCAGATGAGATGATTCAAATATCATCTGATGTTAGTGATGATGAATCAATGATAACAGAATAATTTATCAATCGATAAATTGTTCCTTCTTTATTTTAACCACTACACCTTACCCTTTATTATCAGTATTAATGATAATAATACAATGGAATATAAATGGATATATAAATAACTACGACAACCTTGAAATCCTAATCAAAAAATATAAACCTGATATAGTGGTTCTCCAAGAAACGCATGTTCCAATGAACATCAAACGAAAGCATCCAAATCAATATCACATTTACTTTCATAATACCCAAAATCAAAGCAAACAAGGGCTAGCATTTATGATAAAAAAAAAACATACATCACTCTTTGTTCGATCAAAACCTTCCAGTTAACTACCAAATTCAATCATTTAAAGTACAAATGGCACAAGAACTACTTATACAAAACATATACACTCACATAAAAAATCGGTTAGAATGAGGTTGCCACAACCGCAGTACGGTTGTCGCAACCGGATTACGGTTGCTGCAACTGTCTTGCGGTTATCACAACCGTATACGGTTGCAGCAACCGTAAATTGAGGTTGTTAAAACTTTTTTAAAATATTTTTGTGCCAGTTGCCACAAACTCAAAAAAAGTTGCTACAACTTCCAACCCCGGTTGCGGCAACCGTAAATTGAGGTTGTTGTAACTTTTTATATTAAACACAGTTTTAAATGTCATAAAATTAAAACAAAAAAAATATATATTTATAAAAGTTTTTTAGGAATATTAAACTATTGAGGTGAAATCTGAAAAATAAGAGGGAAAATAATATTAAAATCGTAAGTAAACTATTAAATTATCTCTTTAAATCATGTATTTAATTAATAAATTGTTTCTCTTAGTCAAATTTGTAGAAATAATGGAATGATAACAAATGGCTGTCTGAAAGTGCAATTTTCTCTCCATAACTAAAAGGTTTGTTGTAAAATATTTACATAAAACAGGAAATGCGTAACACAAACGCATTTTTTTGTTTGCTATAAACTAGCAAAATGGTCAAAAAACTAACGCTATGGAGGAAGACATGAAATCGGAGGAACTAAAACTGTTTATCCACCAAACATTATGGCGCTGCACAAAGAGGTGAAAATGGTAGAAATAAGACATCTGATAAATAGGAAACTATAGGAAAAGTGTCAGAACCCACGCTAATATCTCTGAATCCATACCTTTTAGACTTTCCTATAGGAAAAGTAGCTCAGAGTCTTAGTCTTTTTACTGCAAAATGTCACTGGCTCTAAGTGTCACATTCTAAGACAATTTTTCTACATTAAAAGTCTTAGATTCTGAGACAGTTTTTCCATATTAAAAGTCTCAGAATTTGAGACTTTTTCTATAGAAAATCTTTTATAGAATCTGATACTGTTTCTATTGAATAACTGTCTCAGAATCTGAGACTTTCTCTATCGAAAAACTGTCACAGACTCTGAGAATTTTTCTATTGAAAAACTGTCTCAGAATCTGGGACTTTTTCTAAAGAAAAACTGTCTCAGAATTTGGAACTATTTCTTTAGAAATTCTATAGAAAAACTGTCTCAGAATCTGAGACTTTTTCTATAGAAAAACTGTCTCAGAATCTGAGACTTTTTCTATAAAAAAACTGTCTCAGAATCTGAGACTTTTTCTATAGAAAAACTGTCTCAGAATCTGAGACTTTTTCTATAGAAAAACTATCTCAGAATCTGAGACTTTTTCTATAGAAAAACTGTCTCAGAATCTGAGACTTTTTCTATAGAAAAACTGTGTCAGAATCTGAGACTTTTTCTATAGAAAAACTGTGTCAGAATCTGAGACTTTTTCTATAGAAAAACTGTCTCAGAATCTGAGACTTTTTCTATAGAAAAACTGTCTCAGAATCTGAGACTTTTTCTATAGAAAAACTATCTCAGAATCTGAGACTTTTTCTATAGAAAAACTGTCTCAGAATCTGAGACTTTTTCTATAGAAAAACTGTGTCAGAATCTGAGACTTTTTCTATAGAAAAACTGTGTCAGAATCTGAGACTTTTTCTATAGAAAAACTGTCTCAGAATCTGAGACTTTTTCTATAGAAAAACTGTTTCAGAATCTGAGACTTTTTCTATAGAAAAACTGTCTCAGAATCTGAGACTTTTTCTATAGAAAAACTGTCTCAGAATCTGAGACTTTTTCTATACAAAAACTGTCTCTGAATCTGAGACTTTTTCTATAGAAAAACTGTCTCAGAATCTGAGACTTTTTCTATAGAAAAACTGTCTCAGAATCTGAGACTTTTTCTATAAAAAAACTGTCTCAGAATCTGAGACTTTTTCTATAGAAAAACTGTCTCAGAATCTGAGACTTTTTCTATACAAAAACTGTCTCAGAATCTGAGACTTTTTCTATAGAAAAACTGTCTCAGAATCTGAGACTTTTTCTATAGAAAAACTGTCTCAGAATCTGAGACTTTTTCTGTAGAAAAACTGTCTCAGAATCTGAGACTTTTTATGTAGAAAAACTGCCTCAGAATCTGAGACTTTTTCTATAGAAAAACTGTATCAGAATCTGAGACTTTTTCTATAGAAAAACTGTCTCAGAATCTGAGACTTTTTCTATAGAAAAACTGTCTCAGAATCTGATAAAATCGTAAGTAAACTATTAAATTATCTCTTTAAATCATGTATTTAATTAATAAATTGTTTCTCTTAGTCAAATTTGTAGAAATAATGGAATGATAACAAATGGCTGTCTGAAAGTGCAATTTTCTCTCCATAACTAAAAGGTTTGTTGTAAAATATTTACATAAAACAGGAAATGCGTAACACAAACGCATTTTTTTGTTTGCTATAAACTAGCAAAATGGTCAAAAAACTAACGCTATGGAGGAAGACATGAAATCGGAGGAACTAAAACTGTTTATCCACCAAACATTATGGCGCTGCACAAAGAGGTGAAAATGGTAGAAATAAGACATCTGATAAATAGGAAACTATAGGAAAAGTCTCAGAACCCACGCTAATATCTCTGAATCCATACCTTTTAGACTTTCCTATAGGAAAAGTAGCTCAGAGTCTTAGTCTTTTTACTGCAAAATGTCACTGGCTCTAAGTGTCACATTCTAAGACAATTTTTCTACATTAAAAGTCTTAGATTCTGAGACAGTTTTTCCATATTAAAAGTCTCAGAATTTGAGACTTTTTCTATAGAAAATCTTTTATAGAATCTGATACTGTTTCTATTGAATAACTGTCTCAGAATCTGAGACTTTCTCTATCGAAAAACTGTCACAGACTCTGAGAATTTTTCTGTTGAAAAACTGTCTCAGAATCTGGGACTTTTTCTAAAGAAAAACTGTCTCAGAATTTGGAACTATTTCTTTAGAAATTCTATAGAAAAACTGTCTCAGAATCTGAGACTTTTTCTATAGAAAAACTGTCTCAGAATCTGAGACTTTTTCTATAAAAAAACTGTCTCAGAATCTGAGACTTTTTCTATAGAAAAACTGTCTCAGAATCTGAGACTTTTTCTATAGAAAAACTATCTCAGAATCTGAGACTTTTTCTATAGAAAAACTGTCTCAGAATCTGAGACTTTTTCTATAGAAAAACTGTGTCAGAATCTGAGACTTTTTCTATAGAAAAACTGTGTCAGAATCTGAGACTTTTTCTATAGAAAAACTGTCTCAGAATCTGAGACTTTTTCTATAGAAAAACTGTCTCAGAATCTGAGACTTTTTCTATAGAAAAACTGTCTCAGAATCTGAGACTTTTTCTATAGAAAAACTATCTCAGAATCTGAGACTTTTTCTATAGAAAAACTGTCTCAGAATCTGAGACTTTTTCTATAGAAAAACTGTGTCAGAATCTGAGACTTTTTCTATAGAAAAACTGTGTCAGAATCTGAGACTTTTTCTATAGAAAAACTGTCTCAGAATCTGAGACTTTTTCTATAGAAAAACTGTTTCAGAATCTGAGACTTTTTCTATAGAAAAACTGTCTCAGAATCTGAGACTTTTTCTATAGAAAAACTGTCTCAGAATCTGAGACTTTTTCTATACAAAAACTGTCTCTGAATCTGAGACTTTTTCTATAGAAAAACTGTCTCAGAATCTGAGACTTTTTCTATAGAAAAACTGTCTCAGAATCTGAGACTTTTTCTATAAAAAAACTGTCTCAGAATCTGAGACTTTTTCTATAGAAAAACTGTCTCAGAATCTGAGACTTTTTCTATACAAAAACTGTCTCAGAATCTGAGACTTTTTCTATAGAAAAACTGTCTCAGAATCTGAGACTTTTTCTATAGAAAAACTGTCTCAGAATCTGAGACTTTTTCTGTAGAAAAACTGTCTCAGAATCTGAGACTTTTTATGTAGAAAAACTGCCTCAGAATCTGAGACTTTTTCTATAGAAAAACTGTATCAGAATCTGAGACTTTTTCTATAGAAAAACTGTCTCAGAATCTGAGACTTTTTCTATAGAAAAACTGTCTCAGAATCTGAGACTTTTTCTATAGAAAAACTGTCTCAGAATCTGAGACTTTTTCTATACAAAAACTGTCTCAGAATCTGAGACTTTTTCTATAGAAAAACTGTCTCAGAATCTGAGACTTTTTCTATAGAAAAACTGTCTCAGAATCTGAGACTTTTTCTATAAAAAAACTGTCTCAGAATCTGAGACTTTTTCTATAGAAAAACTGTCTCAGAATCTGAGACTTTTTCTATACAAAACTGTCTCAGAATCTGAGACTTTTTCTATACAAAAACTGTCTCAGAATCTGAGACTTTTTCTATAGAAAAACTGTCTCAGAATCTGAGACTTTTTCTATAGAAAAACTGTCTCAGAATCTGAGACTTTTTCTGTAGAAAAACTGTCTCAGAATCTGAGACTTTTTCTGTAGAAAAACTGCCTCAGAATCTGAGACTTTTTCTATAGAAAAACTGTATCAGAATCTGAGACTTTTTCTATAGAAAAACTGTCTCAGAATCTGAGACTTTTTCTATAGAAAAACTGTCTCAGAATCTGAGACTTTTTCTATAGAAAAACTGTCTCAGAATCTGAGACTTTTTCTATAGAAAAACTGTCTCAGAATCTGAGACTTTTTCTATAGAAAAACTGTCTCAGAATCTGAGACTTTTTCTATACAAAAACTGTCTCAGAATCTGAGACTTTTTCTATAGAAAAACTGTCTCAGAATCTGAGACTTTTTCTATAGAAAAACTGTCTCAGAATCTGAGACTTTTTCTATAGAAAAACTGTCTCAGAATCTGAGACTTTTTCTATAGAAAAACTGTCTCAGAATCTGAGACTTTTTCTATAGAAAAACTGTCTCAGAATCTGAGACTTTTTCTATAGAAAAACTGTCTCAGAATCTGAGACTTTTTCTATAGAAAAACTGTCTCAGAATCTGAGACTTTTTCTATAGAAAAACTGTCTCAGAATCTGAGACTTTTTCTATAGAAAAACTGTCTCAGAATCTGAGACTTTTTCTATAGAAAAACTGTCTCAGAATCTGAGACTTTTTCTATAGAAAAACTGTCTCAGAATCTGAGACTTTTTCTATAGAAAAACTGTCTTAGAATCTGAGACTTTTTCTATAGAAAAACTGTCTTAGAATCTGAGACTTTTCTATAGAAAAACTGTCTTAGTATCTGAGACTTTGTCTACAGAAAAACTGTCTCAGAATCTGAGAGTTTTTCTATAGAAAAACTGTCAGAATCTGTAACTTTTTCTATAGAAAAACTGTTTCAGAATCTGTAACTTTTTCTATAGAAAAACTGTCTCAGAGTCTGTGACTTTTTCCGGGACATTTTTATTATAGAAAAAGATTCAGATTTTTCCTATAGAAAAATTTTCATATTCTGAAATATTTTTCCTAAAGAAAAAGTTTCAGATTCTGAGAAGAAGAATTCTTTGTATCGGATTTTTAGTAAACGAATTTAAACCACATAAAAATGTTACATTAAGTTTATTATATTGAGTATTAAGTCATTTATATGTATAACTATATTTTATAACAATAAAAAAAGCAAAAAAAAAAATTAAAAAACGTTGGTATTTTATTTTGTATTTTGGCATATCGAAAATATGTTAAACACAGCTATGGTTGGGACAACCGGCAATACGGTTGCCATAACCGGCAAATGCCGTTATTTGAGGTTGCTGCAACCGGCATTTGTCGGTTGCCACAACTGTAAATTGTCGGTTGCTACAACCGTATATTTATCGGTTGCTGCAACCTCAATCGGAGGTTGGAACCTTTTACGGTTGAGACAACCGTATTTTGATGTGAGTGTACTTGCCCCCTAATACGAAGATAACAAAACAGGACCTAGAAAACTCCTTAAATGTTTCTGCTCCAAACAACTTTATATTAGGTGATGTAAACGGTTGGTCCCCCCTATGGGGTTCAGTCAAAAGCAATGATCGTGGCAAAACTTTTGAAAACTTTATAAATTTGAATAATTTATTCGTTCTTAACAATGGTAAGAGTACCCATTATTCAACACACAACTCCTTTACGTCAATTGATGTGTCTGCATGCAGCACTAATCTTTCAACCAAAATTATATGGGATATCGAAGAAGACCTCCATGGTAGTGACCACAATCCTATAATCTTACATTTCGAGAGAAACAATACTACAATACCGTTTAATCCTACATTCAAACCCCAATATGCTAATTGGGCTCTATTTTGCAATACATTAGAACATGAGCTGAGTAGAAGAAAACAATCTGACAACAACAACAAAGAAAACGCCTTACTCACCAAGTCCATACTATCAGCAGCAAATGTACACCGAAAAAATTTCCCAGTTGGATAGTTACAAAAAACCCCAGTTGATTTGAAATAAATTTAAAATAACTGGAATAATCACCAATAACTATTAAATCCAGTTAATTTTAACAGTCTTTCAGTTACCTGTAAATCAAAATTAATTTTATTGACAGGAAATTTAAAAAAAAAACTTCATCAACAAATTAAATAAAACAGATACAAATAACAACAAATCTTTGGTAAGTTTCTATTTAATATTTTGTATTTTAATTTTTGCAAAAGTTAATAAAAAAAATTATTATTTTTTAGATCTTGATGAAGGATGTGAAAAATCGGAAGCTATATGTGATGACGAAATCGGCGAACTTGCAATTTAGTGTCGGGTTGGTGAGGCATGTATTTCGAAATCGTTTGGTAATTAGAAAAATAAATTAAAGTTAATTTAAATTAAATTAACAATCTTTAAATTTAAATAATTTAAAGATGGTATATTTTTCATCATATGTACATATGTATGTATTTAATAAAGGTTGTTTAAAATAAAATAGATCTTTTATTCCACTAAAAACGTTAAAACCCAATTGTCAATTTTCAGCCAGTTATTATCTACCAATTTCCAAATTTGTCGAGCTTTAATTAACAACTTGTTGCCAGTAACTGGAATCATAGTTAAATTCAAAATAGAATAAAAAATTAGTTATCATTAACTGAGCCAAATCAACTGGGGCTCAGTTAGGTGTATTTTAACTGGGAATTAGTTAATAAATTAGTCAGCAGTAACTGGGAAATTTTTTGGGTGTAAGTATTCCTCAAAATAAACCTAGAAAATCAAGCCACAACACATATTGGTGGAACAAAGAACTAAACACTCTTAGAGATAACAAAATGAAATTATTGCACCAACTAAACAAAACCCCAACTCTTACCTTGAGTATCGAGTACAAAAAAGCGAACGCTATTTTTAGGAAAAATGTTAGAACGGCCAAACAAAAAGCATATAAAGACTTCACGTCTAAAATTAACCCTAAAATGAAAATTACCGAAATGTGGAGAACAATTAAATGTTTCTCAGACAAAACTCCAACAATTCAAAATATAAAAGCATTAAAAAGGCCTGATGGCAATATTACAACAACACCCGAAGATATTACCGAAATACTTGCTTCTCAATTCTCTAATATTTCATCAAATTTAAATTATTCAATTGAATTTTTAAGAGAAAAAAACATATATTTATCTGGAAACTACTCGCCTTTGAACATCAGTAAAAATGCTAAAATAATTGAAGAACAAATCACAAAATATGAACTACACCTAGCTCTGAAGACCACTAAAGATAACAGTCCCGGCCCTGATAGAGTAACGTACTCTATGATTAAAAATGCTCCTGAAGCGTTTATACAAAGACTCCTAGATTTATTTAATAACATTCTCAAAACTGGTACCATTCCACATGTATGGAAAAGATCAAATATAATTTGTATACCTAAGCCCACAAAAAACAAACTAGAACCAGAGTCTTATCGGCCAATTTCGTTAATTTCTTGTACCAGCAAACTATTAGAAAAAATAATAGCTAAACGAATTGCATGGTTTCTAACTCAAAACAATTTAATCCACGTTAAACAAACTGGTTTTAAACAGAACAGCTCAACAACAGATGCTCTAATTCACATTGAATACTTTCTTGCAAAAACAATATCTTCACGTAATCACTGCTCAATCTTTAGTATTGATTTCGAAAAAGCCTTCGACAAAATCGGCATTCACAACATTCTTGGCCAACTAAAGGAATGGAATGTGGGAAAAAATATCTATAACTACGTAAAAGCATTTCTTAGCAACCGAACTTTTTCTGTAAGGGCAAACGGGCACTTTTCAAAATTAACCAAACTTGATAATGGTATCCCACAGGGATCTCCACTATCGGTCATCTTATTCTTAATAGCGTTTGAAAAAATCAATCAAATAATGAAAAACCACAAACAGATTCATCACTGCTTATATGCTGATGATTTTTATTTGTTTGCTAAAACAAAAAACCCACAAGAGGTTCAAACTTCATTAAACAAAATTTTTACCGACCTCAACAAATGGTGTAAGATATCTGGCGCTTCAATATCACAAGAAAAAAGTAAACATTTACATATATGTCGTAAACACAGATGTTCTATAGATCAATTCCAAATAAACAGCGCAGCTTTTACTAATGTCAAAGAACTCAAAGTTCTTGGCCTTATATTCAATAAAACATGTAATTGGAATAATCACATTGCGTTTCTAGCAGGTGATCTCTCTAAAAGAATAAATATCCTTAAAAGTATTTGCGATCTTTCTAGTGAAAGCCACATTAACAGTTTAACTAATGTTCTTAAATCAATTATACTAAGCAAAATTGACTATGCCCTCATAATATATGGAAAAGCATCCAAAACACAGTTGTCAATTATTAAGAAATACTATCACCACGCAATACGAATCATTTCCCAAGCTTTTAGAACAACACCAATAATGAACATGCTTTTAGAACTGGGGCTACCAACTATAGAAGACAGATATTGTAAACTCATCAGTAACCAAATAATAAAAATTTCACAAATCAAAAATAACGTTATATTTAATGACGCTATCAACTTCTCAAAATTGAAAAGAAAACCTAAAATTGAAACTACTATTGCATCAATCACAAAATCAGCCAATAATCTATCAATTTCACTAAACAAACCATCAAGTTTCAGAGTACACTTTCCGCCCTGGACTAATACAGAAACGCATTTTATAAAAACCACAAATATCGCCAAAAAGAACTATAATTCAGACCAGATTATTCAACAACACCTTGAACAAATAAACACTTATAAAAACCAAAACTACATAATCTGGTACTGTGATGGCTCCAAAACCGCCAGTGGCAATGCATTTGCTGTAGTAGATGAAAACAATACCATAGTCAAAACTGGAATGCTTCCTGACTTTACTTCAATATTTACATCAGAAATAACAGCCATAGAAGAAGCAATCAAACTTAAACCATCTGGAGTGAACCTCCTAATATGCACTGATAGCCTATCATCTGTTAACGCCTTGAAATCCTATAAGCACTCTGATCCCCTAATCTCCCGCATCAAAGAAAATCTTGTTCGTAGCAAACACACAAAAATACTCTATACACCGGCTCACATGAATATTAAAGGAAATGAATTTGCAGACACGATTGCTAAAATCACTAACAAATCGCCAACCATATTAATTAATAGGGATGAGATTTTCATGCACTAAAAAATCGAAAATATGCGCTTAAAATATGCGCTAAAAAACTCGAAATATGCACTAAAAACCTGAAAATATGCACTAAAAAATAAAATGCGCACAATAAAAATCTTGTTTTCATAGAAAAAACTTCTTAAAAAGCAAAAGGTAACGCCGGGTTTAAATAGTAACATTTAAAACTTTATATAAGCAAGATTTTTTTAGAACTTAAGACAATCTATAAAAAAAAATTTAAAGAAAAAAAAATATTTTTCTTATTTCCAAAATAAATTTTTAAAATTTAAAATAGTTTTTGAAACAAATAAATTTCAATTTATGTTTTTGCTAATTTATGCCAAAATATGCAAAAATATGCACTTAAACGTTGGAAATATGCACAAAATATGCATTTAAAACCAAAATATGCAAAAATATGCATTTTCACCAAAATATGCAAAAATATGCAAAAACAAATCGATGCCATTTTAACGCAAATTTCTTGATTCGGAAAGATAATTGATCGATATCGTTTTTAGACTATCGACAAAAAACATGCATTTGCATGGAAATCTCATCCCTATTAATTAATAACTACACAAAAAAAGACATTCAAAATCTAGTAAAAATAAAACAACATCAAAACAACAACACTTTACCAAATGCATACTACAAAAAAATAAACCCTCTTTTACAAAAACCAACATATCCTACCAACTTTACTAAACAACAACAAAAAATGTTTACAAGGCTGAGACTAGGTCACTCAAAATTAACCCATGAATACATCCTTAAGAACAGCACCTCAAAACCGGCATGCCCTAACTGCGGCAACATCTTAACTATGGATCACCTCTTATCCTGCTTCAACAGAAACAACCAAACAACATCTTTAACGGAATCCATACAGAACTTTGATTATAACCACCTAAAAAAACATCTACCTCAGGACGTAGTTAACAAATTATAAACCATTTTATACTTTTTATTATATATCCTCTTGTAATCAATTATCTATGTAAATACTTAAAATCTTAATTTATAAAAGGCGAAGGCCTTGGCAGCCAGTCCTTTTCTCTTAATACATTTTCTGTAAATTAAATTTGCATTAAATAAATATTAATAATAATAATAATAAAAAAAATTTACTAATTTTTTTTTTTGAGTGTAAAATTTTTTTTGAGTGTATTTTTTTTTTTTTGGTATAAAAATATTTTTGAGGGACAAAAATATGTTGTAAAATATTTTTGTGACTTACCAATGTTTTTAAAACAGGTTTAACGGGTTTTTAACACATGAATTTTAGGTGAAGCTATTCTGAAATTCACGGTTTTGCTAATAACTTTTGAACCACTGGACCGATTTGGCGGAAATTCAACACGAACGAGGATGGAGGAAAATATATATGCCAAGCTTCAGCATCCTCAGAGTTGCTGTTCGAAAGTTATAGTGCTTTTTATCTCAAAAATTCACGAATAACCCTTGCCGAAATTCAGTCTTTTGCTCATAACTTTTGAACCACTGGACCGATTTCGCTGGATTGCAATACCAACCTGACCATGTAAACGCCCAACATATATGCCAAACTTCAGGAGCCTCCGTTAAGTCTTTCAAAAGTTAGCGTGTTTTCAACAGACAGACAGACAGACAGACGGACAGACGGACGGACGGACGGACGGACATCGCTAGATCGTCTTAAAATCGATCGAGGATCATGAATATATATACTTTATGGGGTCCTAGACCAATATTTTGAGGTGTTACAAACGGAATGACAAACTTATATATACCCTCTATCACTAGAGTGGAGGGTATAAAAAAGCTCGAAAACACAGTGTAAATATGCTTCTGAGCTAAATATTAAGTTCTGTTGGGTTTTATAAGATTTTATGATTATTATTTTCTTTGACTAATATTATTTATTTTTTCATACCAAATAACAAAATATTTCAAAATATTTGGTTTTCTCTTGTTCAAATAAAATTTTAAAATATTTTATTTGACCAAAATCAAAGCAAATAAATCGTACAAAAAATTTATTTGAACTTCTTTAAAACAAATATTTGAATATTTTATTTTATTTGGCTTGAGCCAAATAAAATATTATTTGATATTTTATTTGCATAGAACGCAAATAATTTTAAAATATTTTATTTTGTTTTTAAAAACAAATAAAAATAAAAACAAATATTGCAATATTCGAGTTATTTTCAAATAAAGTAATTGGACTATACAGCTCTGCCGCGAATTTTGAAAAGCGGCTAGCACCAATGGAAAGACAACAAAATTCTGCATATAACCTCATACTAATTTTTTATTTTTATCTTGGGGCCTTCCTATAGAAGGGGTTCAAAGTCAAGCACGACCACAGGCAAGTATACTTGCCAAATCTTTTTTGGCGATAATTTTGGTTCAGGTAAAAGATAGGGCAAATGTGCTAAAAGGTGAATTGTAGAGGAGTGTTATGGTAATAAAAGTCTAGTTTTCAGGTATTCTCTAACTTTATCCACTTACTCACTGTAAGTCCCCAAAATTTGTAAAATAAAAATCTCTATTTTAGGGACAAAAGAATCTATATTTGTCAAGCAAAATTGGGGCCAAGAAGGGGGTTTATGGGTCCAAATTCTTGTAGAATAACTACAATAGAGTTGCAGATCTTAAAAATCACAGCGAATAGCAAATAGCTTTGTCCAGAACTGCGTAATCGTCGAAGAGCAAAATTTTTTCCCATGAAAAATCAAGGGTAAGGAGAGTGGTTAGGGGTGCAATTTTTTTTATTTACTTTTATTAGGCCAAAGATTAAGACAATGAACAGAAAATCAAAATCGCCTCGGCAGAAAATGTATGGTCGTCAAAGGGTTAAGAAAATAAAAATTAATAAAATTCATAATTTCAAAAGAATAAAAGTATACTGCGATTTGCACTGAATTGATACTACTCATATGTGGAATATAGAACAACATGTATACAACAAGATTCCAAGAAAAACGGTTGCATCAATTTGCCTCTAGGCCATTTTATCTCGGTTTTAAAAACCCTCTAAAATCGAAAAAAAAAAATGTTAAGTGTTTTATAGTATTTAATTAGAAATCTTACCAATTTCGGTATATATAAAAATAAGCAACAAAGGAGGATTAAACGATTTCATATAAGGGGTTCCAAACTAAATTTCCAACTCACAAATTTTATTCGAATACATGAGTGGTTCCACACTAAATATCCAACTTCAAAATTTTATTCGTATTTATTTCGACCTTACTCTTTCGATTATCAATTCTGAAGTTACTATTTCGATATTCTTAAAAAATAAATACTATTTGGCGGTTTTATATGCGGGGTTTCACACTCAATTTCCAATCAAAAAATTTTATGCATATCAATTTCGAAGTTACTGTATTGATAATGTTAAAAAATAATAAGTAAGAGGGATTTATATATTAGTGGTTTCACACTAAATTTGCAACTCTCGTATTTTAATCGTATCCATTTTTAATTTATTTTTTTTTTATTTTCTTTGAGGAGAAATATAACAATCCTTTTTTGCTCTTTCGTTAACATCTTTTTCGCTTTTGTAAAAAGTCTGCGAAAAGTAGATTGAGTATTGGAATACTCTAAAAAACGGAATTATTAAATATGAATTAAGATAGGTGTCAAAAAATTTGGAAATTCAAGTTTTTTTAAACAAAAAATATAACAGTTAATTTTTACATTTAATTATTTTTACTTGATTTGTTCTCAAAAAATTCACACAATTTTTTGCATGTTTTTTTGCAAAATGCTAAAAAAATATGATATCCCGTGTAAAAATCGATTAGATCTTGTCAGATCCACTTTTATCTAATTATATATGATTGCATCTGATTGTATATAATTATATCTGGTCAGATATAATTAAATATCAATTTTGGGGCAATGTTGACCAAATACGAGATATAATTAGATCTCGATTTTGGACATTTCAGATATAATTATATGCAATCAGATACGATCATATATGAACATATGTGAACAGATCAGATAAGATCTAATACATTTTTACACGGGATTATTAAATATTTATCATTCACATTTATTGAAAAAAAAAATAGTTTTCATTGTTTCTGAATTATATTTTTTGATATTTTTTTTACATTTTTTTTTGCAAACTCTTACAGAAACCACAAAGAAGATGTATTTTATTATTCCATCTGAGTTTGTTTTTTTTTAACGTAATTAACGATTTTAAAAACAAAAAAGTACATTGAATGAACATAATATTGCAAAATTTTCAAAATTTTGCAAGGTAACCATGAAATTTTATAATGCAAATATGATCAACAGATTGTCCCCTTTGCAACGGTACCACACACTCTTATTAAAAATAAGCGGTTTATTTAATGCCAAGAATCGTATAAGTTTGCCCCAATGTGCATTGCTAGAATGTCTTAGAATCGATCACTGATGATAAATATATATACTTTATGGGGTCCTAGACCGACATTTTGGTCTTAATTAAAATATTTTCGTCAGCAGCATCAGAGTTTTAACCAGTTTTTTATTTTTTTTTTTAATTTTGTAAAGCAGGAAAAATAAGGGTCTTTTAAATACATTTAATCTGATGCCAATATTCCTACGTTAATTTTGATTAAATATTGGTAAATCGTTAAAAACTGAAAAATGTCAACTTCCAACTTTGGTAGAAATCTCTTAAAATATTGTGGTGGTACTTGGAACGTGTATTTTTAAATAAATTTCTTAAATTTGTATTAAACAAAACTCCCGAAACTACCAATATTTAATGTAATCAATTAAAAACATCCTAAAAGTTTAATATACAAAATTTATATTGTAAATGTCCCTTTGAAGCCACAAAACTAACAAACAAAATTAAGCTGTGTAAAGATTATGTAAATAATTTTTGACTATAAAATATTTAACATCGCATAAAGAGATCATTCTAAATTATGATGTAATCAAAACATAAATTTAAATCTTGATATTTTAATAACAAAAACAAAAAAAACAAGCGCATTTATCTCAATTTATAGACTTACATTAAAAACTCGTTATATGAAAATAATAATAATAATAACAAGTGAGATTGTTAAATTCGATTGGACCGAATCTTTTATACCCTTCCAAATGCAAAAAAAAAAATCAAACAAGTAGACTCTAATTAAAATGATTTCATTTTCCTACTATAAATTGGGTAAATTTACTCAAAATGCGTAATTTTACTTAAAAATGTTGGAACTTTACTCAATTTATAGTAGCATATTTTTGAATTTGTTGAAATTTACCCAATTTATAGTAGGATACTGTACATTTGAGTGTAGAAAAGTTAAATTCAAATAGGCCAATCCATGAATACTCTCCACAATGATCCTTTAAAGTGATAATAAACAAAAAAAATTTAAATATTTTGACTAGAAATATTAAATTTTTAGTAAAAAAATTGTTTTAAATACTTTTTGTTAAAAAAACATGTTACGCGGTTTTTTCAAAATGTGAATTTAAGTTGAACCCAATTTGAAATTCATGGTTTTATAAATTTTTTAATTAATATTTTTTATTTATGCCACTCAAAAAAACAGTTTTTCAGAGGGGAACTTTTTCCCTACTATCGGATTTCGCCAATTTCCGAACTTAACCACCGTTTGACCATAAAACATAATCGTTCCAAACTTTAGGAGTTTAGCTCTTTTATTTTGAATCGTATCGTGTCTTACACAGACATATAGGCAGACGGATATAGGTAGAATGTCTAAGAATTGATCAATGATGAATAGGTATATATACGAGGAGGTTCATAATAAAACGCGCCAATTCCACTTTTTGAGTTTTTTGTTTTTTTTTGACTGAATTCTATTCTACACATTAACATCTTTGTAACCATTACTAAAAAACATCCCAAAGCTCAATATTTGCACAGCAATTCACTACTGACTTTAATTATGAAACATCCCAATGCTCAGTACTTACCACAGTACAGACTAGTATGCAAACACTGGTGCTAATTGCGTACTTTCCAATATGGTGGCGTGGTTATTAGTACAGAATAATCATCGCTGCCTAGTGTATGTGTGCCTGTACGTGTGAGCTTTTGTGTATGTATTTATGGTGTTTGTTTACGTTTTGTATGAAACGTCAAAAGTTACACCGTGTGCTGTCACTAATACTTACACCCATCAGATGCAACTCTGTGATACTACTACTCATGTACTGTGGTACTTACACTCATACTCAGTACTGACTTTGTTTACATTTATGCGTTTATCTAAAAAACTGTTAAAATGGAATTGGTGCATTTTGTTATGAACCTCCTCATACTTTATGGGGTCCTCGACCAATATTTCGATGCGTCACACAGTGAGTGAAAAAGTAAGTATACCACATACTGTCTTTGAAGGGTGTAATAATATTTTGTACTTGTTCTGTAAATTGTATAAGAAAGATGATGAAATCGTAACTATTGATTACAATATTATACTTTATATCTTAATAATATAATAAGACTAAAAAACAAATTTAATGGATTTATGCATAAGGAAAATAACAAAATAACAGAAAAACACATAAATTATTTATAAGAAAACTTTGTTAGAGATGAGTTTATAAATGTAAAAACTTTTGCATAATAATATTAAAATGAACATTGGAAAAACAAATCAATTTACATTTCAGAAACATCCTTAACAATTATGTAGATCTTAATTTTAAATATGTATTGTCTGTAAGTATGCATGTATTTAAATCGAAACTCCTTAAAAATAAATTTCCGTATATAAATCACAAAAATATTTAAGATTATATTTGTAAGATTTTACAAAAACAAATTTAACCATACACTAGGTAGGCACTTATTTGTAAACTTTGTATACACAGAAAAAACTTGAAACAAATTTCAATCAACAAAAACGCGGAGTCAATCAATTTTTTGATTGAAATTCCTCCAATTAAAAAAATTGTTATACCAATCATCAGATTGATTGATTGAAATTTTTTTTCAATCAAACATTTTTTCGATTTTGATCAAAAGATTGATAAATTGTTTATTTATAGTCAATCAAAATAATGTTTGATTTAACAAATGAATTGTAATCTTATGACAAAATTATCCAAAAACGCATTTTTTTTTGTTTTCCAATATGTTGCCAACAATAAAAAAAGGAAACCCGATTATTTTGTAAATTTTTGAATTAATCTTTTCAAATAAACTAGAGAAAAAAATCTGGTATGTTGAAAATTTGTAATTCGACAGTTAAAGAAAATAACAAAAAATTTAATCAAAACATTGATTGACACATTTAAATTTTGTTGATCAATAGATTAATTGTTAGGCAATCATTTTTTTGTGTGTAGAAAACAGTTTTTTTAGGAAAAGTATGATTTTGAAAAGCTTTTTCAAAATTTTACTGATTCTGTTTGCTAAATTTAAAATTTCAGCCTATTATTTTGCTAACTTTACAGAAATAGTTTGTTAAAATTTTTTCAAATGAATGCCCATACTTTGTAAAACTCAACGCGACGCGTTGTCAAAATTTCAATACAATTTCTTGTTGTATCAAAAACAAATTAGACAGAAATTTTGACAACGCGGCGCGTTACGTTTTACAAAATTAGGGGAGAAATTTCAAAGATTTTTGTACATATAACCTGAGTGAGTATAGCCCCATACTGAAGTTGGAGGGTATACAAATGTATTGTGACCTTCTTCTAAGAAAATGTCCGTATTGAAAAAATATTGGAGTTCGGTCATATATTTAACACATCTACGAGCAACCCTGCGACAGTTAGATCGGCGCACTGTGGTCAATATTTTGAGATAGCGGCCAAAACTCCTTTTGGTTTTTGTTCTCCGATTTTAAAGTTATTAGACTCATATGAAAGTAGACAGTAGTAAACCTCGGGAGCCAAAAAATTAGAACTCTATTTCAATTATTTCACTGAGAACAGGGTGGTCCAAAATGGGATTTTTCAGAATTTAGTAAATTTATGATATTTTTAGTTAATTTTTAAAGTTTAAATGATCATAACTTTTTTGTTTTTCAAGATTTTTGGACGAAATAAATTTTGTGTTGTAACTTAACTTATTTCCTATTACTGGTAAAAAAATTGACGCTCTACTGTTTTCAGAACAATTTAAATATTTTTTTTAAACAAGGTCAAATTTCTCGGAAATTTCCTACTTCATAGAGCACAACTCCTGTGAGTCAAGCTGAGTCAAAACACAAATTTACTATTTTGTAGTCCTTACTCTCCCCTACATTCCTATATATACATGTCCATGCATCGGGGCTGCACTTTTTGAGCTACAGCAATTTTTCTGACCCAAGGTAAGATATTCGATACAAATGCACGTCATATTTTTTGAGAAGTTATTTTTATGTGAAAGTGGCTATTATGCATATATTTTGATGAAATTTTGTACAAGAGTTCTTAAGAGTTGAAATTAGGAGAAGTTGGCCCATATTTGGACCTAGTCCACATAGAAGGGTGTATCAAAATTTTGACAAAAATGACAATAGAACTCTCAAATTATGTAATATCATTTGGAAAAGGTAAAAAATGATTTTATTGCCATCTAATATTACATAACTTAAATACCTGATAATTGCAAATAAATTTAAAACCAATGGAAATAACCTGTGGATCCTTGGACCTATAAAAAAGACCTATCCTTGGACCTATCAAAAGGACCTATCCTTTTACATATCAAAAGGACCTATCCTTGAACCTATCAAAAGGATCTATCCTTGGTCCTATCAAAAGGACCTATCAGAAGGACCTATCCTTGGACTTATGAAAAGGACCTATCCTTGGACCAATCAAAAGGACCTATCCTTGGACCTATCAAAAGGACCTATCCTTTGATCTATCAAAAGGATCTATCCTTTTGCATATCAAAAGGACCTATCCTTGGACCTATCCTTGGACCTATCAAAAGGACCTATCCTTTGATCTATCAAAAGGACCTATCCTTTGATCTATTAAAAGGACCTATCCTTGGACCTACCAAAAGGACCTATCCTTGGACCTATCAAAAGGTCCTATCCTTGGAATTATCAAATGGACCTATCCTTGGACCTATCAAAAGGACATATCCTTGGACCTATCAAAAGGACCTATCCTAGGACCTATCAAAAGGACCTATCCTAGGACCTATCAAAAGGACCTATCCTTGGATCTATCAAAAGGACCTATGCTTGGACTTATCAAAAGGACCTATCCTATGACCTATCAAAAGGACCTATCCTTGGACCTATCAAAAGGACCTATCCTAGTTCCAGTCAAAAGGACCTATCCTTGTACCTATCAAAAGGACCTATCCTTTGATCTATCAAAAGGACCTATCCTTTTACATATTAAAAGGACCTATTCTTTGATCTATCAAAAGGGCCTATCCTTTTACATTTTAAAATGACCTTGCCTTGGACCTATCCTTGGACCTATCAAAAGGACCTATCCTTGGACCTATCAAAAGGACCTATACTAGGACCCATCAAAAGGACCTATCCTTGGACCTATCAAAATGACCTATCCTAGGACCAGTCAAAAGGACCTATCCTTGAACCTATCAAAAGGACCTATCCTTGGACCTATCAAAAAGACTTATCCTTGGACCTATTAAAAGGACCTATCCTTTTACATATCAAAAGGACCTATCCTAGGACCTATCAAAAGGACCTATCCTTTTACATATCAAAAGGACCTATCCTTGAACCTATCAAATGGACCTATCCTTGGTCCTATCAAAAGAACCTATCAGAAGGACCTATCAAAAGGACCTATCCTAGGACCTATCAAAAGGACCTATCCTTGGACTTATGAAAAGGACCTATCCTTGGACCAATCAAAAGGATCTATCCTAGGACCTATCAAAATTACCTATCCTTGGACCTATCAAAAGGACCTATCCTAGGACCTATCAAAAGGACCTATCGTAGGACCTATCAAAAGGACATATCCCTGGACCTATCAAAAGCACCTATCCTAGGACCTATCAAAAGGACAAAGGACCTGTGAATATTGAGACTAAATAAATGTCAGTGGCCAAATGTTGGCATTTTCTGACCAAAATTAAGTTTAGGAATAATAAATAAGTATTGGTTGTAAAATACGATTGAAGAAAATAAGAAATTATAAAAAAAATACCTATTTAAAATGTCAAAATATTCAACTTTTACATGGAAACTCAACAAAAAATTAAAATGCATTTTTTACTCCACATTATTTACGTTCCTATCAGTCGATTTTTACGTTTGAACACGCAAATTGAAGCTTAAAGTCCCTCCTATTGAACAAAACAAATTGCGTAAAAAAATACCAATCCGGTCAAAAGTTATAGAGTTTTGACCGCTATCTCGCGAAATTGACCACTGTGCGGCGGGAGCAAATTTTTAATAAATGGTGTTTTGTGTGGAAGTTCACTTATAGGGCGCTGTAAGTGCATAAAAAAACATGCTTGAAGTTGTCGTTATCTCTTTTACTTTCTGATTTATAGCAATCTAAATGAGGGAATTTTTATTTTTCCCCGATCCTGTTTCAGGTTTTCGGGAATATATGTAGTTCTTAGGTTAGGTTGTAAGTGGCCGCTGACGTTTTATGTCAACACGCGTAGATTTTGAGGTCCGTTGTAATTCCACGGGACTGTAATAGGTTTCCCTACCAGTCCCTGCCGTTAATCCAATTTGAGCTTCTTATGAAACTTCTTTGATATTGAATTTCGACATTCGACAAATCAGAAAGATCGTGCAGCTCCTAGATCCCATTGAAACTAGTCTCTGACCAGAAAGTGCCGGGCAATGACAGATGAAGTGTTCGATAGTTTCCAACTCCTCTTCATTCATGCAACTCCGGAAAAAGTCATTCGACGACGCGTTGAACCGCTCTGCATGCTTCCCTGTAAGACATTGTCCAGTAATTATAGCAACACCGTCAAAATCTCTCTTTTTGGAAGCGATATCAGCTCACTCGTGCGCTTCTGATTAGGAGAAGGCCAAATCTGTCATGTTGTCTCACACGTCCATCCATACGCCCATCTTTGAGTAGTCTCCGTCGCACATTGGATCCTAGACGCGCATTTGAGACCCAAACAAATGTTTAGTTATTTACAATAAATGCTCGTATTCGCTAAGTAGACACCCTAGGAGAAAGAAAACCGTTGATTGAGAGAAAATCCATTGCTTAGTTTAGTCAGGACATAAATTCGAAGTAAGGACTTTTTGCACAAATTTAAAAAAAATAATTTTTTTTTAAGACTTTTTTTATTTTATTTTTTAAAACTACTTCTAATAATGCGATTTTCCTGAAATTAAGTGGATATTGTAGCTATAACTAGTACCTTTGTTACCCATTTTATGGTTTTTAGAGTAATATCTTTGTAAGTAGGAAATACAGGCTATCAAAAAGTGTAAATTTTTGAAAAATTAGAAAAAAACAGTTTATATTTTGGATTGCAACTTTTGTGGGGAACGAAAGGGAATGGCGATTCTTTTTGTACAATAAACTAGAAGTATTACTTAAACTCCTGGGGTAGAAACTTGTGCAGCCAGTTGCAGCTGCGCCCTGAAATGAGGTTTAAAGTGGGGTCTATTTACGAAAAATAAATATTTCTAAATTGATTATTTTTTTAAATAATTTTACATTTTACAATTTTACTTCAATTATGTTTTTTTTATTAACAGATAATCGCGCATTCCAATAATTATTGATTTTGATACCCTACCTCACTTTATTCGGGCAAAATGAGTTTCACCTAATGCTTGTAACTAAAAGGCTCTTTTGGCCGCAGTTATGGGCAAAATAACTGGAATAGATGAAGATATTATAAAACGGGTTGATATAATACTTCTGTGTACCAGCGCAAATGTAAAAAATTAATGCAGTTAAATTTAGAAAATACATATGTACATGGAACTGAAAAATTATTACACTCAAAAAAATAAAACTGAAAAGTTAACAAATTTTTTTTTTTGTTAACTCGAGTTTAATGGCTTTTTAGCAAATTTTTAGTTAAAATCATCGTTTTAACTACTTTTTTAGTTAAGTTCAATTTACGAAAATACTAGTTTTGTACAAATTTTGAATTAATTTTTTTTGTTGACTTTAAAACTGAGTTTACGAATTTTTACTAATTAATTTGCTGATTTTTTTTAACATTTTTGTCAAGTGAAAAATTTTAAACATTTCTTGTGTAGCCAAATCTCATAAGTCCTACTTAAGCTGAACTTAATGCTGTGAAAAAAAAAGAAAAAATAAGTGAAGTGTTAGTGTTTAAAACCAATATTTAACAAACTTAAATTTTTTTACAAAAAGTTTAGCTGAATTCAACTAATAAAAAATGTTACGAAATTTTCAGCTGAATTTTTAGTTATACTTAATTACGGTTTTTTTGCTACATTCATTCTACGAAAATTTAACTAAATATTTTCTGTTAAATTAACTAGAAATTTAGTAGGTTCAAAATCAGGTGTTTTTTTAGTTAAATTTAACTAAATTTTTTGCTAACTTTACAGTTTTTTTTTTTTTGAGTGTAGTTAAAAAGTATGGTTGGTGAACCATGAGTACTACTATGCATACAATTCTAGCTCATGACATTATTTATACAAGAATTGTGATTGCCCGTTGGTATTAAAATTATCCTCAACTAATTAAGTAACATTTAAAAATTATTTGCCTTTTATGACAATTATTGGAGCAGGCTCTGAAAAGATCACATAGCCATTTTAAAAACTATAAAAAAAAACTTTAACAGATATAACTCAAAAACAAACAACCTGCAAGATGTTTTTACTATGTTTATGATTGAGTCCGATCCAAATATATCCTTAATAAGACAGATAGAAAAGTTAGAAGTACTGATTATAGAGTAATGTTGTTTTAATATTTCTTTTTACCAAAAAACTTAACAATTTTTGCAAATAATGCTTATTTACCGTGTGTTGCTTCTTTGTTTGATATTTTTCCGCATTTTTTTTGTTTAAAAAATCGAAAATGAGAGTAGATAGAAAACAGTTAATTTTGCAGGTTATTTTAGTGTAGGGTGTATACTTTACCAAAATATGAAAGAAAACACGTTGTATTGAATGGTAAGCTGTTATTTTGTCACTTTAAATCCGTAACTGTTTTAAATAATTGACCTTAACTTTATTTTTTTATATGAATAAATTAACCAACTTTGCCTTAAATTTACAAGTAGGGTACTAATGTGAAAAATGTCCAATCTACATGAGTGAGTTCCTTAAGGTCTTCAGTTTTTATAATGGTAAAGAATGTCAAGAAATTCCTATCCGTTCAAGAGTTATAATTAAAAAACGTCGATGCGCGCCTTTTCCATACAAAGTTCCCAATGTGCGTCGCGGAACAAAGCCGTAGATTTTGCTTGCAAGTTTCCAGAGTTCAGGCGAAACCTAGGTCACATATCTCAAACTCGGATATTGAACGACTTCTGCTCGAAAAGAGAAGATTAAGAAGAGAGTGGCAATGTAGCCGATCACCTGCTGCTAAGCAGAGGCTGTCCCTTGCTTGTAGAAAATTAAGAAAAGCCCTTCATTTGGAAGAGGATCGCAGAAATAGTTCTTATATTCAGAGTCTGTCAAACACGAAGCATACAAATTTTTCACTTTGGAAGGCATCTAAGAACATTAAACCACCGGTAGAGGGCGAAACCCCGCTGAGGAACTCTAATGGTTCATGGGCTCGAACTGATATGGATAAGGCTTTGGTATTTGCCAATCACCTGTCAGGAGTATTTCAGCCAAATCCTCCGACAAATGACTTTGTTCTCATGAATCCACATCAGCACTCTGAGTCCTTAGAGTCCTTAAATATTAGCTCTGATGACGTGCGGGAAGTTATCAGGGATAACCTGAATACGAAAAAGTCACCGGGTTACGATTTGATAACGCCTGCTATGATTAAAAACCTACCGAACGTGGCAATTATTGTTCTTTCAAAATTATTTAATGCGATCTTACAATTAGGATTTTTTCCACCAAGTTGGAAAATTTCTCAAATTAAAATGATTCCCAAGCCAGGAAAAGATTTAACAGTACCATCCTCATTTAGACCTATTAGTTTGCTACCATGCCTGTCAAAGCTTTTTGAAAAAACACTTCTTAAGAAAATAAAACCAATCCTGGATAACCAGGGTATAATCCCAGTCCACCAATTTGGTTTCCGTGAACAACACGGAACTATAGAGCAAGTCAATCGCTTAACTGGAGAGATTAGAAAGTCTTTTGAAGATAAAAAATATTGTTCTGCAATTTTTCTTGATGTCGCTCAAGCTTTTGACAATGTTTGGCATGAGGGTCTTATATATAAAATAAAGTGCCTATTACCTCCTAATACCCATAAAGTTTTAGAGTCATATGTTTTAAACCGCCAGTTCAGGGTAAAATACAATGAATATATAACGGATAACTACGAAATAAAGGCAGGTGTTCCACAAGGAAGTGTTCTTGGACCAACACTTTATTTAATCTACATTTCAGATTTACCAATGTGTGATAGTCTAACGATATCAACATTTTCTGACGATACAGCCATTCTTAGCTCTCATGCTAATCCTGTTGTAGCTTCATTGGAACTGAATAACCATCTCAGACGTGTGGAGACGTGGCTTGAGAATTTGCGTATACGAGTAAACGTGCTTAAGAGTAAACACGTTACATTCACTCTACGTAGGGGAAATTGCCCTCCTGTTACCCTTAATAGAGTGGAAATCCCACAGTCTGACAACGTTACGTACCTTGGCATTCATCTTGACAGACGACTAACTTGGCGTCGTCATATAGAAGCTAAGAGGCTTCAAATGAAGCTTAAAGCCTTAAATCTGCACTGGCTTATCAGTCAGTACTCGAAATTAAGCCTGGACTGTAAAGTCACCCTGTATAAGAGTATTCTTAAACCTATATGGTCATATGGAATCCAACTATATGGAACTGCCAGTAATTCGAATATTGAACTTATACAGAGGGCACAATCGAAAATACTTAGGACCATGACAGGAGCACCATGGTATATCAGAAATGAAAACATACACAAAGACCTCGAAGTTCCTTTGGTAAAAGAAGAGTTTATGCGAGTTCGGGAAATATATATTTCAAAACTACAATGTCATCCAAACCCCCTTGCAAGGCATGCCTTGCAAGGGGGTTTGCAGTTATCTCAGAACCGTGTCCACACAAGGCTTCATAGAGCCGATATGCCGCCCGTGTAATATGAGGCCCATATGAAAAAATGGCTCCAGAATAGGAGCAACTAGTTTTTTTGGATTAGATTTAAGATTTGATTTACATATTGTTAGGCCTAATAAAGGCAGATTCAATATTAAAAAAATAAAAGTATAATAAAAAAAAAAAAAAAAAAGTTTCCAGAGGCATACCAACACATTCCAATTTTGTTGGAACGCCTAAGGTAGTTCCCAGTTTTTCAAGCTGGTCGGCTTTGCAATTTCCTGGAATGTCTCTGTGCCCGGGGACCGATTTTTTTGAATCAGACAATGATGGAACTTATATATGTTAAATACAAGTAGAAATAATTAACTTATTTTCCCTACCAAATTAAAAAAATTAAAAAAAAAACTATCACCCTAATATCCCTCCATGGTATATGATAACAGAAGCCAACATAATTGATTTATAACCTTAAAGAACTAAATTTAAAACATATTATACCATTATTACTGTGGTTTGACCAGGAAAATGCGGCACAGAGTTAAACAAAAAAAAGAACAAAAATCGAAATTGAAACGGAAATCTTTATGCTATGGATGATGATAAACTCCCCCTACTATTCATACGTATGTAATGCTGTTCGTCTCGTACCACAAAAACTCGTGTACATTCTCATACTCTTGCACTTGAAAGTGGAAAATTGAAAATTGAATTTTGTAGGGCTTGTGTGTTAAATGCCATATGGTGTATGAAAAATCTGTTATTAGTAAAGCGTATAAACTTTTTATATTATTTTCCGTTTTTAAGTTAAAAGGAGGTTAAACACAACACACAATAAACTAAGTTCATAGATTCATTCATATTGTTGGAAACAATATTACAAGTAAAATCTCAAAGTTTGCTAGAGTTTTGTATTTGAAAAAAAAGGGAAACAGTTCTTAACTAGCGCATCAAATGATTTATGTGATTTTTCAATATTTGTCGAGTGTATTAGATGGTGTTTAGCGTTAAGGAATCTTGTTTCTTTTGTAGTTTTTCCAAAACAACTAGTGAAACAAGCAACGACGGAAGAACAGGCCTAGGAGCATAAAACGGCTTTGAGAAAGTTTTGTTTGAAGTGGCTGGAAAGTGTTGCGTCAGAGCACATGGAGTCCGAGGGTTTGAATGTGATTTTGTCAGTGTCCACTGTAATACCTAATCAATTGGAGCCTACATCTGATGGATCAAAGCAGTCATGGAACTGTAGGCAATGGCAAAAAAATAGTTTAATAATACCCATTTCATTTTCATTAACAAAATTTCAACAGTTACATGCGATAACGCTTAAAGACTTAAGTCAGGATCCGCTTATCTTAATCATTTAGACTGTAAATGGCGCATTCAGACTTCAAATTCTTCAGAATAATCCATTAGTTCATGTTTCTTAAGTTTTATTAGCGTTAAGTATAATGTCGTTTTGTGAGTTTAAAAGTTTAAAGAACCTGTAAAGATGTTTAAAATCTTACAAACATATCGGGCTTTTGAAGTTTTCCAACTCACTGCATAATATGAATTGTGGTATTCAGAGTGTTACTTGCCAGACCTTATTGGTGGTAAAAAAGCATGTATTTTTTTGAAAGAAGTACTCTTTTGCTTCAATGCCAGGGTTGGCAGCAAGAATACCTCTAATATATTTCGTCCACATTAGTCTTTTTTATATTTCCAGCATCCTCAAAGTCGTCTGGCTGATTTGTCCTGTATCCACAGTTAAAATTGCAAGAAAATCTCCAATTTATTAGAAAGTGTGTTGTGGCTTAGTTGTAAGCGCATTGGACTACTAGCCAGCAAGCCTGGGTTCGATTCTTAGCTCAGGCAGATCAACAATTTTTTCAGATATTTATTAGTATTTATGACTAAAAGCTATCGCAGTACCCTCCTTTGCTGATAAATAAAACATCAACGAAGTAAAACTAGGAAATATTGGCTATAAAAACAGCTTCAAAAATAATTCGCCAGATCAATAACAGATGGCGATGCAACAACTGTACAAAAAAATTATCAACACGCGCAATTACAGTGTTGCCATACTGAAGCCCTTCTATCTTTTAAATCTTTCATCTCTCTTCTATCCCCGTTCCGAATGAAGATCACGGTTATTTTAGTAATTGATAGGCAGAATTGCCTGAGTGTTGCTTCTTTAAAAAAAAAAATCTCCATTTTGAAAGGGACATATCACTTTAATTTGACGAGATTCTAGGACCCACTTTATGTTTCTGTACATTCTATATTTGTGGAGGATCCTTGTCTCAGTGGAATATAAACAAATGTTACCTACGCCGATGACGTTGTGATTATAATCAAAAGCAAGTTTTTACCAACTATTAGTTTACTCATGAAATCAGATACTTTCTTAAGATACTCTCGATATGGACAAAAGGCAATGTCTTGGAGTTAATACCGCCAAAACCGAGCTTGTATTTTTCACAAAAAGGAATCAGACAGACTGGTTGGTTCTTTTCAACTTGGATGGAATCATCCTCGAACTACCAAATGAAGCGAAATACCTACATGTGATCCTGGACTCAAAGCTTTATAGAAGAAGGAATACAGAGGAATGGATGAACAATTATTTGTGTGTTTTTATACCTGCAGGAAAACTTTCGGAATTGTATTTTAAACCGGTTAACCAAAAAACCGTTTTTTTTTTACCAAAGTTTTGGTTTTTTTGCAAACTATAATTTAAGAATTTCCGGTGCACCGAAAACCGTTTTTTTCTGTCGGTTAACCGGTTTTTTAAACACATTTAGAAAGGAATATTTTCGCAAATAATAAGGGTTTACACTTATTTTTTTATGATATTTTCCTAATTTTGTTAAAAACACCTTAGAAAGAAAGTCAAAAATATTTTTTGCCTTCAAGAAAAAATTTTCCAAATTGGAAACTAGAAAACCTGTTAACCGAAAAATCTCATTTTCGGTTAACCGAGAAACCGGTTTCTCAAACCAAAATGTCGGATTTTTTAAAACGCCATTTCTGTGGGTTCTAAACCGTACATTATCCACTGGATGCATGGTGCGATAATTTGGACATTCCTACCCTATGGGTCCCTTGTGTGGTAGAGAGCAGTGGATAAGAAATCATATCTTTTCAAGCTACAGAAGGTAAAAAACTGTAGTGAATGTGTAATACTGGTGCTTTTAAATCGGTACCCCAAGCCGGCCTGGAAGTGATACTAAACATTCAGCCTATAGATAAATACATTAACTCTCTAATGCATAGAGGGCTAAGATCACAGATGCAAAATCGGCTCTCAGATTAAAAGAGTCGCAAATTCTTTAGCAACGCTCTTGGCGACACTTGACCTTATTAAGTAAAGAAAATGGACTATATCTCACCGCAGACGAACTTTGACAGAATCTTCCACGTCCACGTTCCAACTAGGGAAGACTGGTCAGAAAACTATATAATAACAGAGAATGCGATCTCTATCTTTACGAACGGACCGAAGTTGGATATGGGTACAGGTTCAGCAGTCTACTTTGAATGCCTCTAAATCAGGCTCTCATTGAGACTTTTTTTTTTTGCAATTCATAAGGCCGCGCACAAGATTATGCCAAAGGGCCTTGCGCCATTAACCTTTTCGTGGGTAGTCTTGCAGCTCTGAAAGCCAAGGATTGGCTTTGAATCTCGATTCCTACAATGGAATTGATGAACGAAATTTATAGGATATTAGAAAATGAATAAAGGATAGGTGGATATCACTGACTACGTGCAAGATATCGCTAACCCTGTGGCCACTGCAAAATCCTAAGAGAACAGAAAGTCTGCTTACTTTTGGCAAACGGACGGTTAGCCTAATAGTGGAAGTACTGACAGGACACTGTATAATAGGCCACATGGTCGTTAGTATGAGAGTTTCTGATAGGGACTATTGTAGAAGTTGTGGAGAAGTGGTTAAGGAGGAGTCGGTGAAGTTGTGTGAATGTTCAGGTCTGATGAAGCGCCTCTTTAAGCATTTAAGGCAAAGAGTTTTCGATGGCCTAGATTACATTAACGGTGTCCCATTGACGTCTCTAGCAGAATGTCTTAGGAAATCAAGGTGGTTTAAGAACTAGGGCCTTGTATTAAGGAATTCACAATGGACCTTATGTCCACCGAGGAAATTCGCCAAATGGCGGATGCCCATCCAACCTTGCCCCATATTACGTATTTTAGGATTGTCATACTATCGGTATACGGTTGCAGAACCGGTGTTGAAACAGGGTAATTCGTAAAAGTATTCTTTGGAAAGTTTATTTAGTCACACTACAATCACATCATATGTCGCTTAGACTAAAATTTTAAAAGTTTAAGGTCGTATAACTCAGCCGACTGATTTTTTGTTACGTGTACTATTCAAAAACTTCGTCCAGATTTGTATTGATTTTTAACATGTGCTGAAGTTAGGAAATTTTTGAATTTCAGATATTTTTTATTCTAAAAACCTTTTTTAAATTAAACCTTTGCAATTTAATTAGTGAAAGTGTCATCAGAAGAGATTTATTTAAGCTGATCCTTAAAGATTTATATAAGGAGAAGTCTTAAGAAACTATGAATGATTAAATACGGAATAGTCTTAAGAAACTAAGAAAATGTTTACCTAAATGTTATATGTAAAAATTACATAGAATACATTTTTAGGTTTTTTTGTCACTGACTGTATATCTATTGTTCAGTTCAGTTGATTTCGTTTCGGTAGCGATTATTGTTGTTGATATAAATGTTTTCGTAACATTTCATTTGTTTTTAATTTAGAAATTCTTTATTTCATACAAATATTTTCCTTCTATTTTTTTTTTAATTCTACCATTTGAACAATTTTTAGTTGTAGAAAATAATGTCACATACCATGAACGGAACACATAAATCTATCAATGATTGTATCTAAAATATGCGACAATTTTTTCTTTATTTTTCCATTTTTTTTCATGCTAATAAACACAAATAATTTTTTAATTAAATTCTCAGATTTTTTTTTTCGGGATTAAAATTTGATTTTAATAAAACATGTTTTTTTCTTCTCAGTTTTAAATAATATCTGAGTTGTATATTATGTTAAGGTAACCCAGCAAAACTATGAAAACTTGTTTAGGTATTTCATGAGTTTTGAAAATTTTGTTGAAAACTCTTATAAAAAGGAGATTTCAAAAATTCATTTATAAGAGGTGGTGTCTTATTCAAATATAATCAATAATTAAGGTAATCTTTAAAGTTTGCAGCAATATGAATGCTGTCCTGACCAAAATGAAATTTTTACTACCGAACTAATTAGGGCTGGTCCCGTTCTTAGCTCTTCAATAATAAGCCCACTGATTAATGATTTTTGGTCATCACATTATCTTTCATCAGAAATTAAAGAAGGTGTCATAATTAATCTTCCAAAGAAGAGTGAACTTACTGACAACGTGTGTAAAAACTTTCCGTCGTTATCTCAACCGGAGAAAAGGCTGGGTTTAGAATGAACCGCTCCTGTTTGGACAACGTCAATAGTCTACTGATCATATAAGAACAATCTATTGAATGGCATGCACCACTATGTCTGATATTTATAGATTTTGCGAAGGGTTGTGATACGCTTCATCATCAGGCGATATGGCAGGTACAAAGGGGTTCAATATGATATTATATAACTTATCAAAGCTCTTTTCGACAATTCCACGTGCAGAGTTTTACATGGAAAAAGGTTAGGTACGCCCATAGTTGTAAACTCTGGTGTGTGTGAAGGATGTGTGATGTCTCCATTACTATACAATATACTTTTGGACATAGTAATGCAACGGGCGTTTATTAGAATTGGATGACTGCGATATTTGTCTACTGTCGCATAGTTTGGCAGATATGAAAACGAAATAAGAGAGGGTACAGGAAATAAATGCGAGTTCGCATAAACATAGACAAAACCAAAGTACTGTGTGTTAATGCCAAAAATACTACTTATTTTTCAAAAGATGGCATTGAGCTCGAAAATATCCTTTCTTTCTGTTATTTCGACAGTATTTTTACCAACACTAGAGGCGCAGACAAAGATGTCCACAAAAAAAATAAAATAGATCAAACAAGCTTTTGGTGCACCGCAAAATGTATGGAGATCACCACAAATACAAACCTACAAATCTTCTCCCCAAATGTCAAATTCATCTTACTTAGGTTAGGTTGTAAGTGGCTGCTGAGGTTATACGTCACCACACATAGACTCTGAGGTCCATTGTGATACCACGTGACTGTAATAGGTTTTCAAACTAGTCCCTGTTGTTAAACCAATTTGAGCTTCTTATAAAACTCCTTAGATATTGAATTTTGACATCCGACAAATCAGAAAGATCGTGCAGCTCCCTGGATCCCAGTAAAGCAATTCCCTGACCAGAAAGTGCCGGGCAATGGCAGACAAAGTGTTATGTAGTTTCCAACTCCGCTACATCCATGCAACTCCGGCAAAAGTCATTCGACGGCACATTTACCTGCTCTGCGTGCTACCCTATAAGACAGTGTCCGGTAATTATAGCAACCACCGTCGAAATCTCTCCTCTTGGAAGCGATATCAGCTCACTTGTGCGCCCCTGATTAAGAGATGGCCAAATCAGTCGTGTTGTCTCACACGTCCATCCATTTGTCCATCTTTGATTAGTCTCCTTCGCTGAACAAAGCCGTAGGTTTTGCTTGCAAGTTTCTAGAGGCATACGAACACCTTTCAATTCTGCTGGAACCTGTAAGGTAGTTCCCAGTCTTGCAAGCTCATCGGCTTTGCAATTCCCTGGAATGTGTCTTTGGCCTGGGACCCAGCATCTCTGCCTGGTAAACACTGCAATGATCTGGAAATTTTCGAGCCAGGCTCAATCCAAGCTCTTCCGAATAGACTCCAAAGCTCACTTGCTCGTGCAGCCTCGATCCATCTGTTTAAAAATTTATGGTTGCTTTACTTGCCGTAATGCCCTTCCGAGACTCCCTGGATGGTGGATTAACTCCTAGACGACAGCCTCTTGCCCATTAAGAAAGATTTTTCAGAGAACCCAGAAGAATGTCCCTTAATGTTGGCAGATGCTTCCCCTTTACCGCTATCGGGACATCGTCAGCATATGCGACAACATGACAACCACGTGCTTCTAGAAATAGCAGCATTGTATTCAGTGCCAGGTTCCAAAGATGCGGCGAAAGAACTCCTCCCTGTGTGCCCCTATTGACAAATCGAGATATGACGGACGCTCCCAATTCAGACGTTATACGCCTATTGGCAAGTAGGTTGCTCACCGTTAAAACGATCCCACGCTTTACTCCCAGATCATACAATGCCAGAATTATCGAGTCCGGGATGACGACATTACTGGAAGCCCCCTCTATATCAAGAAAACCGACCATAGTGTACTTCTTCACCGAAAGCGATCTCTCGATGGTACCAACGAGCTGATGAAGAGCTGTTTCCGTTGATCTACAATTGATGTATGCATGTTGCTTTGTCGAAAGCAACCTTGGGTCAATTACTCTACGCAAATATGTGCCTATCATTCGTTCCATTGTCTTAACCAAAAGAGAAGAAAAGACAGATCAATTGGTCTGAAATCCCTCGGAGCTGTGTGGGAACTTTTCCCAGCCTTCGGGATAAAGACGACTCTGGTAACCCTTCATTTTAAAGGAATAAACGACCAGTTGATACATGTTGTGTATAGATTACACTTGCTGCATCTCATCCGGGATTACACCATCGGATCCAGGGGATTTATAGGGCCTGAAGCTTTTAATCGCCCAGATTAATGTTGGCATATTTATTATTTCCAAAGCAATTTCAGATTTTTGGGCGTCAGAACGTTCCAAAGCTTGAACCGTCGAAATGGAATTGTACCGAACATGCGTGTTTAGAAGGAGATCAAGCTACTCCCCACTGGAGGAAGACCACCCCTCATTAGGATCTTTCAGGTATCCCAGGGTGCAAGGACAAGCCTGGATGCTTCAGAAACGTCTTCTATGTTTCCACAAAAGTTTTTCCAAGAATCACATTTGGCAATTCTGATCATCTTCTCATAACTCTTAAGTTGCAGACTGCATGCAGACCAGTCGTCGTCCGCTCTTGAAGATTTAGCCTTATTAAAGAGCTTTCTGCAGGAATCTCTGCTCGTCTGCAACTCATTTGACGTCCCTTCTCTAAGCTAGCCGCTGTAACATCCATATAACTAAAAGTTGATAAAATGAATATATTTCAGCCATTTTTCGCCTAGCTGGTAAGCTTGGCGAGCCCTCACCCTTGGAAACTATAAACTTAAACCCAGGGGTCATCCATCCGCAAGCCCTACCACCCCGCACCCAGGGCTCTTGGATAAAAACCAAGTCAACTGCTCTTGTCGTCAGGCGCAGCAAGAGTGCAACTGTTTCGTACCCATCTTATTAAATAGGTACGAATCTTGGAAAACTTCGGCGGAACTTAAGTCTATCCAATTATTTATTAACCGTAAATTGCGCAAAACACCGCTGATTTTCTTTCCGAATGTTTTTTCCAACGTTGCTCTTTGGCATACATATAACTGACGAATCCCTAATTAGGGTGGAAATTGCAAAACGGAAATGGATTTGGATTGGTCATGTACTGAGAAGATATAACTAGAATGGCAATCGGTTTATGTTAGTTCCAGAAACTACTAATATTAGAAATACGTTTTAAACATTGCTGGGATTGTCCACACACTAACAATAAGTAGAATATTACATTTTCATTTCATATTTATGACTTCTTTTGTATTCGTTTTTTTAAATGTGATGTTTTTATCTTTAAACAAAAAAAAAAAAACAAATATTTATTTAACACCAATATTGTTTTGATACAAAATCCTACATAATTGAAAAAAGAAATACTGAAGAACACAATAATTGCAGTTCTTCAGCACACATAAATCTATCAGACGTCATTATATTTCACTCCCATAGAATATCATTAGACACTCCTTGTCTACTGTTTGCCGAGCAGTGCTTAAAAAATAAATATAAATGCATTGTATGACATGTATTCATACTTATATGTACGTATGTACCAGATGCATTGTTCTTGGCTCAGTCGTTCGTTCACCGTATGTTACGGTGGTGTGGTGCATTGCAGTGCAATGCTGTACTGTGCTAAGTCTTAGGCTGAATGTCAGTTTGTCTAAGCATCTCTAATTCTTATTTCAAACAACTGTCATAATTGCTAACAAGTAAAACAATTAGTCTGTAGAAAAATCTTTTTCTTCTTATTAAGTATTATATTTTGTTTGGATTTATTTCTCAACTTTACACTATGCATTATTGTACGTGCAGTAGACAATACAAAATCTCATAAGCATTTTACAGGTGAAAGTAAGTACGACTTCATACAGACACTTGTAATGGTATTAGCAGACAATTAAAGAATTTATTCATAATCGTTAAATTCAAAAATATAACTGAAACTTCAGAATGTGGATAACATAGTATTGAATGTGGTAAAACCTAAAAATTGGTTTCGCAGTCCTAATCAATGAGCTTAGCCTTTGACTGACTTAAAGAATGCTGGTATCTGGTAAACAGGCTTTAAATGTACTGGCAATTTTAAAATTTGTTACTAAATACTTCCGTAAATAATAGATTCAGAAAATTGTGACCAAATTTTAGATCTGATGTCAGATAATATATAAAAATATATTATGTTGTCCGAAATAGGTTCAGTTTTTCATTAGGTTAGAATAAAAAGAAAAAATATTTAAGTCAACAATACTAAAAAAAAAACCCGTTCTGAATTTTCAATCTGCATATAAAGGCACTTTTTTGTCCCGCGGAAATTTTTAAAATCTCGCTATTTTTGTATTTTTTTTTTTTGTATTTGTTCCGATTTTTGAAAAAAAATTTATGGCAACCCTATCTTACACATACCGTCAAGTCAATAATCCGTAAATATTCAACAGCGCTTAATTGCCTAAATTTAATAACCAAGCACTTTGGTATTTGATCATATAGGTTCTAGAGTACGGACAAATTTCTACGAAAGAGGGTGTTTTGGGTCACTCTACTTTGAATAGACTGAGATGTGAAATAAATTGAACGTTTCTAGACAGAACTGGCCTAGTTTGAATTAAAAGAACAACTTCATTTGTAACTATTCGGTTATTGTCTGGTGACCTGCTTTGGATACCGAAACCAATAGTGTTTTAATCACAAAGGTACTGAGAATAACATCGATGTGTATCACTGGAGCTCTTCTTACTATACATTTTATTTAGAAATCATCCTTTACCTAACACCATTTGACATATTGGGTATAGGGAAACGTCGCACAGTGGCGCCTTTTGACTTTTTTCGTTGCAAAAATCATAACTTTTGAACTAATGAAGATATTTTAAAAATTTAAAGAGCATTCGAAAGAAGACTCCCCTAGCTTCAAAATATATGAGCCGCAAGGTAATAGGCCAGCCGCGGCACTGTGCACAGTGCCGTATTTTGAATTTTTCGTTGTAAGCATTTTACATTTTAAAGTAATAAAGGTAATATCAAGATTTATAAAGCATTTGAAAGAAACCCCTTCAGCTTAAAAGTAAGAAGCCCACATGGCTATTGGCCCACTGCAGCACAGTGCCTCGTTTTGACTTTTTTCATTGCAAAAATCACAAGTTTTGAAGTTTTCAAGGCATTTTTAATGTTTAAAACGCACTTGAATTTTATCTCCTTTAACTTCCAGAAAAGCGCATCCGCTTTATAATAGGCCCGCTTCGGCACTGTGACCAGTGACACATTTTTACCTATTTCGTTGCAAAAATCCTATCTTTTAAAGTAATGATATTTCTAAATCTAAAAATCATTTAAAATATAACTTCTTGTGCGTCAAATTAGGTCAGTCCGCACGCTGATATTCTCGTGAATACATATTAAAAGTCTCGAAAAAATACCACTCTTATATGACAGAGAAAAAATAATAAAAAAATTAGGAAATTTTAACGGTATTGAGTAAAATATTACTCAATTTTGCACCAGAAAACCATTTGATATTTAAAATTTAATAAATGTTTACCAACAAATTTGAGTAAATTTTCAATTTATAAAACTAAAATTTTACTTGATTTTTTTTTTGTTTTTTTTAAGTATTTTTTTAATTGTGTCAAGTAAAAGTTTAATTGAAACTTATATATTTAAAAAAAGTTTCACCTTTTAAACTAACCAAGTATATTTATGTCTTAAAGACATAGGTAAATTTTAAAAAGATGATTGGAAACTTTCAAATATATAAAAAAAGAACTGTTAACTCAATGAGAATTCAAAACACTAATTTTATTTCTTTGTAATTAGCTATAGGTTCAATTTTAACAGATCATTCACTAGGGTTAAACAAATTTAAGACTTTTTTATTTTAAAAAATTATTAAAAATCTTGTTAGATAACTTTCTTTCTTTGTACACAAACCTTTGTCTATTTAAAAAATTCTTAAAAATTCCAAGATGAAACATAAGTTTTTCGCAATTTTTATGTATGACTTTGTTTTATTAAAAATACAAAATTTTAACTTTTAAAATATCTTAATTCGTTCAGGAGTTACAGCTCGTCAAAGTGGTTACTTAATGAAAAAAAAATTCCGCTAGGGGGCGTTATAAGCAAATAAAAAAGCCAAAAAAAAAACAAAATAATAAATTAAAGACCAATACATCTAATAAGCTTGGTAAAAAATTCCAGTGGATCTCAAAATTGCCCAAAATCTGTTTGGATATTTTAAAAATATCTCCTTTTCGTAGTAAAGGTTGTTACAGTTTCTTTGTTTTTTCATGTACACGGGCAAGTACGGGCACCCAATTTTTATTGAATAAGTTAGAGTATTAAATACTAAACATCCTCTGTTTAATAGTTCCCGTCACAAACCGTCACTTTTTTAGTTCTATTCTATCAAATATAAAAAAAGACCGAAATATGGTGTGTTTGCAAAACTGCGCCTAAAAACAAAGAATTCGACCAAATAACCCGTGTTTTATATCGTTTCATTTGAATTAATATACCTTTCAAACGACACCAAAAAAATAATGATCGGTTGCATAGTTTGCCTTAAATTCAATTTAAAATATGATATTTTTTTTTAAGTTTTAACTTTTTTCGGCAGACTGAAAAATTGCCAACTTTGGGTGGCTCTATAATTCATAATTTTCATCCGATTTCTAAAATGTTTTTGGATTCTTAATCAGTGAGGAGTTTTCAATCAGATGTAATCATTCATTTTATCAAATTCTTCTGTCAATTTTTGGATTTTTGCAACGCTTTTTGGAAAAAGGCGCCACAGTGCGTCGGCACACTGCAATAGAAAGGCAGCGATTGTGGCTATAGCTTGATCTTAAAAAGTCTGCACTTTGCCATCATCCAGGAAGTCTTAAAAGGGTTGCATCCCACGGATGGATCTAGTACCTTAAATGGTTCTGGGTCTGATTGGTATTTGGACGTTGTCACCAAATTTCATATTGCTATAAGAAAAATGGCTACAGTATTTCAGACTGAACGCAGCGATCTGGATAAGTGAAAATAGATGAAGGGATAGGCGAATCGGTATTTGCAATAATAGCCAAGCTGCGCTTAGGGCACTAGATTCTTATCTTTAAATTATCCAGGAATGTATGAGTAGACTTAATGAAATCTTATGCGGGAATAGCGTCTGTGTTTTGCTGGTTCCGGGTCACAAGGAAAACGAGATTGGCAATTCTTTGGGAAATGTTGGCTCCAATACAATTCATTACAATCAGGAACTTCAGATTGGTATAGGCTTGACAGTAACTCTCACATGAATCAATTTTCATGGAAAGATGGTCTACACGCAAGAATACTAAACGCTTTGTGATTTTATCAGACAAGAAAGTGGGTTATTTACTTACAAGGAAGGTCTTTGGATAGGCCTTAAAAAAAACCTTTCGATCTGCATTAAATTGTGATATACTTTCTTTTGAAAAAATGGGAAAAATCCCCCCACAAAAAAAAAACGACAAAAATCGGTTTTTTCCCTCCCCTTTGACCAGCTAAATGAGAGATTGGGCAGCTAAGAAAAAACAAGTAACTATTATTCTCTTTCTATCTTTCCAATATACTAGTTTCAGGAGAATCGGTGGGTTCCCTGTGAAAAACCTTTCTCGTTAATCTGAGTAAAATAGACCTTCATAGACTTACTGGCCTAATAACGGGACACAATGCCTGTGCCGCTCATTAATATTAGGAGTCTAATCAGACCCCTTGTGTGCTTGTCTTGAGGATAAGGACACATTCGAGCACTACTTTTGTTGTTGTCAGGCTTTCTCAAGAACTAGACTGCTGATAATGGGTTCTGATATTCTGTAAATGGCCATAGTTCATAGACTCCCCTTATCTGGTTTTCTCAAGTTTGTCAAAGCAACTGAGAAAGTCTTTATTTCCTAATATAAGCACAATGCAATGCATATATGGGGGCATCACTTGGGTGTTGTTTAAAAAAAAAAGAAAATGTACGATGCACTATTTAAATTCTAAGCGCAATGGACTTGAATTTTTCTCTTGCTTTGTACAACCCACCCCCAACTTATCTCAATCACAAGAAGTAGAGCATTAATTTGTCTATACAGCGAATTGTCGATGATACAGGAACAAGTGGGACTCAGAGTCTAATCAGGAGAGTTTGGGTTGAGCCTGGCTCAAAGGCTAACGGAACATGCAGTGTTTTTCAGGCAAAGATGCTGCCAATTATGGAAGTAGCTGTAATGTCTTCTACATCTATTTTGTCAAGCGCGGCCAAGTCGCTTGAAAAACAAGATTAACTGAAGCATGTCTTTATAAGAGATGACCAAGCAGTTTGACATTCGACTCGTATGGGTTCTAGGGCACAAGGACACCACTGGTAATTGAAGAGCCGGTGAGCAAGACTGGGAACTTTCCCAGCAAAACTAACAAATAACAACATGCGCAATTACAGTGTTGCCATACTGAAGCCCTTCTATCTTTCAAATCTGTCATCTCTCCTCTATCCCCTTTCGAAAGAGGCATCATTACTATTTGATAGGCAGCATTTCCTGAGTGTTGCTTCTTTTTTAAAAATCAAACACAATTTTAAATTTCATCTTTAGATTTTTATTATAAAATAGCGCCGAAAAGACACATGATTTTACCGCATCTTAAACTGCGACATCACCCACAGAAATCATAATGAATTTTCTGTATTTTGAATTCGACCTTTGACTCGTGATTCCTTTTCAAAAGCTTTATCAATAGTGCACAAGAGAGCTGCTATCGCTCCCGATAGGAGAGATTTCGACGATGGTTACTGTTATTACAGGACACAGTTTGATAGGACACAGTTTCATGGGAAAACACGCTGAACGCCTAAGTTGACGTCAAATGATTTTTGCCGGAGTTGCATGGATGAGGAGGAGTTGGAAACTATCGAACACTTTATCTGCCATTGTCCGACACTTCCTGGTCAGAGACATGCTTTGTCGGATACCATGTTACAGTTCGAAATTAAATATCTTAGGAATTTTATAAGGAGCTCACATTAAATAAACGGCAGGGAGTAGTGGGATAACCCATTACCGTGTCCCATTACTGTGTCCTAGTGTGTGCTTTCTTTACCTTGGGCGTCTCCGATTCCAACTACCAACAATATTTCTTTTCTAAATTTGTTTGCAATTCTCTAAAAATATAGTTTTCTGGAAACAGAACCAACATTAACAACACTCTGACACTTCCAAATCAATGTATCGCCGATTCTGAAAGTTGTGCGAACGTTCTGAAGGCACTATATGGAAATAAAGAAGCTGAAAGCCAACGACAACTATCCCTCATTTTCTCTGATTTCTGGGCTGACAACATACATCCCAGCAAAAAAAAAATCAGATTTTGGCAGTACAGATTCTTTTGATACTGTAGCGCATCAAAAAAAAACACTATTTAGGATGCAGTAAAATACGGTCTGTGGAATCAACGTCATCTTTTTTATGGGGGATATAGCTATTGAGGAATCAGACACTTTTAATGTTGTAGGTATGAAACTCAATGTGATGTTCGCTGGAACCAGAAGGTTTTTCAAGTATCAAAAGAAGCATTCAAGTGTCTTGCTGTTTTAAAACGTTGCACGAATTACGTTACGACACCTGGTTTCCTTACTGTTTATACCTCCTATATCCGACCGAAAATGGAAGGTCTATATTGGAGCTTCTAGACCAGGTGCAAAGGAGTGAGTTGAAACTCATCAATGACAGTGTGGTGTCTAGTTCTATTGACTCATTGGAGCACCGTCGGAATGCGTATTGTGTGTCATAATTCTATCGATATGACCACGGTAAGTGTTCAGTTGAGATAGGTGAACTCAGGGGAACTGATTGTTTGATCGGTTGTAGACCGGCCCAGGGTGACAAGAACCAGTCGTTAACTTGAACTTTCTTTTGGAAGATCATGAACACATGGCTGAGCTTAAATTCGAAATTAACTTATTCATTTAGATTTACATGCTTTTCTTAAGGTTTTATAATTTGCTTTTCTATGTTGCATTTGATGAATACATTCATTTACAGTTCTTTACACTAGCTGTAAATGTTTTGGCGCATTATTAAAAATCCATGTTATGAGTACAATAATCAATAGACTAAATGCACTAGAATAAATAGCAGTTAGTAAATAGAAGTATGTAGAAGATTTGTCTTTAGAAAAAGTCGTATATTGTTGTTTATTTCTTGGTTTCAAGAACGTGGGAATATATTGTTGAATATGAATGATTTTTTTTTTTAATATTTTTTTTTTAATATTTTTTTGTTGTACCACAAAGTAAGCCAAAAAGATTTATGAAAACAATAACAGGATGCACAAATGAAGTTTTATTTGTCAGAGACAGTAATACACGTGTGTCTTAACAAAAAGACAATAGAAAATATGAAATTAAAAAAAAAACAAGTAAAAAGGTTAAATTCGGCCTTGCCGAATGTAGTGATACCCTCCACAATTTCAAAAAGATTATTGCAAAAAACTTTTTTTAAAAGGAAATTACTTTCGAAAAAAAAAATTGAAAAAAAAATTTCCACAAAAAAAATTTTGGTAAAAAAAAAATCCGCGGTTTTTTTCTTTTTTTTGTCAAAAAATATGTTCATACTTGTTTAAATACCATTTGGTGTTCAATTATGTTCACATATGTCAACCAGAAGCCGAATTAAAGCGTTTTGTATTTTTAGGTTGAGTGTACTGAAATTTTTGAGGTGTGCTTACATTTTCGTTCATAACTTTTGAACCGCTGAACCGATATCGCTCAAATGGAATACCAAACTTCTCGGGAGAACTTCCAATAAATACTTTAAGTTTCAGTCATCTCTGTGCAATATTTTGTCCGTGATAGCATTTTCCACAGACAAACAGACGGACAGACGGACATCGCTAGAATATCTTAAAACCGATCGGGCATCATGAATATATATACTTTATGGGGTCCCAGACCGATATTTCGATGAGTTACAAACGAATTGACAAACTTATATATACCCTCTATCACTAAGTGGAGGGTATAAAAATGTACAAAAAGATCCTAATCATATATAGTTCGATAGGTACATTAAAAAACTATTGACAAAAAGACAATTATGATATTCCTAAAATGTTTTTGCATCCTAAACAAGAATCTGACATCAGAAAAATCGTATCAATTCGCCTGCTCGAGATATAGGCATTTTCAATTTTTGTGAACCAAGTCTTCAAAACAGACAAATTTGTTAATATTGGAAAAGTGTATTCTAAAGTTATTCATATATTTTTTTTATTCAAACTCCCAATAAAATTACCTAGTTTTTGCAAGAAATCCGGACTCGATACGATCAGGGATACCATCAGGACATGTAAGGAAGTGAAAAATTTCCTTTTTTCGTTTTATCCTTATAACTATCCAAATTTCGCAAGGAATTTCCCGTTTAATGCTGATATGTAAAGAAGACACTCCAATAAAGAGCACGTGGGGTTAAAATCTAAAATACGTCGAGTATATCCTGAAATATTTTTAAAAGAAGCCGACTTTGTTGGTTTTGAGGGCTTAATTCGCAAAAAATTAAAAAAAAAATGATTCGATAAAATTTTTCTGATGGCAGATTCGTGTTTAGGTGGCCAAAATACTTCAAGAAATTTTTTTATTTTTTTTTTTAATTTTAACAAAAAGCCATAAAAATTGGTACGGAAAAACGTATGAAAAAAAATATGCAGATTCGGTTCAAAATTTTGATTTCTTTTGCAAATGTTTCTGGATATACTCAATGGATTTTGGATTTTAGCTGCTCAGGTTCTCTTTATTGGATTCACTACTTTACATATCTGCTTTGTACAGGAAGTTTCTTACACTCAAAAAATTATGTCATTAACTGTTTGTAGTTTATTTAAAAAGTTTTCCGTTTAGTCGTTTTTGTAAATAAAAACTGAGTAGTGTTTTGTTTTGTTATATTTTGATTTTTGATTAATAAAAAATGTTTTTAGTTTTGGATTTTTAAATAACAAATACGCATTAAATTTTCTTAAAAATCTATATTGGCGCAGCCGTTATTTGACTCTTCGCTTAAAATACAATGTCAATTTTACCATCATTTCGTCCATTTGATCATTCATGCGAAAAATGGTCTACATACTACAATCAACTAAAATTCTTCTACGTCACACAGAAAATTACTACGGAAGATCAGAAAAAAGCCGTGTTGCTGTCCAACATTGGACATAATACGTTTTCACTAATTCAAACCCTTATTGCACCTAAGGACATTTGTGATAGTTCAGTAACATTATGGGATGTCACCGAGTCGCTCAACAAACATTTTGAAGAATCTGCAAATTATATGAGCTCTACTTTTGAATTTTACAACTGCAAACAGAAAATTAATCAGTCATTTTCAGATTGGCTTGCTGAATTAAGAAGCAAGGCTCAAAATTGTGGATTTACCGAATCTCAACTATCTGTCAAACCGTTAGATAGAGCATTACGTGACGCCGTAATGATGGGAACAAATAATTCTCATGTGCGCACTGCTTTACTCAAGATGAAAGATCCTAAACTCTCTGAGGTCATTGCTATTGCCAAGGAAGGAGAAATGGTTCTGCGAGAATGTGAAAAACTTGATAAATTGTCAGATCAATCGGTTCACAAAGTTCAACAACATAGCAAAAACAACAAGAACAACAATGTTACTGATGACCGCAAGAAAGTCGTTTGGGGTCCATGTGCATCTTGTGGAAAAACTGATCATAAACGGGAAAATTGTAAATTTAGGAACGCTGATTGTTTTCTTTGTAAAAAAAAGGTCATATTTCCAAAGTATGCCGCTCCAAGGTACATACTTCTACTATTGAGAATTCAAGTTCAGATAATGATTCAATAGATATCGCTACTCACATGATTCACTGTCATCGAACTTCTAAAGATGATGAACAATGTAAATTCGTGTCGCTAAATGTCACTTTGAATGGCACAAGGGTAAGTTGTGAAGTAGATACTGCAGCCGGTCGATCCATCATTGGTTCAAATGTTTGGAAATTGATTGGTTCACCAAAAATTTACCAACCACTAAAAAGAGTCAAAGGCTTTGGAGACAATAATTATGTCCCTGCAATAGGTTTTATAAAAGTTAAGTTGCAATACAAAGCTAACTCTGTTGACGCCATTTTTGTGGTGGTTGAACAGGATGGTGAATCCATTCTTGGAATCGGAAATATACGTAAATTGGGATTGGATCTTAATTCACTGGTCCATAAAAATTCTACTTCTGTATTGGTTTATTCTATTTCAAATTTTGAACCAGAGGTACTTAAAGAAAAATTTAAATATGTGTTTGAGCCTGGTTTGGGTCATTGTACAAAAGTTAAAGCTCATATTACACTTAGCGATTCAGCTAATCCGAAAATTTGTAAACCTCGACCCATTCCGTTTGCCAGGTTAACTGCTACAAAGGCTGAATTATCGCGGTTACAAGCCGCTGACATTATTGAACCGGTGTCAATAACAGAGTGGGCTTCTCCAATCGTTATCATTCCTAAATCAGATGGCTCTTTAAGGTTATGTGGAGACTTTAAAGTTACGATAAATCCGTGTATGAAAGTCGATCAGTACCCAATACCTAATATAGATGAGCTGTTTGCTAGGCTTAATGGGGGACAAGAATTCACTAAACTTGACTTCTCTGACGCATATCTGCAGGTTGAGTTAGACGATGAAAGTAAGTCTTATACAACAATAACAACTCCATTTGGGTTATTTCGGTACAAAAGGATGCCATTTGGTATTTCCAATGCTCCAGCAATCTTCCAAAAAATTTCAGACCAAATAATTGCTGGCATTCCCCACGCTGCTGCATATCTTGATGATATAATTGTCACTGGACATACTCGTGAGGAACATATTCAAAACGTTTTGGCGATTCTTCGACGAGTGGAAGAGTTTGGATTTAAATGCAAACTATCAAAATGCGAATTCTTCCAAAAACAGGTAAACTACTTGGGATATTTAATATCTAAAGACGGCAAAAGAGCTAATCCTGATCGAGTATCTGCTATTTCCAACATTGCAATTCCATCCTCAGTAAAGGAGGTGGAATCTTTCATAGGAAAAGTTAACTACTATTCTAAATTCATTCCTAATTTTTCTTCTTTGTGTGCTCCTTTAAATCAACTTCGTCGAAAAAATCAAAAATTCTTCTGGAATGCTGACTGTCAATTAGCATTTGACAAATTGAAATCGTACTTAATGAAAGAACCTCTACTAGTACATTATTACCCAAATTTACATGTAATTTTAAATACTGATGCTTCTGCTTATGGGGTAGGGGCAGTGATTTTCCATCGATTTCCCAATGGCGATGAACTTCCAATAGCTTTTGCATCAAAGACGTTGTCGGCAGCTAAAAAGAATTATTCGACAATTGAAAAAGAGGGTTTGGCGATTGTGTATGCGGTTAAAAAATTTCATCAGTATTTATCAGGACGACAGTTTGAGATTTTAACAGATCATCAGCCAATATTGGCAATTTTTTCACCAAAAAAGGGCTTGCCACAGCATACTGCCCTGAGGTTACAACGATGGGCTCTGGTCTTGACCAACTACAACTACCATATTCAGTATAAACCCGCTGGTCCGGATACATCGGTTTCAGATAAAATTTGTTTTGATCCATCTATTCATCAGATTCACTGTTCTTCTTATCAACATTTAAAAATATATGCTTCGGACATTGCAAAGAGCACAAAAACATGTACTATACTTCAAAAGGTATTACATTACAGCAGATTCGGTTGGCCGAAGAATTTTAATCCAAAAAATAGTCCCCAGCTTCAACCATACTTTCAGATTCGTAACAATATTTGACAATGATGTACTCTTAATTGGGAAAAGGGTTATCGTACCAAAATCTCTTCAACCACATATACTTCAAACTTTACATTCTTCTCATTTTGGCATCGTTAAAATGAAACAACAATGTCGAGAATACTGTTGGTGGCCAACACTTAATGCAGATATAGAAAAAATTGCTAAGAGTTGTCGTACTTGTGCAAAATACGCCATATCTCCACCAAGAGCCGAATCAACGTGGCCAGAACCTGAAACTGTTTGGTCAAGATTACATATTGACTTCGCAGGTCCTTTCTTGGGGAAAAAATGGTTAGTTATGGTGGATGATAAGTCAAAATTTGCGGTGGTTAAAGACATGAATAATAACACTGTGTCACAAATTTTCAACAAAGTCGTGACCAAATGAATCTGACACCTAATCTTTATGTAAATCCGAACGCTGAATCCGAATATGAAGTCAGAATGGTCAAAAGTAGAACAGTTTTCGAGATATTTACGAGAAAATCGAGAAATTACCGTTATTTGCTCTTTTCAACATATTTTTTTAAAACCAAACAGTAAATTTTTTTAAAATTTTATCACTTAGAACGTTAGCTTATTTCAATACGAACATTTTGTGCCCAAAAGGATCCAGATCGGTGCAAAAATGACAAAGTTACAGTAGATTAATTGAATTGTCTCACTTTTCGATTTTTTTTTTAAAAAACACAAATAAATATACAAAGCTAAATGTTAGTAATGAAAAGTGGGTTAATTCACTAAATCTTCTGTAGCTTTGTCATTTTTGCACCAATCTGGGTCTTGTTGGGCGCAAAATGTTCGTATTGAAATAAAATAATGTCCTACGTAATAAAACATTATAATTTTTAATTGTTTGGTTTAAAAAAAATAACTTGAAAAGAGCAAAATTGCAAAAAATCATCAAATTGTTCATGAAGTTTGAACTTTTGTCCACTGTAACTCTGTCATTTCTTGACTAATCTTCACAAGCGACCCATAGTTATTTTAGTAATTTTATTATCTTTCATTAAAAAAAAAGAAATACATAAATCGACGAATAGTTTTGAAGATATTTGCATTTAAGTGACATCATCTTTTTTAAAAACACAAATAACGCTTATTTTCGAATATCTCGAAAACTGTTCTAGTTTTGACCATTCTGACTTCATATTCGGATTCAGCGGACAATTGTACATAAAGATTAGGTGTCAGATACATTTGGTCAAAAAACTGTCACGTAGTGTAACACAACAGCCTCAGCTGTAATTGCCACTTTAGAAGAAATTTTTACTAACTACGGATACTGCGAATGTATTGTGTCCGATAATGGGCCACCGTTTATTAGCAAAGAGATTCAAGATTACTTCAACAAAAATAGAATTCAACATATTACCACAGCACCATACCACCCATCAAGCAATGGTGCTGCAGAACGATTCGTTCGTTCATTTAAGGAGGCTTTAAAAAAACTTGTGGATGAGGGGAAATCGATAAAAGAGGCACTGAAAATATTTTTACAAAAATACAACTGGTCAGTCCATTCCTCGTCATTAAAAATACCAGCAGAGATAATGTTTTCAAGGTCAATTCGAAATGATCTTTATTTACTTCGACCAAAAGATAAATGTACGAAATTTGAAGGCAGTAAATTTAAAGTAAATGAACCAGTGTGGGTACGTTTAAAGAAAACTGATTCTAAATGGATACCGAGGGTTATTGAAAAGATTTTAAGTCGTCATATGTTTCAAGTAAAACTTAATAATCGTACTTGCAAGATTCATGCAGATCAGATTCGCAAACAAACTATGTATATATCTCCTGGAGTAGCCGCAACTGATCTTGGTTTGGGAAATGCTTCAACTTCAACACCCACTAATGGTTTAATTACATCTAATGCTTCATCTTCAACACCCATAAATGGGTTTATTACATCTAACTCTCAAATATCGGTGACGTCGCCTCTTCAACCACGACCTCGACGAAACTGTGGAAAACCAGATCGCCTATGTTATCAAACTTTGGGAAAATGATGTAAATAAAAACTGAGTAGTGTTTTGTTTTGTTATATTTTGATTTTTGATTAATAAAAAATGTTTTTAGTTTTGGATTTTTAAATAACAATTACGCATTAAATTTTCTTAAAAATCTATAGTTTTTAAAAGAAAAAACATTTGTTTGATGTTCAGTTTTTATTAATGACTACTTCAGTCCTTTGTTTCAAAAATAACGCACTAAAAAATAAAGACTTTCATTAACATTTAATTTTTAAAGTCATTTATTTTTGTTCTGTAAGTAAAAACTACTGATTATTCTTTTGATTTTTAATGATTTTTGTAAGTAATTTTTTTTTTAAATTGTTGGTATTTTTTAATGAAATGTCATTAGTTTTTACCTACACAAGTCAGTTATTTTTTTGTAGAAAAAAAAAAATCAAAAAATTATTTATAGAAATAAAAAACATGTTTGTATCAAGTGGCTTTGGCACGATGGGTAGAGTGTCTGGCCAGAATGTAGTTGATTGCGGAATCGATTCCCCAAAAATTTTATTAAAAATTTTTAAAAAAATATTTCAATAAAAAATTGTAAAAAATTACCTACGATCATTAATTTTTATTGTTTTCGTTGGTTATTTTTTTGAAATTTGTTGGTAAAAATAACAGAACTATCATTAATTTTTAATGTTTTCGTTGGTTATTTTTTTCGAATTTGTTGGTAAAAAAGAGTGAAAAAAAAGTAAATTTTTAATGTTTAATGTTATTTATTTTAGAAAATTTTGTCAACAGTAAAAAATAAATGTTGATGTTTCTTAAAACAAATGAATAATTACTGGGATGGTTTTCAATTGTTTATTCACTGGTTTTAAGTGTGTTTTTCATTTGTTTTTGCCTACAAAATATTTTGAGTGTACAAAATTCGGATACTTATAAGGACATAACCAAAAGAAAAAATACATTTTGAACTTCCTTATAATGTCCTGATGGTATCCTTAATCGTATCGAGTCCGAATTTCTTTCAAAAGTTTGGTAATTTATTGGAAATTGCATTAAAAAAATATAAATAACTTTTACATGCACTTTTCCAATATTAATTTTTTTTTTTTCTGTTTTGAGGCCTTGGTCCACAAAAAATTAAAATGCCTATATCTCGAGAAGGCGATTTGATTCTACTTTTCTGATGACAGATTCGTATTTAGGAGACCAAAATACATTAGAAAATGTTATTTAGAAGTCTTTGCAAAAAAAAGTGGATTTTTGTAGAGTAGTGTAATTTAAAAATGCATTTTTTTTATATAAATTGTATAAAAACAATGTTTCTTTAAACTTCACCAAACATAATTATGCCGTAAAGACACAAGAAGTGAGGAAATTTTAAAAAGTTTATAAAAAACTATGTATAAATGAATCATTCCACACCAACTGTTCCACTACAGAAAACCCATGGTGGTTTTAATTGGATATCATTTGCAAAGTATTCGCCCTTAGGGAACTATTAAATAACAAAAATAAAATTTAAGATTTTTTAAAAAGTGGGCCTTGGAGGCATGGTCAAAAATTGAAAATTTCAGCATTTTTTGCCTAAGTATCTTTATTTCAATATTTATGCCATTGAAATTAAACACAGTGATGTCTTTAAAATAAAAGTTTTTTTTATAGATTTTTGTATGGGCTATCGATTAAAAAAATAAAAATTAGAAAATTTTCAGAAGAAGTTCTGAATATTTTAGATTTAAAGTTAAACTTTTTTTGCTTTGTTTTCGAGAAAAAAAAATGTTTAACATTGCACTATGCTTATATTTTACAATAATAGGGTATATTACGTATGCGAATGAGTAATATTAACTCTTAAAAAACATTTAAAATAGAGATGTGATCGTGGGTAAGTTTTTTTTTACCATCACGCACTCTCACCAAGGAAATTATTCTAATCACGCATGCTCATTTATTTTGCTCACGCTCACGTGAGTATCGTGCCCGGGACAAAATTTTTTTCTACTCACATGAGCGTTTGTGAACGTGAGGAAAATGAAAAATCATGCGTGATTAAAACTTTTCCTTCGTGAGCGTGCGTGATCGTCAAAAAAAAAATCCAACTAATTTTTAAACATTTAAAAAAGAAATAAAATTGTGGCATGTTTTTTGATAAATAAAGTTTAAGTTTAAATTTAAAAAATTCAGAACTTCTTCTGAAAATTTTCCAATTTTTTATTTTTTTAATCGATAGCCCATACAAAAGTCTATAAAAAACTTATATTTTAAAGGCTTCACTGTGTTTCACTAGTTTTGCATAAATATTTAAATAAAGGTACTAAGGCATAAAATTCATATATTTTCAATATTTGACCATGCCTGCAAAGCCCATGGTCAAATATTGCGAATACTCTGCAATGCAACCAAAGGGCGAATACTCTGCAATTGATTTCATATTGACACGACATCACTATTTTTTTGCAGAACATTTGGTGTGGAATGCCTCATATATACATTAGAGTTAATTTTGAAAATTTGATCTACGGATATCATAATTTTTTTGAAGGCTTTAGGGGAGCTAAAAAGAATGCCGCTTTTGTTTTGGAAACATTTTCGCTCCTTGGGGTGGTTCAACGCATTTGAAAACGCGGATTTTGAGCTGATTTTTTTCAGAGTAAAAACGGCTGAACATTTCGCTAATCTGATTTCACCAGTCGATTATACAGCAAAAAATAATATAACTGCCGTTTTTTGAACTCCTGAAAAAGTTCCAAAAACCCACCACAGAGGGCGGAAATATAAGATTTTTCCATTTTATTTTTTTATTAATTTTTTAAATATGCACGATTATGTGGCTTTTTCAGCTCAACAAAATGGTACCAAAATTTTCGTTCTTTCACAACCCGTTAAAAAGCTATAAGCTCTCAAAAATGGTCAAAAGCACGTTTTTTTGAGAACTTTGACCTAACTTTTCTCTAAAACTTGACATGATAAAAAAATTCGAAAACCATATTTAGAATCAGCCTCGAAATGTTAATCGAAAACGAGAGGTAGGATCTTAAAACATCATCCAAAATTATCACAAAAAATGCTCTCAATAATGCACAAAAATGCGGTTTTTGTGAACTTTGACCTCAATTATTTCAAAAACCTGACGTTATTGAAAACTTTGGAAACCAGATTTGGAATCAGCATTGAGAGGTTAATCGAAAATGAGTGTCAGACCGCTGACCCATCCTAAAAATATTCAAATGCCGGCCAGTGTTTTTTAATTTTGTCATTAGAATAAAAACTTTGAAGCCTTATAACTTTTTAATGGGTTGTGATAGAAAGGTGCTTTTTGTACCAATTTTCTTAGCACAAACTGCCTCTTCAACGTGCATGACTAAAAAAATAATTAAATAAAAAAATTTCGATATTTCAGCCCTCTGCCCTGGGGTTTTGGAACTTCTTTTAAGAGTTAATAAATCTGTCATTCTATTAATATTTGCTGAAGAATCGACTGGTGAAATCAGATTTGCAATATATTAAGCTGTTTTTTCTCTGCAGAAAAATTAGCTCAAAATTCGCGTTTTCAGATGCGTTGAAGCACCCCAAAGACTGAAAATTTTTCCAAAAAAATACCGGTATTCTTTTTAGCTTCCCTAATAAACAGAAGAAGTAACATAGTCACCAAACGAACTCTAATATAAATACGGAACTATATAAAATATAAAAAATTTCTACAAACTTATTTGTTTTTGTGTGTGAAAAAATACAAGAGAAAACACATACACTCGCACACACACGAAAAAAAAAGTTAATTAAATATTTAATTAAACAATTAATTATATAAATTAAATAATTAATTGATATTAAAAGCAATTAAAGTAAAATATGCGATATTATTTTCTGTGTACATTACAAACTAAACTTAGCTAAGCTTAAGTTTAGTTAGCTAAACTAAGTTTAGTTTGTCCATGAAATACATATTTGTACTAAGCACATTAAGCCCTTTGAGCCCTCTGAACGATTTCCGATAGAATATTATTAAGACTTCTTGATTTTAAAGTCGAAAAGCTGCCAATTGTTCAGCTATTTATTTCTGGGAAAATTTTGTCGCTTATTAAAATAGCGTCTGTTATGTGACGATATGACTGCCACAGGGTTATCGTTTTTTTAACTATAAATAATTTTTCAAGCCAGTTTCAAGGGATTCTGCAGAATATACTTGTTAACAACCAAGGAGGAAACTCCTGCATTTTTATGCTTTTTTTTTAATCGTTAGTAACCGTTATTAGAATATGTATAAGTTTTTGCTGATTTTATAGACCAACCACCCTGTAAAATTTGTTTGAAGCTAATAGAGTTTTGCATGGTAACAAATAATAATATTTAAATACGTATGGCATTTGGCGAATCAACAAATGACCTCCATTTTTTTGACACAAAACTGAAACATGACTGGAATTTTTATTTTAGTTTCAGTTACCCACAAAAAAGGGTTGCCAGAATTGATTTTCCAAAAAGCGAGAAAAATAAAAACAAAAACCAGTACGAAAAAAAGCAAGTACGACCAATTTTTTCCGAAAAATGTAACACAAGTTAATGGCTGGTAGGATTTATATTTAGTTAGATCTTTAAGGCTGCGTTTTTGACATATCGCTTTAACTAAGTTTAACCGGGAGTTTTATTAAACTTTATAAAAATAAAACCAAGTTTAACCAAGCATTCTGTTTTTCAATTTAAGTTTAGCAAATGTCGATTAACGCGGTATTGCCATACCAAATGCCACATTTCCAATTAGAATAGTTGCCATCATCGCACATTTTTTCACATAAAAGACCACAACATGGCAATACTAACCAGTATATTTGAAAATCAGAGGTGTTTTTTTGACATTTTTGTACCTTAGTTTAACTCTCCATCATTGGTGAGTCAAACTTAAAATAAACCACATCTCAAAAACAGAATTTGTGGTTTTGGCCTCTGTTCTGTCTTTCACAACTTTTCAATTCACATGAAAATTTCGAATCACATGAAATCGAGTTTAGTGTTTTGTTGATCACGTTTTCATTTGAAGTTGAAATCGAATAATTAAAATTAAAAAAATTATAAGGAAACAAGTGCATTCGTTTTACTTTCACCAAATTTTATTTATGTGAAACAAAACGAAAAAGAAATTCGGATGTGAAATCTAGAACACCAAAAAAATTCGGAAATTTTCATTTTCACATTTTTTATGTGAATTACTTTTTTTGGAACAGCGGCCTTTAACTCAGTTTAAACCTAAAACCAATAAATTTTACAACTCAAAAACACAGCCATATTTGAATGAACAAGACAAATATTTGTTGTATTAGACCGATTTTAGGGACTAGAAAAGAATGGTCTAATTCCGTTAAAATATCGAAGAGTTATTTATAAAGGGAATCACAATGGGCCCTACACTCAAAAATTTTTGCAAAAACATATGAAAAACAAATTTAAAACAAGCGATAAAACAACTGAAAACCGTCACAGTAATTATTCATTTGTTTTATTTTTTTATTACTGTTAATAAAATTTTCTAAACCAAATAACATTGAACATTAAAAAATACTTTAATGTTCAATCATTTTAATTTTTTTTACCAACAAATTCGAAAAAAATTACCTACGAAAACATTAAAAATTAATGATTGTTGTGTTATTTTTACCAACAAATTAAAAAAAATACATACGAAAACATTAAACATTAATGATTTCTTAGATAATTTTTACAATTTTTCTATTAATTATATTTTAAAAAAATTTTAATAAAATTTCGATTCCGCAATCAACTACATTCTGGACACTCTATCCATCTTGCCAAAGTGACTTGATATAACATGTTTTTATATAAATTATTTTCTGATTTTTTTTTTTTTGCAAAAAAATAACCCACACAAGTAGGTAAAAACTAATGAGAACTAAAAAAATAACATTCAAAAATCATTCCAAATTAAAGAAGAATCACTTATTTTTACTTACAGAACAAAAATAAATAACTTTAAAAATTGAATGCTAATAAGAGTCTTTATTTTTATACCCTCCACTTATTGTTAGTGATAGAGGGTATATATAAGTTTGTCATTCTGTTTGTAACTCATCGAAATATCGATCTGGGACCCCATAAAGTATATATATTAGGGTGGTTCTTAAAAACAAAAAAGTTGGATTTTTGCACGGGACGCCCCCTCAGTTTATTAGGATTCATAAAAAAGTTATACCAAAATTTTTTCAAAATTTTCAAAAATGTTCTTAAGGTCGCACCGGGCACTTGAAGTTCGGGCCCTGGAGCAAAATATACTTTTTTGAAAAAAAAATCTTTTTGTAAAAAAAAAAATTAAATAAATCACTATGGAACCGGGTTTGTTTAACAATTGACCCTTAGTATTTAATTTAAAATTTATAAATTTTTCGGACATAGTTACCCCTTTACTACGAAAGGTCAAAAAAAAATTCCTTTTTTTAAGATCATGCCCAAAGACACAATTTCATGGTTTTACAAATTTTTTATCCATAAATTTAAAAATCTTCAAGTTTTATTATTCAATTTTATTAAATACATCTTGGAGAATCAATGTTTAATTTTGGGTATTTTTCGCTCTTTCCATTTAGCACATGTAGCGATTTAATTTTAGCGATTTTCAAGAAAATGCGTTTTTTTCAACCATTACGGTTTATTTTTTTGCTTTGACCAACATTTTGGGGAAAAGTAACTAGAGTTCATGTAAATATTGTTCCATTTGACCTTTATTACAAATGCTACAAGTCCAGGACATTTTTAACCCATGTTGACCGACGGCCAAGTGGCTAAAAACCGAAACTTGACTATATTACAAAAAATTACTGAAAGTAATTAATGCAAAGTTTTATTTAATCATAAAAGCTCAGTAATTAATTATTTTTACTAATGAAATCATTTACCTTTATTTACATTTCAAAATGGGTATTTCAACCAAAGGTTGAAATACCCATTTTTTTGTCTGAGCGACAATAGGCGGCATTTGGCCTGGCGACCAAATAAGCCTTTTTGGTCTTTGGTAGACACGGATGTATGATTTTCTGTGTAAAAATAATTCAACACTAAGCTTTAATGACTAAATAAAGCTTTGTATTAATTACTTTCAATCATTTTTTGTAATAAAGTCAAATTTCGTTTTTTAGCGTCTTGGCCGTCGGTAAACATGGGTTAAAAATGTCTTGGACTAGTAAAATTTCAAAACTGTGCAATAAAGGTCAATGGGAACAACATTCAATTGATATTTAGTTAATTTTTCTCAAAATGTCGTTCAAAGCAAAAAAATACACAATAATGGTTGAAAAAACGCATTTTCTTGAAAATCGCTCAAAATTAAATCGCTACATCTGCTAAATGAAAAGAGCGAAAAATACCCAAAATTAAACATGGATTCTCCAAGATGTATTTAATAAAATTGTGCAATAAAACTTGAAGATTTTTAAATTTATGGGAATATAATTTTAAAATCAATGAAATTGTGTCTTTGGGCGTGATCTCAAAAAAACGACATTTTTTTTGACCTTACATAGTAAAGGGTTAACTATGTCCGAAAAATCTATAAATTTTTAATTAAGTACTAGGGGTCAATTGTTAAAGAAAACCGGTTTCATAATAATTTATTTATTTTTTTTTTTACAAAAAATTTTTTTTTTTCAAAAATGTCTATTTTGCTCCAGGGCCCGAACTTCAAGAGCCCGGTGCGACCTTAAGAACATTTTCGAAAATTTTGAAAAAATTTTGGGATTACTTTTTTATGAATCTTAATAAACTGAGGGGGCGTCCCGTGCAGAAATCCAACTTTTGAATTTTAAGAACCACCCTAATATATATTCATGATGCCCGATCGATTTTAAGACATTCTAGCGATGTCCGTCTGTCCGTCTGTCTGTGGAAAATGCTGTCGCGGACAAAATATTGCACAGAGATGACTGAAACTTAACATATTTATTGGAAGTTCTCCCGAGAAGTTTGGTATTGCATTTGAGCGATATCGGTTCAGCGGTTCAAAAGTTATGAACGAAATTGTAAGCACACCTCAAAAATTTCAGTGCATTCAACATAACCTAAAAATACAAAATGCTTTAATTCGGCTTCTGGTTGGCATATGTGAACATAATTGAACACCAAATGGTATTTAAACAAGTACGAACATATTTTTTGACAAAATAAGAAAAAAATCGCGGATTTTTTTTACCAAAATTTTTTTCGCGGAATTTTTTTTATTAATTTTTTTTTTTTCAAAAGTAATTTCCTTTTAAATAAAGTTTTTTTGCAATAATCTTTTTGAAATTGTGGAGGGTATCACTACATTCGGCAAGGCCGAATTTAACTTTTTTACTTGTTTATGTTGTTATTTTAAAAACAAGGAACAGAAATAGTCATTTGAAAAAACTGAACATTAAACAAATGTTTTTTTCTTTTAAAAACGACAGCACAGTCTTAAGGAGTGTTGTTCGATGAAAGCCTGAAGCTATTGACGTCAACGGTCGACTATCTTAGATCGTATATTCCTATTCCCCAATGCCTTTAAAGCCGCTTGACTATCAATGTAAATAATGATCTCACTAAAGTAGATCGGTCTCATTGAAATGAGTCTAGCTGCCTCCGACACTGCATACAGTTCCGCCAGAAAAAAATTACAGCCATCCTGTATCCGTAAACTATATTCAATTCCCAGTTCCTTACAGTAGATCTTTAGTGAAACACAATTTAATAAAATATGATCCTCGCACGAACTATTCGGCTTTGAAAGCCCCTAGTTAAATTTGATGCAGGTTTTAAAAGTTTTCAATGAGAATATTTTAAAAATGTACAAAATGACCTCTAAAAATGGGAGTTAGAGGGTTAAAATGCATGACAAAAAGAACCGCAATCCAATTTCACTGAAGATATAAATAATTTTTTTTTTTCTGTTTGAAAAAATGCATTTGGACGTCACTGAAAATTTGACTCATAGATATCCACTTTTATATAAGATATGCTGCATATTTGGATTTTCAAGATTCGGTGTAGTTTTCAAATAACCGCGGGTCAAAGTTCGACTTTTTTAGCAAAAGTCAGAAAAATACATGACGTTTAACGTGCTCTAACTTTTTAACTAGTAATCCGATTATCACAAGTAATGGCTCATATGAAAGCTTAATTCTCCTTCTTTTAGGAAATATTTTCAAAAGCATGCGGGTTTTTTCAGAAGTGTTGCAAAAATTTAAAAACATATTTTTTTTGCGAATATTTAAAATAACACATCTTTGATTAAAAAAAAATGGTGATAAACAATACTGTTTTGTATAACATATCCAAAACTCAGAGTGGGATCCCCATGGGATCAAAATTTTCAAAAAAAAATTTTACGTTTAAAATTTTGAAAAACATTCAAAATACATATTACAAATTTAAATTTTCTAATAGTACATTTACATTGGCTTCGAAACCCCGTTTAACGAGGTTTCGTGCCAAACCTCATTTGAAAATACATACGTATTTTCCCACACAAATTGAAACCTTTTTGTGATGAGGTTTCAACGTAAGTACGATTGAAACCTTTTAAATTTCATAATTCTATACTTTTTTACAACTGCACAGAAAAAAATAAAATTAAGTAAAAAATTACTCAATTTTGCACCAGTAAACGATTTAATAGTATTGAGTAAATTTTTAATAAAAATTTATTAAATGTTTGAGAAAAAATTTGAGTAAATTTTTAATTGTGCCAATTTATCTATTTATTTTTTTTAAAGTTAAAAAAAAAATTTAAATTTTTTTACAAAAAAAACAAAAACTTGTTTTTTCAAACTTTATCAAACATATTTATGTCTCAAAAACATAGGAAAATTTTATAAAGACGATTACAAACTTTCATATTCATACACAAAAAAACTATAAACTAAACGAGAATTCAAAAAACTATGACAGTTTAAAAAAAATTAAAAAAACTATTAAATTTTTATTAAATTATTTACTTAAATTGTTTTTAAAATTTTTAAGTAAATTTTTAATTGCGTCAATTAAAAAATTACTCAATTTTTTTTTTATTTAAACAAGTAATTACTCAAATTTGTTTCCTCCATGTTTTTTTCTGTGTGTTAGAAGAATAGAAAATAAATTAAAGCAAGTGTCAAAAATAAAATTATTCAAATATTTTCAAAAAATATCAATTTATTAAGATATTTTAGTAAATTAATGTTAAAAAACAGGATTATTAATTAATTGTGTTTGTTTTTAACCGTATAATTGAAAATTTGTGTTCGTTAAATTTCGAAAACGTGATTAGTGTCAAAAATGTCGGGTGTGAACGGTTAAGTTTTCAAAATGAAAGTACGTGTTTTCAACGAGGTTTCAAGGTCAGTCTGAATGAACTAAAAGCAAAAAATATGAGAACCTCGTACTTCAAACAAAATATTTTTTTATCCAATGGAGATCCCACTCTGAATTTTTGATATATTATACAAAACATTGTTATTTTTCACCAGAATTAAAAAAAAAAATCGAAGATGTGTTTTTTTAAATATTCGGAAAGGAAAGTGATTTTGCATTTGTCCATCATTTCTGTAAAAAAACGTATTATTAAATAAAAATTGTTTTATTCGACCTTTAAAATATTATATTTTGAGGATGTTTATTCTGGCTCGAGGTCATTATTTTCTTTACTAATTAAAACCATGATATTCTAATAGCATAATTTTCAAGAAAATTATTTTTTGTTTTAAATTTATTTATGTTGGTCATTTTTGCAAGACTTAATCGACACGTGTTTCGGAATTTGTCAGATTCCATTGTCAAGATTATTTAGCAAAAATAGAAACGATTTACTTCAAAGAAGCAAACAAGTCTAATGACGAGTGTAATGACAAATCAAAACATAAATAAATTTAAAACGAAAATAATTTTCTTGAAATTTATGCTATGAGAATATCATGGTTTTAATTAGTAAAGAAAATAATGACCTCGAGCCAGAATAAAAGTTACAGCTCTTTAAACGTGATGTATTTTTCTCACTTTTGCTAAAAAGGTTGAACTTTGACCCGCCATAATTCTGTAAATATACAAAAAAAAAACGATATATCCCAGTAAAAACTTGGTAATAAGTCCCCATTACCGCCTGCATTCTATGTAATGAGGGATCGTTACCTGCTCGATTACTTCTTGTTAACAAATAATGAGTTACCGATAGCCTAATACAAAACCGGTTACATCTTGTTAATAAATAATGAGTTACCGATAACCTGATACAGAATAGGTTACTGGTAAATACGATTTAAAATATCTGATAAATAAGTTGTCTAAATAATTTTTTTTTTATGAAATTAAAAAAATGCTAAAGAAAATTAAGAAAGAACTTGCACATTTAGCTTAAAAAAGATTAACATTTATCTACTTTTTCTAATAAAACTCTGTTAACAGAAATTTAAACTCAGGAATTCTGATTAAAATTGGGACAAGGCAAAAAAACGTTTAGAAAACCAAATTGATATTCAGAAAACTGGATCTAGCTGACACTTGATCGTGATTTATGAGCCTTAATAAGTCTTTACATAACTTCTATTGAAGTTTTCTGGATTTTAATTGGATTTTTCTAAATTGTTATTGTTTTTTCTAGAAATTTTGTGGAGTTCTCCAAATTTTAATTTAACTTTTTTTTGCCTTGTTGTTTAAATTATGTTAAAGCCGGTAAAAAGGTAAAAAACCATCACAGACAGTATTTCCCTTAAATCCTAACTCACTCTTATATAGACTTAAGATGGTGTTTAATGCGGTTTCCATTGGCTGAGCAGCAGTCGCTTCTGTATATTTGTTATTGGTAATTGGTAAGTAGCCAAATGTCCCTTTCTACGAGGTTCCAAGATATATTTTCGGTCCTGTAATATTTGAATTTTACAATCAAAAATTTGGAGGGATCAAGGATATCAACGTAAACATTGGTTCCGTTGGCACATTGGATCTTTTCCATTTCCACATTTGCCCTCTTGGTTGCTCTTGAAACAAACGCGTTCAACATGAACTTGTTCAATTTTATACCCAGCAAAACTTTGGTAATGGGTAGTGATTATATAACACATTACTAGGTAATGTATATACCTTATTTGTAGCATTATTTTAGGATGTCTTACCAAACATTTGTTCCACAACGCATTATTTTAAAGTGAAAAATAATGCTTTACTAATAATTTGTTACGTAATGCATGTTTATTGGAAAAAATGTATTTCATATTTATTATTTCTAAACATTAAATCATGGATGACTTATATTTGGTTACATTATGCATTATTTTAAAATTTGAAATAATGCATTATTTATAATTGGATGCATAATGCATTACAGTAACAAAAAAAATAAATATTTTATAAAAAAATGCATAAGTTTAAACTAGAGATGGGCCCACGACAGGAATTTTATAATGACACACACTCACTCACGAGCATATTTTTTCTACTTACACTCACTTACAATCACGTGAGTAAATTTAATACAAAATTACTTTTTCACTACTCGTAACACCTTATATATTACGTTCTGGTATGCTATATTATATACCTTACTCGTATACATTACTTTGAGTCTCATCCCCTGTTAAAATCATCAATGCTGCAATGTATAAAATAAGAGATCTTATGCCTTATTTTATACCTTATTTGGTAATCTAAGTTTTGCTGGGTATTGGCGGAAGTTGCCCCAAGTTAAAAATTTATTAAAAGAATCAAAAGCTGTTGTTTGGTAGCATTTTTGTAAGGAGTGGGAAACGACTTAATTTTGAGCAACTGGAAGCTACATATTTTTGAAACTAATGTATGCTGGGTAACGAGTTATTTTTGGGCTACCCAGCAAAACTTTGGTAATGGATAGTGATTATATAACACATTACCAGGTAATGTATATAACTTATTTGTAGCATTATTTTATGATGTCTTACCAAACATTTGTTCCACAACGTATTATTTTCAAGTGAAAAATAATGCATTACCAATAATGTGCTACGTAATGCATGATTATTGGAAAAAATGTATTTCATATTTATTATTTCTAAACATTAAATCATGGATGACTTATATTTGGTTACATTATGTATTATTTGAAAGTTTGAAATAACGCATTATTTATAATTGGATGCATAATGCATTACAATAACATAAAAAAATAATTATTTTATAAAAAAATGCATAAGTTTAAACTAGAGATGGGCGCACGAAAGGAAATTTCTAACGACTCACACTCTCGAGCATATTTTATCTACTTACACTCAAAATTACTTTTTCACTACTCGTAACACCTTATATATTATCTTCTGGTATGCTATATAAAATATCATATATTTTACACCTTACTCCTATTCTTCGTTATAAATTTATGACTTATTTTATACCTTACTGGTATTCTTTGTGATAATGTGGATGCATTACTTTAAGTCTCATCGCCTGTTAAAATCATCAATGCTGCAATGTATAAAATAAGAGATCCTATACCTTATTTTATACCTTATTTGGTAATCTAAGTTTTGGTGGGTACTAAGTAGTAGCTTATTATTTGTGGTACTAATGTATGTAGTTTTTCAGTAGCATTCTCGTAAGCGAGTGGGTATGCGGTCATTACTCCAATGACATCGCCATGTTAAAATAATGAGTGTTTCACCAGCATAGTAACTAGCTACCACCATCTATTTAAAGGCGAAAACCTCATTACTTGGTAATAGAAGTTTTTACTGGGATGGTACTTATATCATATTTATGTAGGCTATTTATTTGCCAAAGTTCAATTTAATCTGAAGACACTATTTTCAAAAATGACTTAAATTTGAGCTAAATTTTTTGGAATGGCCCACATTCAATACATTTTCGGGTTATTTTAAATTTCTTTTGTAAAACACAGTTTAACAATACAGTTTTTAAGTTAAAAATTTGAAAGACATGGGAGTGATATTTTTATCCCCACTATCTGACTTTTGATCTTTTTCTTAAGTGTATTTTTTTTTTTTTTTGCGAAAACGCGAATTGATCTAGAAAAACTGGAAGACGCGGATATTTTATTTTCGGCCCTACTCTTAAAATTTTTTGGTCCGGTTCATGTGTACATCCAAAATTTGAGATTTGTCGGACGTTGTAATAAGTGTTTCGCAAAATTATGGCATGACGATTTCACCAAATGCAGGATGACTGGCAACCCTAAATAAAACCATAAGAAAAAAAGAAAAAAATAAACACTTAGAAATATGTCACGTTTTGATTTTGTTTCGGTTGTTACAGTTGCAAGTTTAGCATCAACCCTTGCCCGTATTACTGTATAAATATGAAAAATATAAATTTATAAAAAAAGTAAGTTAAAAGTTCTGTACAAAAAAAAAACTAATATATTAATATTCTAAACGAGTCCTTTGGTACTTTTGATACAATTTTATTCCATTAGCTTTTAGCTTATATTTTTTTGTTGGGGGTTTAAAAAAAATGATTTAAAAAAAAAAAATCTGTAGTTAATGGTAATGGTAACCTAAGTGTAGTTAATGGTTTTTCAAACCCCTTCTGTGCCAAAATACATACAGAAAGGGGTTTTCCATTTGTAACTTTGTAAAAAATTTTACAATTTTATTACAGTTATGTGATTTGATATTTTAAAATGTTTCGCCTATACACAATTTACTACCAAATTATTTCCAATATATTTTTGACTACTGTTTTTTTTTTAAGCCGTTAATAAACATTTGATAGCTGAACTGAATGGCATTAAATAAAATATTTGGGGGAAATTTATTTCCAAATTACTTCCTTTATTATACTAATGTAGTGAATACATATCGACACACATCAATTCAATTTTAATTTAGAAAAAGATATTGAAAAAGTGTGGTTGGTCAATGTTTAATAATTTGCCATGGTTGGATGTTAAGAGTGTCTGCCATCGCTATGAGGCCTGTTGTTGCCATGGTACTCAATTCAAATTACAAAACGGAAATGAAAAATATAGCCATGCAAAAAGAAATTTCATCTAATTAAATGTTAATATTTGTATTAACATTTACTGCTGCTTCGACAATTATCAATTTTACCATTGGCTACTGTTCTTTGAAAATATGTTGTTTAGGTCTTTTACATTTTGTTATTCTTTTCAGTTTTCTTTTTTTTTCTAAAATTAATCTCTATTGAAAGTCAACAGTGCGTGTATAATTTTTGTAGAAAATTTTTAATCCATTTCACTAAACTCATTAGTAAACGTTTTTGTTGATTTAACCAACATTTGTTGGGTTGTTTTTTTATTTATGATTCGCTTGTTCCCTTTTCTGCTTTTTCCTGTCAAAATGTCAAAAGTTATTGTAGTAAAATGCAAAACATATTCAGATTTTATGCATAACTAACCGTTGGTGCCACTAAAGTTCTTAATAGAAGAACACTGATAGAATTTTCGAGTACACTTAAAAAAAAATATATATAAAAGAAGTAAAAAAGTTAAATTCGGCCTTGCCGAATGTATAGGGGGCATTCCAGGCTAAATCACTCACTTTTAGACCCGACCCCTTTCGATTTATTTTATTTTTGGATATGTTCTATTAAATGAAACTTGTACGCCCACTAATAGACTAACCGTCCGTTAGCCAAAAGTAGGAAGGCTTTTTTGTCCTCTTAGGATTTGGCAGTTGCCACATGGTTCCCGATATCCTGGACGTAGTCAGTGATATCCACCTATCCTTTATTCTATTTTCTGATATCCTTCCGTTTATCAATTCCACTATAGGAACCGAAAGATCACTTTCTACACGTTCACCCACCGATTCCTAGCCATTTCTCGCACATTCATCAGCCAAATCGTTGCCAGTATCCCTTCTATGTAGAGGCACCCAGATTAGCTCTCCTGTGGGCTGACAGATTCTCGACGAAGGGATTGTATTTAATTACTTACACAGAAAAAAATACTAAGGAAATCAAGTTGAGTAATCAATTGTTTAAATACCCAGGAAAATTTTTCAGAACCGATTCTGACAACACTTGTTCTAGAACAGGTTCTTCGGTAATCATACACTATTACACTTTAGTTATTCGGAACAAGTTAAGTGAAAATTGTTGTGAAACATGTTCTCTGCAATCAAAGTTTTATTACATTTTGGTTCTCAGGAATTGAAAACAAATTATGTGTCAAAAAAATTAAAAAATAAATTCATTTCTTTTTTTGTTAACCAAGAAAAAACATGAAGTTCTCTTTAAATATCAGGATACCCAGCAAAACTTAGATTACCAAATAAGGTATAAAATAAGGTATAGGATCTCTTATTTTATACATTGCAGCATTGATGATTTTAACAGGCGATGAGACTCAAAGTAATGCATCCACATTATCACAAAGAATACCAGTAAGGTATAAAATAAGTCATAAATTTATAACGAAGAATACGAGTAAGGTGTAAAATATATGATATTTTATAGGTTACGAGAAATGAAATAATATAGCATACCAGAAGATAATATATAAGGTGTTACGAGTGGTGAAAAAGTAATTTTGTATTAAATTTACTCACGTGATTGTAAGTGAGTGTAAGTAGATAAAATATGCTCGTGAGTGTGTGTCGTTAGAAATTTCCTGTCGTGAGCCCATCTCTAGTGTAAACTTATGCATTTTTTTATAAAAAAATTATTTTTATGTTATTGTAATGCATTATGCATCCAATTATAAATAATACATTATTTCAAACTTTCAAATAATACATAATGTAACCAAATATAGGTCATCCATGATTTAATGTTTAGAAATAACAAATATGAAATACATTTTTTCCATTAATCATGCATTACGTAGCAAATTATTAGTAATGCATTATTTTTCACTTGAAAATAATACGTTGTGGAACAAATGTTTCGTAAGACATCATAAAATAATGCTACAAATAAGGTATATACATTACCTGGTAATGTGTTATATAATCACTACCCATTACCAAAGTTTTGCTGGGTATAATCGTGAAAATTGCTAATAAAAAGGTGAGTAAGTTAAATTTTCATTATATGGGTCGGGTCAAATACTAATAATATTATATTTTTTAATTTTAATTTGCAGAAAATCCATGTTCTGGCATGTCATTAGTGTAAGGCCCAAAATGCAATTTTGGAGGCGCAAAAGGATATATGTGTGTTAAGAACTTTGAATACTTTATGTCTGATATGATTGTATTTATCTTTGTTTAATAAATTAATACAATTAAAAATATTTCTTTAATTCCCATTTCAGTTCCAAATTTTACTTCTAAGTAGAACCGATTCCGAAGAACAAAAATATGTTCTAATTTTGCTTACAAGCACCTGTTGCTTTTGGGACAATCCCTTTGTAAAAAGAATCGGTGTTGCACAAGAATTAGAACAAGTTCTAGGGAAGTATAAGTTGTTCCACAATCGGTTCTTTGCAACCGAAAATTTTGCTGGGTATTTATAAAAAATTTTAGTAATTTTATAATCGACGCAATTAAAAATTTACTCAAAAAGTAAAAAAAAATGAATAAATAATTTTATAAAAATTTAATAGTTTTTTTTTCTTCTCGTAGTTCTTTTAATTTTCATTTAGTTTATAGTTTTTTGTATATGCATATAAAAGTTTGAAATCAGCTTTATGAAATTTTTCTATGTCTTTCAGACATAACCCAGCAAAATTTTCGGTTGCAAAGAACCGATTGTGGAACAACTTATACTTCCCTAGAACCTGTTCTAATTCTTGTGCAACACCGATTCTTTTAACAAAGGGATTGTCCCAAAAGCAACAGGTGTTTGTAAGCAAAATTGGAACACATTTTTGTTCTTCGGAACCGGTTCTAGAAGTAAAATTTAGAACAGAAATGAGAATTAAAGAAATATTTTGAATTGCATTAATTTATTAAAACAAGATAAAGATAATCCTATATGACATCGTATATTAATTTTTTTTAACACACATACATCCTTTTTCGCCTCGAAAATTGCATTTTGGGCCTTGCAATAAAGATACATCAGAACATGAGGTTTCTGCAAACAAAAATGAAAAACATTATTTATTAGTATTTGTCCCGACCCAGACAATCAAAATTTAATTTATTTACCTTCGTATCAACAATTTTCGTGATTATATCCTGATATTTTCATAGAATTTCGTGTTTTTTCTTGGTGAACACAAAAAAAAATGATATTTATTTTTTAATTTTTTTGACACATAATTTTTTTTTTAATTCCTGAGAACCAAAATGTTATGAAATTTAGATTGCATAGAACAAGCTTCACAATAGTATTCACATAACTTGTTCTGAATAACACTGCGTGACAAAACTAACCACTATTTTAGAAAACAAGAGGTACGACCATCATTTCAATATATTTCGGACATGCTGAATCGAATGGCGTACTCCGTTTTTCGATGTATGGTACAGTTTTCTTGTAAAATGTCATTAAAGATTGGCTGATTTTCAGCTGCTTTTTTAACAAAAAAAATTCCAAAGCTAAAGATTTTTAAATTTTATGGCATGGAAAACAAAGATATAGCTTGTATCAATATTTCTAATATAAATTTGGTTTAAAACTTTTCATCTTAAGCCCTTAAATTCGCGGATTTCTTCATTTTTTTAAGTTTTCGCGAAATTAACCGCTAAATTGGTCTCTGATAAAAAACTAGGATTTTGTGGATCATAAAGGCGTCCATGACACTACGAATAGTGGACAAAAAACATCTATGTTATATGGACCATCATGATGAAAATCGCGAAAAACCGTTTTTTTGTATATGGCAGCATCACTTTAGGAGATCAGTTGAGGCTTCATCTTTTAGTATATAATGTGGGAACCTAAAACAATAAACTGACCCAAAATTTGTCCAAAAAAGTTTTCATTTGCAAAAGTTATCTTAACAAAAACTATAATTATTGTACCGCAAACACTGAAATAATAGTTTTTGTTAAGATAACTTTTGCAAATGAAAACTTTTTTGGCCGAATTTTTGGTCAGTTAGTTGTTTAAGGTTCCCACATTATATACTAAAAGATGGAACCTTAAATCATCCCGTAAAGTGATGCTGGCATATACAAAAAAACGGTTTTTCGCGATTTTCATCATGATGGTCCATATAACATAGCTGTTTTTTGTCCACTATTCGTATTGTTAGGGATGCATTTTTGATTCATTAAAAGCAAGTTTTTTATCAAACACCAATTTGGCTGTTAATTTCGCGAAAACCTTAAAAAATGAAGAAATTCGCGAATTTAAGGGCTTAAATTGAAAAGCTTTAAACCAAATTTGCATAAGAAATGTTGCTACAAGTCATATCTTTGTTTTCCATGTCATAAAATTTATAAACCATTTACTTTGCAAATTTTTTTGTTAAAAAACTGGCTCGAAATCAGCAAATCTTTAACGACATTTTGCAAGAAAACTGTACCATACATCGAAAAACGGAGTACGCCATTCGATTCAGCACATCCGAAATATATTGAAATGATGGTCGTAACTCTTGTTTATTTTTTAGTGTTCCGCAGTGTAATTAAAGTGTAATAGTGTTTGATTACCGAAGAACCTGTTCTAGAACAAGTGTTATCGGAATCGGTTCTGAAAAATTTTCCTGGGAAATATATTTTGTAAAGTTTGAAAAAAAAAGTTCATCTTTATGAAAATTTTCTATGTCTTTCAGACATAAATATATTTCGAAAAGTTTGAAAAAAAAAGTTTTTTTATTTTTTAAACAAATAAAGTGTGAAACTTTTTTAAACTTTTTAAAAAAATAAATTAATAAATTTTGAGAAAACATTTACTTGACACAATTAAAAAATTACTTCAAAAATTCAAAAAAATTAAGTAAAGATTTAATTGTGTCAATTAAAAATTTACTAACATTTTTTGGTATGCATTTAAAAATTTTGTATTAAAAGTTTACTCCATACTATTAAATCGTTTACTGGTGCGAAATAGAGTAAGTTTTTACTCAATAGTTTTAAAAATTTACTCAATTTTTTTATTTTTTTCTGTGTACGATTCCCGATTTTACAGTGTTTGATTCTAAGGCCTTCAGAGCTACAAGACTATTCACGAAAAATTTAATGACGAAGGTCTCTTGTCATAATCATCTGCAAGGCTTCATCAATTGCAAGTACCTCAGCCGGGAAAGATTGAGATTGCATTCTCTGTTATAACAGAGTTTTCCACCCAGTCATACGTACGTGGTATTTGGCCTTCGAATGTTCTGTCAAAGTTCGTCTGTGTACTTAATATGGTCGAGAGTTCGCAGGAGCTTTGCTTAAGCATTTGCGACTTACCTAACCTAAGAGCTAATTTTGCTGCTGATCTCTTGAAGTAAATATCCACGGGCTGAGTGGTTAGTATCACTTCCAGGCCGGCCTGGGGTGATACTATTTTGATTTCTTATCCACAACTCTCCACCACACAAGGGCACCATAGGTAAGTTTTGGTTTAACTATCCCACCATTTATACGGTTTTAGACTTCACCTCCATCCAAAAGATTGTCTGCAGGTGTAAAAATCCCATACTGACTTTTTCATAATTTCTTCTGTATTCCTTTTCCAAGAAAGCTTTGAGTCCAGAATTACACCCAGGTATTTCGCCTCATTAGATAGTTCCAGGGTGATTCCATCTAATTTGGGAAGAACAAACCTGTCTATCTTAGCACTTTTTCTGAACATGACTTCCAGACCGCTGATCTTAAATCCTCTGGAAAGGATTTAAGATAAGCTTCACTAAGGGTGTTCAACACTAATCTAAACGATTTCTCCAAATCCCGCATTCTGACCGGTTTATCAATTTCTGGAACCGGTAATGCTTTAACAAGACTTCGGAATTTAACCCCTTTTTGTTTGCTTGGGGTTTCTATAAGCAGTGGCGGGTGCATCTTTTGTTTTTGGGGGGGACATTTTTTTTTACTTCAAAGAAATAAAATCATAATGCTTTGTCGGACGAGCAAAAACAGGGATACGTCTCATTTGCAAAAAAAAAGTGATGGGAAAGCTATAAAATCATAAAATTTATTAGTTTTTGCCGAAGGAGGTTTGTTTTTCATGATCATTTGTATTTCGTTTAAATAATTTTTTTTTTTGCTTTGAATTTGCTTGAGAATTTTTCGATAGAAGAAATTCGTCTTACATAGAAAATATCAAATGATCAAAAAAGGATTTTTATAGGGCAAATGTCTCAGAATCTAAGACTTCTTCTCAGACTCTGTAACATTTTTCGTATAGAAAAATTTTTGGATTCTAAGAACTTTTTCCACAGAAAAAGTAACAGTTTCTGAAAAATTTTACTATAGAAAAAGTCTCATATTTTAAAGCATTTTTGCGATATTTTTCCTATAGAAAAGTTCTCAGATTATTAGATTTGTTTGTACTGAAAAAAATTCAGATTCTGAGAACTTTTTCTATGAAAGTTCCAGACATTTTTCCTATACAAAAAGTCTCAGATTCTAAGACCTTATTCCTAAGGAAAAAGTGTAAGACTTTCAGACCTTTTTCCCATAGAAAAGGTCTCAGATTCTGATTCAAAGACCATTTTCCTATAGAAAAAGTTTAAGATTCTGAGACCCTTTCCAAAAGGAAAAGTTACAAATTCTGAGAAGTTTTTCCTATAGAAAAAGTTTTAGATTCTAAAACCTTTTTCTTATATAAAAAAAGTTTTTTTTTTTCTAAAGAAAACTTCTTAGACCTGTTTCCTATACAGATTCTGCGTAAGTAAGTACACTCAAAAAAATAAACTGGTAAAACGCCTGGTAAAATGCCTTGTAATCACGTTCTACCAATATTTAACAATTTTCCTTGTTTTTTAACAAAAAAAATTGTACTTTGCTCAAACGAGAACTACAGTTTTATTTGTAATTTTACAAATTTATTTTCGTAATTGTATTCTACCATTTTGAAAGGTTATTTTACAAAAAAAAACTGTAATTTTACAACAAAGTTTTTATTACGAGGATTCTAGTTGATTTACAAAAAAAAAACTGTTATTTTACAAAAGTTATGTTGTTTAACAAAAAAAAAAACATTTTTTTTTGTAAATTTTCTATTTTTTTTTTAAAATTTTCAAGTCCCGGACTATTTTTTTTTTTATTGAAAAATATTTTAAAAAAAAGTTGAAAAAATTTTGAAAAATTTATTACGAGGATTCTAGTTAATTTACACAAAAAAAACAGTTATTTTACAAAAATGATTTAATTAGGAGGATTTATGTTGTTTACCACAAATTTTTTTTTTTGTAAATTTACCATTTTAGTTTGTAAATTTACCATTTTTTTAAACATTTTTACCAATTTTTCTTGTAAGTTTACAATTTTTTTTTTTATTTTTCCGGTTTTAAAACAATATTTTTACCAATAAAATTGGTTATTTTACCAATTTTTTGCGCATTTAAAATTACGAGGAAATCCTCGTAATTTTACGAGAATTTTAACTACCTCATATTTTACGAGAACAGCCTCGTAAAATCACGAGATTTTTTGGTAACTTTACAAAGATTTTTTTTGAGTGTAGTAAGTTTCAACTTCTGAGACTTTTTTAACAATAAAAAGTCTTAAGCTTTGAGACATTTTTAAAAAAGATTCAGATTTTGAGACATTTATCCTTAAAATAAGTCTTAAATTCAGAGATTCGGAGACCTTTTGCCTACACTCAAAAAATTATGTCATTAACTGTTTGTAGTTTATTTAAAAAGTTTTCCGTTTAGTCGTTTTTAAAAGAAAAAACATTTGTTTGGTGTTCAGTTTTTATTAATGACTACTTCGGTCCTTTGTTTCAAAAATAACACACTAAAAAATATAGACTTTCATTTGCATTTAATTTTTAAAGTCATTTATTTTTGTTCTGTAAGTAAAAACTACTGATTATTCTTTTGATTTTTAATGATTTGTCTAAGTAATTTTTTTTTTAAATTGTTGGTATTTTTTAATGAAATATCATTAGTTTTTACCTACACAAGTCAGTTATTTTTTTGTAGAAAAAAAAAATCAAAAAATTATTTATAGAAATAAAAAAACATGTTTGTATCAAGTGACTTTGGCACGATGTGTAGAGTGTCTGGCCAGAATGTAGTTGATTGCGGGATCGATTCCCCAAAAATTTTATTAAAGATTTTTAAAAAAATATTTCAATAAAAAATTGTAAAAAATTACCTACGAAATCATTAATTTTTATTGTTTTCGTAGGTTATTTTTTTGAAATTTGTTGGTAAAAATAACAGAACTATCATTAATTTTTATTGTTTTCGTTGGTTATTTTTTTCGAATTTGTTGGTAAAAAAGAGTGAAAAAAACGTAATTTTTTAATGTTTAATGTCATTTATTTTAGAAAATTTTGTCAACAGTAAAAAATAAATGTTGCTGTTTGTTAAAATAAATGAATAATTACTGGGATGGTTTTCAATTGTTTATTCACTTGTTTTAAGTGTGTTTTTCTTTTGTTTTTGTCTACAAAATATTTTGAGTGTATAGAAAAAGTTTTAGATTCTTAGACCTTTTTCCTTTCGAAAAAAGTTTCAGATTCGGAGACTTTTAGAATTTGGAAATTCTTCTACAAAAATCCGAAAAAGAAAATGTTTGAGGATGTGAAAAATTTGAGAGTTTTTTTGTACCTTTTTTGATCCAGACTTATCAGCTATGGTTCGGATCATGGTGAGTACATATTCCTCCGTCATCAATGACAATAATATTTTTTTATTTTTTTTTCCTGTCTAGCACATACTATATAGATTAGGTGTCACAACATACCACAGAGTCCAGCAGTGCTGACGTGAAGAGCTAAAATAAATTTCTGTCAGTGTTCAGTGAAAATTCTCTATAAGTGCGTGAGTGGTTACAATTAAATCTAAAACTTTGTTAAAAAAAAATTATGAAATACATAGATAAATATTTAGTAACACAATGACTGACAGTTGGTTTATTAACTATGTATACGCTACACGTACAATAAATGAAAAATGTATCCAGTGAACGAAATAGAATATATTAGAGGGGTATTGATATGCAAAATACAATGGAAAAAACCACTTGACCAACCACTGAATTACAAAATACCTACATAAATTTTAGTACAAAATTTACATAACTATCTTGACATACACACACAAAAAATCCAATTTTCTTTTCTGTTTTTAACAATTTCCCTTACTAAATTCATATTTAAATTTCAGGGGTGTAACTATCAAAAAACTTTATTTTGGTCAAAGGTTCGAAAGAATTAATTCTTTAATTCTATTTCCTAATTCGAATTAAAAAAATAGAATTTGGCATTCCCTAAAATCATTCAACTTTCATAATCATTGAATTAATTCTTTCAAGAATTCATTCCTTAAGAATGATCATTCTTAAGGAATGAACTATTTTTTTATCTAAATCAATCTACTACAAATTGAATGGTGAAATTTTCTTATCATTCAATTTAAAACAGTGAAGCGCAACACACATACACACACACATTTATGCTTGTGTGGGAAGCAGCAGACGAGACGTCAACAAAACAACAACCGATCGTTTACACACGAAGATGCTTAAAATGCACACAATCAACACATTTTTGAAAATACAAAGGGAATGAAATAAAAAAATCATCATTCAATTTGTAATAGATTTGAATGATGAAAAATGTTGATCATTCAATCGAATGATTGCTTGCAAGGAATTAATTCTCTTGGGAATTAATTCAATTTGATTTAAGCTTTGAGAATTAAGCCTTTGAATTAATTCGTGTTGAATGCTGGTAAGGAATGATAATTCAAAACTTATTAAAACAGAATTAAACTTCTGGTGAATTAATTCTCAATAGAATTAATTCGTTCGAAGCTCTGATTTTGGTTTTATTTTATCAGTGGGTTTTTCTTTCTTTCCAACTTATTCTCGGAGAAACACGCAATATTATTAGTTAAATTATGTATATTTAGTGTGTTTTTCATATATTTATAAATAGCAGTTTGTTCTATTGACTACTTCTTGACCTTTAAAACTCAACTATCCCAGCTGTCAAATACTGTAGTCAACATGAAAAGAAACGAATAAATTTTTTCAGTTTGCTACTTAAATGTTAAAAAATGTTTTTACAGTCGTAAAACGAACGTTGTTATCTATGTGTAAAAATGCTAAATTAGATTGTGATAAAAATATAAATATGCTAATATATTTTCCGTCCACCAATTAACAACCTAATGACTTATTTATATGAAAATTAGTTAGATTAGCCATTGTTATTTTAATTAAAAACAATATTTTGTCTTAAAGAATTTTATTGCTTTAGTTTTTGTATTAACAAAAGTTAACTTGTATAAAACAAATTCGTACCAACCAATTCTGCAACTAAATTGTTGAAATAAGGAGTTGACACATTCTAAAGTTAAAAAATTTGTTACTTTTTCTTTTGAAATCAAGTTTTAAACTTAATTCGCACGGAGAAAACTGAGTCGTACTAGCCGAATTTAAAGCCAATCGAGTTTTTCGTGTTACAAAAACCAATCATTTTGGTCACTTTTAAAAAAAAGTCTTAACTTTGGAAAATTTTCCTTTAAAATAGTTGATAAATTTTCCCATAATTTAGTTAAGTTTAACTAAAAGTTAGGAAATTTTCTGTTGGGAAAAAATTTTAGTTCATGTACTGTTAAGGAGTCCATAATTTACCTGAAATGAAAGAAATTCTTACCTCCAAAGAAATTTTCCCTAAATATATGAAAAAAAAAATATTTTTTTTTAAGTCATATGATATGACTTAGGCTGACCATTCGTACTGATTTGATCAGTACATGTACTGATTTTTGAGCACGTGTCCTGATACGTTGCACTGATTTGTACTGATTTTTTGAAATATGTACTGATTGTATTGATTTTTTGAAAATTTTAACATAAAAAATAATTTTATTTGAAAATTCTATGCAAAAATTTGAATTTTCTATAAAATAAGTTGTCAGAGTAGTTTTTTATAATTTTAATCTAACAATTAGATAATTTTAATGAATTTAAAGGAGGAGCTTAGAGTTCGTGAATCAAGAGGTTCCTTAACGGAAAAATGTGTCTGAGCATGATGTAATTTTGGCCTTTTATGCGTTTATTACATCTTTTTAATGAATAAAAAAAAAATATAAAACAACCCAGGAAAATTTTTTGGAACAAATTCCTGGTTCAATAGATTCTTGAATATATTCTACGGTAATCACAACAAAATTTTCTATGTAAAATTGTTTTTCAAAAAAACTACTTGCTCTAAAAAACGATTGCTTTCGGGACAATTTCAAACAAAAATCATTGATTCTGGAATGTTAAGTAGAACCGGTTGCAGGGTAGTTTGATGGGTTCCGGAACCGATTATTTGGAACAGAAAATTTTGCTGGGAATTACATATTTTTTTTATTTGAAATTTTTGTGTATTGTTTTTTTTTATATTTTTGAAATATTTTACAAATTTTTGTTTTGTTTTTGAAATATCAAATATTTCTTTGCTTGTGTCAAAAATTCCACTAGCCCCTGGGGCTAGTGAAATTTTATCACCTCAAGACCGTCAAAAATTTACTGACCAGCATACTTTGCTATCGTTTCACACACTTGATAATGGGATCAAAATTATTATTCTGTAATTCTAAAAGATTTTTCATACAAAAGCTTTTAGATTCTGGCACATTTTTTTATAGAAATAATTTTCCCATAGAAAAAATCTAAGATTCTAAGATATTTTTTTATACACTCAAAAAAATAAAACTGTAAAGTTAACAAATTTTTTTTGTTAACTCGAGTTTACTGGCTTTTTAGCAAATTTTTAGCTAAAATCAGCGTTTTAACTTCTTTTTTTAGTTAAGTTTAATTTACGAAAATACTAGTTTTGAACAAATTTTGAATTAATTTTTTTTTTGTTGACTTCAAAACTGAGTTTACGAATTTTTACTAATTAATTTGCTGATTTTTCGTAACAAATTTGTTAAGTGAAATTTCTTATGTAGCCTCCTATGCAAATCTCATAAGTTCTACTTAAGCTGATGAAAAAACAGAAAAAATAAACTTAAAATTTTTTACAAAATATTTTGTAAATTTTAGTTTACGAAAAGTAACAAAAAGTTTAGCTGAATTCAACTAATTTTTTTGTTAATATATGTACATAATAACGTTACGAAATTTCAGCTAAATTTTTAGTTAAAGTTACGGTTTTTTTTTGCTACATTCATTCTACGAAAAGTTAGCTAAATATTTTTAGTTAAATTAACTAAAAATTTAGTAGGCCCAAAATCAGGTGCTTTTTTAGTTAAATTTACCTAAATTTTTTGCTAACTTTACAGTTTTTTTTTTAGTGTAGGCAACTCTCATATTATGAAAAGTCTTTTCTTAGAAAGTTATCCGAATTGGATAATTCGATTCTTAGAAAGGTTCTCTGTAAAAAAATTTAGAATTTTGTAACGCCCAGTATTTAATTATATATTTATTTATGTTATTTTGTCCTTATCAGTATTGTACTATTAATATTGTTTTTTGTTTAATTATTGACGCTCATTAATTTTACCTTTTATAAATTATTTACATTTTTACATTTTATTATTTACACCTTGCCAATTAGTGCATTTTTCAATAACACCAAAGGGTTAAAAATACACTAAAGTACAACTCTGCTATTAAAATATGTTAAACTTCAAAAAACAAGAAAAAGAGAGAAAAGAGAATAATTTATATAATTTTTGTACTAAGCAGAGGCTTGATGTTTTCTAAAATATAATTTTAAATTCATTCGATGTAACAAGGCAGAACAATAAAGAACATTTAAAATAACATCGGATGTATTTTCTTTTCTGCTAAAAATAAAAACTAAAAACTTTATGTGAGCCGCAGGTGGACTTTTATTAGGACCCTGTGGTTTGATAGAGTGTATAAATAAATAAATAGAAGTGGACATAATTGGGCGTTTCGCCTATTGTGGACCCTTCTCCATAACCATTAAACCTATAAATTACTAAATTATTGAAGGGAACTCCCAGCCGGGTATTCTCCCTTACAATTTGTGATTCGGAAATAATATTTCTACACCCTCTCTTTGATTCTGGAACTTTTTTTTACAAATTAAACCTAAACCAAATGTATTTTTAAATTGTCCAAATGTAGTTAATAATGCTTTAAATGTATTTTAAAATTGTCCAAATGTAAATTAAAATTTTCCAAATGTATTTAAAAAATTTCCAAATGTATTTTAAAAATGTCCAAATATATTATAAAACTGTCAAACAATTGTGCTTTAAAACTTTCCAAATGTAGTTTTAAAATTATCCCAATGTATTTTAAAATTATCCAAATGTATTTTTAAAATTGTCCAATTGTATTTTAAAATCTTCCAAATGAATTTTAAAATATTCTACACTGAAAAAAAATAACTATACTGAAATTAAATAAACGCTGTAATTAATTTAAGTATACATTTTTTTTGAATTTAATTCAACTTATCTTAATATAAGGTGGTTTTACTTAAAACAAAGAAAATAAACTTAAAGAAAGTACATGCAAATACTTAAAAGAGCACAAGAGTTTTCCTTAATTTATTTTTTAAATTAAGTTAAATATTCTTTACATTTATGGCGAATTGATTGCATTTAAGAAAAAAAGTGTTAAATAAAAATTTTAGTTTTACTTAAAAGAAAAAAAATTAAATTGTATGCAAAAAAAATTAATAAGTACGTAACTTACTTAAAAATTGTATAGACATTTTCAAGACCTTAAATTAAATAAGTACTATTCTTTAATTCCACAACGCATTTTCTTTAATTTAATCAATTTTTGTTTTAATTTAAGAAAAAAGTAATCTTTATTTTCTTGATTTCATTGACTTTATTTGAATCCATATCTTCTTTAGTTTAAGAAAGAATTTACTTAACTTATGGAATAAATGCTTTAGGTTTTTATGGGGGCACCATCTGGGGCCCCATCTGAAGACCCCATGAGACCCTAACTTTAAATCCAAATTTCGATTTTCGCGGAATTTTCAAATGCCTATAACTCTGCAAATACTGCAGATACGAAAAAAATTCCAAAGAAATTTTTGAAATTTTTAGTATCTTTGGATCCCTCGCATACCCTCCTTTTCTTAAATTAAGTTCAACATGCTTTAAAATTCGTATTTTTTTTCAGTGTATGTATAATTCTATGTACAATATTTTGAAATACATTTGTACAATTTTAAAATACATTTTGAAAATTTGAAACTACATTTGGACAATTTAAAAAAAATATATTTGGACAATTTTGAAATATATTTGGACAATTTTAAAATACATTTGAACAATTTTTAAACTCATTTAGACAATTTTAAAATATATTTGGACAATTTTAAAATACATTTAGAAAATTTTAGAATACAATTGGAAATGGTGAAATTTACTACACCCAAAAAAAAAAAGTGGGTATTCAATACTAAAAATTTAACTAAATTTTAGTCCAAAAGGACCTAGTGCAGAAATTGGTAACAAATACTAAAACTTTTTACTAATATTATTCAAAACAGGTAAAAATTAAAAATTTTAGTACTTTGAAGATACTAAAATTAGTAACTAATTAGTAGATTTTTGTACAACATCACTTACAAACCTTTTACTGCAGAATTATTTTGAGTGTAGTAAATCAATTAAATACAGTTACATATACAACCATTAATCCCTTCGAATTCTAATAAGGTCTGCTGAAAATTGTGAATATATCTCAACCTTTTTTGATTGTTTGTTAAAAGTCTTAAAAACGAGTTAAAAAAATTACTTTATAAATGCAATACCAGTTGAAGAGAATAACAACAAAAATTAAGGGTAAAACTCGAGGCTATTACTTTTTAACCCTTTTGTGAGTGAATATTGAAAATTTTTTCCAATCCAAAACTCAATCAGAACGTAAAATTCAAGATTTTTTTATAATTTTCATTGGGTGACACCAAAATTGGTAAGCAGAACCCTGGCAACTCTACCAGTGTTAAAGAGTTCTTCATTTAAGTTCTCTTCGTCTAGGGCAGAATTTACAAATTGCTTACAAAAATATTATATAAAATTTCGTACGCTTTTTTAACAAGTGTGATTTAATGTAATTCACATTAAGGTAGTTTGCTAAAGATATTTAAATTTTTTAAACTTACGTAAGGGTTAAACAAAATGTGAAGATGGCTTGGCTGGTTGGTTAGTTGTCAGCCTGAGCAAATAATTCAGGTCTGTGAACACTGTTGCCAGATTTGACGATATCTCTGCATTTTGACGATTTTTACTCCACAAAATAGCAAAATGACGATTTGACGATTTTTGCCCATAAAATGACGATTTTTAAAAATATAAAAAATCTGACAATTTTGTCTGCTTTTTAAATTTTTTTTAATAAAACTTTAGTATTCAATGAATATTTGTTTGCTTATTGTTAGTTAAAAAAAAAAAATCCACCAATATTTTTGTACACAAAAAGACAAAAGCAATAAGTGCTAAATTCTCTTTTTCCCTCCAAAATGTAAAAAAATTATAGGGAGTTTTTTGGCGGAGGACTTGTCTTTTCGTGTAAATGTTTAAAAATTGATTTCTTATGATATATATGCAATTTTATCATTATTATTTTTTAAAGAAGTGTACATAAAAAAATAAATTCTCAAATTAACTTGACCCAACTGCGTGACCTTTTCTTTCATAAAAATATTTCATATGCTTAAAAATGTAACAAAAAATGTAAAGAAATTTCAGAGGTAGATTTAGTTTTACAAGGGGGAACTTTGTTATCCCTGATCTGATATTGTAAAATTTTTGAACTCAACTATCCAATGGCCATATGATATATTTGTGCCAAACTGCATAGATTTATCTCTTTTTGAATTTGACTGCATCATGTCGTCAACAGACTGGTGGACATCGTTTAAATGTTTTAGAATTATTCTTTAATCAAGGATAAATATACCTTTTTCATTTTGACGATTTTTTGAGGATTTTTGCATATGGGATGACTATTTTGACGATTTTTTTTATAAAAATCGTACATTATTGACGATTTTGTACCCAACAATTCTGGCAACCCTGTCTGTGAATAATGAAAATGTTTTGTAACCAAAAAAAATGTATAAAGAATACTAAATATTACAGCTATTAACTGCAGTTGTCGCACAATGGGCAATACATAATTAAAGGAAATTTGACCAGTGTTAACATATCGCTAATTTACTTGTATAGCGTCAAAACCATAGAAAAGATTAGAAGGTACGCAGTGTTGTATTTGATGTATTTTCCAATATGGTGGCAAAATGCTAGTTCTTCCTCGTCTTACACGTATTTAATATTAAATTAGATTTTTTGTTTTTAAAAAATGGTATTTGTTTTTTATTTAATTAAATTTATTGATTATTTTGCTTTATTTAACGTGTTTTTAAAGATAATACCCACTATTGATAGTTTAAAAACTTTTTTCTCTCTTTTGTTGTTTGCTTTGTTGTTGTTCTCCTTTATGTTGCATTGTTTTTATTAAACGTCAAAAGTTACATAAAGTGCTGTCACTAATACTTATTCAAGCGAAATACGACTCTGTTTCACTTCTATTTTTTCTATGGTCATAACCATAGAAAAGATTAGAAGGTACGCAGTGTTGTATTTGATGTATTTTCCAATATGGTGGCAAAATGCTTGTTCTTCCTCATCTCACACGTATTTAATTTCAAATTAGATTCTTTGTTTGTAAAAAATGGAATTTGTCTTTCATTTAATTAAATTTATAATTTATTTTGCATTATTCAATGTTTTTTTAAATATAATACGCACTATTGGTAGTTTAAAAACTTTTTTGTTTCTCTTTTGTTGTTTGCTTTGTTGTTGTTCGCCTTTATGTTGCATTGTTTTTATTAAACGTCAAAAGTTACATAATGTGCTGTCACTAATACTTATTTAAGCGAAATACGACTCTGTTTCATTTCTATTTTTTTTCTATGGTCATAACCATAGAAAAAAATAGAAATGAAACAGAGTCGTATTTCACTTGAATAAGTATTAGTGACAGCACATTATGTAACTTTTGACGTTTAATAAAAACAATGCAAGATAAAGGAGAACAACAACAAAGCAAACAACAAAAGAGAAAAAAAAAGTTTTTAAACTATCAATTATCTTTAAAAAATCGTTGAATACAGCAAAATAAATAATAAATTTAATTAAATGAAAGACAAATCCCATTTTTTATAAACAAAGAATCTAATTTGATATTAGATATGTGTGAGATGAGGAAGAACAAGCATTTTGCCACCATATTGGAAAATACATCAAATACAACACTGCGTACCTTCTAATCTTTTCTATGGTCATAACTCAAAATGTTTGATTTTACAGAAACCTGTTTAAAGTTTACAATGAAAACTTGGTTTACATTGCAAAAGGCCCGTACATAGAAAATGTTATAATGGCGTGTTCTCTTCTCAAACGGTGAGTTCAAAAGATATTAATACGAATTTTTGACACAATATAAAGCAGGATATAACAAATAATTCTGTATCGTTTTCTCAAAAATAACATATTTTGAGTTATGACACTATACAAGTAAATGAGCGATATGTTAAAATTGTTAAGATTCTGATCAGAAAGAATTGAGTGTATGAAGAATAGGTGCTAAATTAGTTTTTCATATTTCAAATGATTTTTCTCTACGAAAATACAAAAAAAAATTTAAATGTTTTTTTGTTTCCACTCGTCTAAGCGCAGAGAAAAAAAATTAGCTTTAAATTTCTGAACTACTATTCTATATATCGTCCATTCCACCAGACATTTGGTAATTTTAGGCATTTTTTGACCGAGGGTCTTCTGAGTTTTGTTATTTTTTTCATACAGATACTCTATGGAGCCAATTTCAAATTTCATCCATCAGATCGAAAATATTTGAAAAACTCGCTATTTTATTCACGATTTTCTTTTTTAAAAAAGTAAAAAAATGCAAAATCTGTGTAACTTTGAGCAGCTGTATTTTCTAAACTACCCAGCAAAAACTAGGTAATGAGTACCCATTCCCAATTGGATTACCGGATAATGAGTACTAATTACTCGCTCCGTTACTTTATACCCCAAAAAAATGCCTTACTTTTAACTTACGATGTAAATGATTTGCAATCTGAATTTTAAAAACAAGTTAAGTTTCATAAAAATATATAAAAAACAATTTTACTCTTAGTTTATTTTCTCTCATTTAATAAGAGCAACTAAACAAACAATGCAGTTACTTTTTCAACTTTTCGTAGCGAGCTAGGAATGGGCTATTATTTGTTAGCTTTTTCGTAAGCGAACAAAGAAGGCCTTACCTCCAATGACATCGCCTTGTTAAAGTAATTAACAATGAAGTTGGGACGTAACTAGTTACTTATTTTCGTTATAAATCCCAAAGTTAATTACTTGGTAATTGAAGTTTTTGCTGGGTACTTATCGCATTTTAACAATCCATAGCGCATACGAATGGTATGCAATTCTATTTCGATATCTTATAGACTGAAAAAATATCGGTGGTTTAAAAGTGCATTTTATATGCAAATGCAGTTTTGAAGTGCATTTTGCGAAACTTTTACCCCTTTTAATTTTTTTTAATTAGCATATTTGGAAAATTTAGGATTTTTGCTACAAAAAAATGTTTTCATTACAATGGACCGAGCATGTATGATATTTTTAATATTTTTTTTTTAAATACTTCCTTAAGTTTCCCTTAGAAAAATTTTTATTATTTAAATTAAACCAAAATCATGTAAAAAGACATGTTTTTAAACCGTTATATTTTCAAAAGTACTAATCGGATCTCATTGTTTTTATGCATATTATAAAGGTATTTTTGTCTATTTTTGCATTTAATGACCGCAAATATGTTGGTGTTTCAAAATTGCATTTTAAATGCAAATGCAGTTTTGAAGTGCATTTTTCAAAACTTTTACCCCTTTGAATTTTTTTTAGTTATCATATTCGAAAAGTTTACAGTTTTTACTACAAAATAATGTCCTCCTAATAATAAACCCACTGTGTGTGATATTTTTTTTAGAATTTTTAAAAAAATCATATTAAGTATTTGAGATTTTGTTGGTTTTATTTAAAATATTAAAATTTTAAAAATAGCACACACGGTCGGTCCATTACTAGCAGGACATTATTTTGTAGTAAAAATTGTAAACTTTTCGAATATGATAACTAAAAAAAAATCAAAGAGGTAAAAGTTTTGAAAAATGCACTTCAAAACTGCATTTGCATTTAAAATGAATTTTTAAGACACCAACATTTTTGCGGTCATTATATACAAAAAATAGACAAAAATACCTTTCTAATGTGCATAAAAACAATGAGATACGATTAGTACTTTTGAAAATATAACGGTTTAAAAACATGTCTTTTTACATGATTTTGGTATAATTTAACATATCGTGAACCTATATTCAAAATATGCCAACTCAAATTTGACCGAAATGAGTTTCCGATGGCAAATAGCTCCCCTATGTAATACCTATCTGTCATAAAAATTTCAGAGCAAAAAATAATTTGTTGTCGTTTTACATAATTTTTTGTTATTCTGCTAACTCAAAGTACATATTTTTTTGGTGAAAATAAATGCCAACTTCCATTGTAAATTTCCAAAAATTTTTCAAAAATTTTTTTAAAAAAATTAGACCACATATCTTATTGCATTTGCCATGCTGAACACGAATCTTGTAAAGATTTTGATATCAAATGACTGGTTCTCGAGATATTGCCATTTTGAAAATATCGGTAAATAGTGTTTGCAAAAAAAAAATTGCTTATATTTATGTAACTATCGAACTATTTATCAGATTGAAACACTATGAGTGGGGCAAATAAAGTCAATGATATAAGCTTTCAAAATAGCTAGTTTGGAGTGAGCCTTCTACAATAGAGCGTGAGTTACAGAGTGCCAAAGTTGACCACCCCGAGATTAAAAGGCTTTTGGAGCTAGTAACTTTTAAAAATATGCAAAGATTTTTACGTTTTTTTAGTTTTTGCAATTACCGTACTAAGAAAAACAAAATCCGAAAAATTTTTTTTTTTTTAAATTTTTCAAAAAAAAAAATATATTTTTATTTTCCGACAAAATATGCCAACTCTAAAAAAATATTTGTTTTTTGATATAGTAATAAATGCCATCTCTGAAAAATACGCAAACAAGTGCAAAATATGAAATTTTTTGCATAGGTAAAAATTATTTAGAATATTTAAACCATCTTGTGGAAGGTACATTGTTTATTTTTGCAATAATATGCGAAATAACTAGTTTTTTAGCTCTCCTGAACAGTAAGCTTTTTCGAGTTGGCATTTATTGAATATAGTTCGACGATATAAAATTTTTTATAAGGGAAACTTAAGGAAGTATTTAAAAAAAAAAAATATTAAAAATATTACACATTCTCGGTTCATTGTAGTGAAAACATTTTTTGTAGCAAAAATCCTAAATTTTCCAAATATGCTAATTTAAAAAAAATTAAAAGGGGTAAAAGTTTCGCAAAATGCACTTCAAAACTGCATTTGCATATAAAATGCACTTTTAAACCACAGATATTTTTTCAGTCTATAAGATATCAAAATAGACTTACATACCATTCGTATGCGCTATGGATTGTTAAAATGCAATAAGCAGTTTATAAAATACAGCTGCTCAAAGTTGCACAGATTTTGTTTTTTTTTTTACTTTTTTAAAAACGAAAATCGTGAATAAAATAGCGAGTTTTTTAAATATTTTCGATATGATGGATGAAATTTGAAATTGGCTCCATAGAGTATCTGTATGAAAAATATAACAAAAATCGGAAGACACTCGGTCAGATTTTTTAAAGTGATTCATGGAATGGACGATGTATAAAAATCAAATGTCGTTTGTTGGTAATCGCTTGCAAATAGGCTGTACCGATTATGCTTAACTTTTTTGTAAAATATTTGTTATTGTCCAACTTAAGTTTTTACGATAAGAAAACTGGCAATGACCACTTTTACGCCCACTTTTTTCGATCTATCTGAAATCGGAGAAAGGGCTGGATCAATTTGGCTAATTTTTTCGGAAAACGGCAGCACCGATTAGCCCAAACATTTTTAAAAATGTTTATCATAGTCCAACTTAGGTATTTATGGAAAGAAAAATTAACCACACCCACTTTTACGTTCACTTTTTTTGATATACCCAAAATCGGACAATGGCTGGACCAATTAGACTGAACATATTTTAAAATGTCCCAGCAAAAATTGGCATTACTAGTAATGGGTTTTGTAATCCGAAACAGATGTTAATCAGTAGTTACTTATTGAATGAAACACTAATTATTTTAACAAGGGCGTGAGACAAAAATAACTAGTGAAGAGTATGGAGATAAATAAGTAGTTACTGCCTCGGATTACAAATAAGGAGTCAAAACCCATTACCAATAAGAAGTACAATAATTAGTTAATTAAAACTTTTAAAATTTAACTTGAAACTTGAAAACTTAAAAATTGCGTAATTTTTACTAAGTTTTTAAGTACTTTTTAAGTAAATTGAATTGTAAAGGTTAAAAACTGCAAGTGCAAGAAGATATTGGGCCATTCCAGGAAATTTAGCTCAAATTTTAGTCATTTTTGGAAATGGTGTCTCAGATTAATTTGAACCTTGACACATAGATAGCCCTCATAAATATGATATATGTACCATATATCGTTTTTTTACATTTGGTGTATTTAACGAATTATGGCGGGTCAAAGATTGACTTTTTAAGTAAAAGTAAGAAAAATACATCCCGCTTAAAGAGCTGTAACTTCTTATCCAATGACCCGATTTTCACAAATTTAGGCTCATGTGAAAGCTGGGGTTCTTCTTTTAGAAAATATTTTTAAAATAACACATTTTTTTTTACAGAAATGATGCAAAAATGCAAAAACATTTTTTCTTTTCGAATATTTAAAAAAACACATCTTCGATTTTTTTAAAAAAAAATCTGGTGAAAAATAACAATGTTTTTTATAACATATTCAAAATTCAGAGTGGGATCTCCATGGGATCAAAAAATATTCTGTTTTAAGTACGAGGTTCTCATATTTTTCCCTTAGAAAATTTAAATTTCTAATGTTTTGAATGTTTTTCAAAATTTTAATAGTATAATTTTCTTTGAAAATTTAAATTTTTATATTGAAGAAACATACAATTTTAATTTTCTAAGGTAAAATCTAAGAACTTCGTACTAAAACCAGAATATTTTTTGATCCCATTGGGATCCCACTCTAAATTTTGGATATGTTGTACAAAACAGTATTGTTTATCACCAAACTTTTTTTAAAAAAAATCGAAGATGTGTTTTTTTAAATATTCGCAAAAAAAAAATGTTTTTGAATTTTTGCAACACTTCTGAAAAAACCCGTATGCTTTTGAAAATATTTCCTAAAAGAAGAAGAATTAAGCTTTCATATGAGCCATTACTTGTGATAATCGGATTACTAGTTGAAAAGTTAGAGCACGTTAAACGTCATGTATTTTTCTGACTTTTGCTAAAAAAGTACAACTTTGACCCGCGATAATTTGAAAACTACAGCAAATTTTGAAAATCCAAAAATGCAACATATCTCATATAAACGTGGATATCTATGAGCCAAATTCTCAGTGGCGTCCAAATGCATGTTTCCGAACAGTGGGGCGAAAATTTTAGGAATTACCCTATTATTACTTAGAGGTGCTTTTATAACATATTACTGAGAAGTAGTTACTTTTGGGCTTAAAATAATGTTAATGGTAATGGGTACTCATTATAAATAATGTACTTGGTAATGATTACTTTTCACAACTCATTACCATGTTTTTGCTGGGGTTCGTCATAGTCCAACTTAGAAAGAAAAATTTAACACTTCCACTTTTTTTGATGTATCTAAAATCGGAAAACGGCTGGATCGATTTGGATAATTTTTTTTAAAACGTTCTCTATAGTCCAACATAGTTTTATCCGGAAAGAAACATTTTTTCACTCCCAATTTTTTTTTTGATATATGTATCTAAAATAGAAAAAATCCAGGACCGATTTGGCATTTTTTTTTTAATGTTCGTCATAGTCCAACTAAAATTTTTACGGAAAGAAAAATTGTCCACTGTGACTTTCTTCGATATACATATATAAAATCGCCGAAGGACTGGATTGATTTGGCAAATTTTTTCTTTAATGATCGTCATAGTACAATTTTTGTCGTCGCCCTCATTTTTCAAAATATTTAAAATAGCAACACTTGAGAACGGCTGGACTGATTTGGCTAATTATTTTTAGATATTCGTAGTAGTCCATACTGTTGTTTGGATAGAAAAATTATATACGCCCACTGTATTTGATACATATACTTTAAATAAAACTATTATTGGGTCAGTCGTAGTGAAATCAATCAAAAATAGCTAAAAATTTTCGTGACCCCCTCCGATTTTGATGAAATTTGGTTTAGTTGTAACACTAAGTGATAAACTAATGCACACTTATTTTCAGCCCTCTAAGTAAACAGTGGGCGAAAACACGGAGGGTCAAAATTTCCCCCAAAATCTCCCAGTCGCGACACTTTGCACCGTAAAAACTTAATATCGTTGGTTCTATTATAGCTAGAAAGCCCATTTTTGGTTTGCTTTGAAGCTCATAATATGCTCTACAATACCTACCATAACCAAAAAATTAAAAAAAAAAAGGTTTACCTCCCTTATTTTAAGGTCGTGATATACCGAGGAGAAAATGGGGAGGATGGTATCCCCCGATTTTTTTTTTTACTTGATAATCTTATAGAGAAAGTCCTAAAGAATATATTCTAAAATTTTTAAGTTGGGACAACAATGGGATCGCTCAAAATCAAAATTTTTCACAATTTTCCCCAAAATCTCCAAATCGCAACACTCTTTAAACTTAAAAATTTAATATCATAAGTGCTTTTGTATCTACAGAGCCCATTTTTTTTTTGTTTTAAGGCTTATAATACGCTCTACAAGACATACCAAAACCAAAAAAATTTCAAAAAAAAGGAATTGGTGACCCCCTTATTTGAAGGTCGTGGCAAAGGGTGGAGGAAATGGGGGGAAAGTACCCCCCGATTTTTTTTTACTTGGTATTCTCAAAGTGCAAGTCCTAATGAACATACTCTACAATTTTTATGTTGGGACAACAATGGGATCGACCAAAATCAAAATTTTCCCCCAAAATCAACAAATCGCGACATTCTTGCGCCTCCCATTGGAGTCCCAAGATAAAAATTTCAGGATATGCTCTCTAGAAATTACTCTTTAAAAAAAACAAGGTTAAAAAAAATTGGGGGATACTATCCCCCGATTTCCCCTCACCCCTTGCCCCGATCATTTAATACAAGAGGCACCCCTAATTTTTTTTATTTTTTTGTGATAGTAATATTGTAGAGCATATTAAGAGCTTTAAAACAAACCAAAAATGGACTCTGTAGCTACAATAAAGTCCATGATATTAAATTTGTAATGTGCAAGAGTGTCGCGATTTGGAGATTTTGTGGGAAATTGTGAAAAATTTTGATTTTGGTCGATCTGATTGTTGTCCCAACATAAAAATTTTAGGATATGTTAATTAGGGCTTGCACTTTGAGGATACCAAGTAAAAAAAAAAATCGGGGGATACTTTCCCCCCATTTCCTCCACCCTTTGCCACGACCTTCAAATAAGGGGGGCACCCTTCCTTTTTTGCTAAAATTTTTTGGTTAGGGTAGGTATTGTAGAGCGTACTTTAAGCTTTAAAACAAACATAAATGGACTTTGTAGCTACAATAGCACATATGATATTAAATTTTTAAGGTTCAAGAGTGTTGCGATTTGGAGATTTTAGGGGAAATTGTGAAAAATTTTGATTTTGAGTGATCCCATTGTTGTCCCAATTTAAAAATTTTAGAATATATTCCTTAGGACTTTCTCTATAAGATTATCAAGTAAAAAAAAAAATCGGGGGATACCATCCTCCCCATTTTCTCCTCCCTTTATCACGACCTTAAAATAAGGGAGGTAACCCTTATTTTTTTCGAAAATTTTTTGGTTATGGTAGGTCTTGTAGAGCATATTATGAGCTTCAAAACAAACCAAAAATGGGCTTTCTAGCTATAATAGAACCAACGATATTAAGTTTTTACGGTGTAAAGTGTCGCGACTGGGATATATTGGGGGAATATTGACCCTCCGTATTTTCGGCCCCTGTTGACTTAGATGGCTGAAAATTTGCATTTGTTAGTTTTTTACGTAGTGTAAGAACTTAACCAAATTTCATCAATATCGGAGGGGGTCAAAAATATTCATGATTGATTTCACTAATAATGACCCTATTATTAAAATACACCCGAAAAAAATTTTACACTTAAAAATCTTTAACTAATACCAAATTCGCATTAATTTTTTTAAACATGTTTAAGCACTTAAACATGTTTATTAGGGTGGTGCGTATCAACTATTAATAGTGCGGAAAAGTAAGTTTAAGTAAATACAAGCATTTTAAAATCAAAATGATCAAAATCGGTTCATGTCTTCTGTCCGCGCATCGCGGGTCAAAATTGGGGTTTTTGCAAAAATGGGCAGAATTTAAAAAAAAAATAAAAAAATTAAAAAAAAAAAAATTTGTGTAGCATTAATTCGTAAGTATTCAGATAATTTTTTTTTATTTTTTTCGGATATCGATAACCCACCCAAACGTGAGTCCAAAAAAAAAACGCACATTTTTAGCATGGAGCTCCTACTACTTTTTCACAATTTTAAAAATTTAATGAAACAAAATTTCAAAATATTTTAGTTTATCCATTTGATTTCATTGAATACATCCCAGGGAATGTACAAAGAAATTCTTGGTTAAATTCCTTTATCCAGTTAGTCTGTGGAGCAATTTGAATTTACCGGATTTCAAGAAAATGTGTTTTTTTTCAAAATTTTTGTCTAATTTAGAGCTGTAGGCAACATATTACTCAAAATTAACCAACAGTCATTTTCAAATGGTTGTTTTGGACCATAATTACTCTGATATAAAATAATAGGCATTTTGGACAACGTTAACCCTTGCCGGCACGCGGTTAAAAGTATTCCCCAATGAAATTTCAGAGAAAAGTTCTTAAATTTTTTGAAATTCCTCACTCTAAAGTTGTGTATGTCTTCAAATAATGAACAATTATACATTTATGCAAAGTTTTCTTGAAAAACATCTTTAACCGTTGTTGACCTAGGGCCCAAAAAATTTCAAAGAGCTGTTTTATTGCTCATAGTCAAATTGGAATTTTTTTTTACTTATGAAATAATAATTTTTTCACTCTTAGAAACAACGACGAGGACGTGGTGAAATGATACCATTTTTTTTTATTTTTTTATCAATAAATTTTTTTTTTTATAAATAAAAAAAAAAAAAATTTATAAATAAAAAAATAAAAATAAAAAAAATTAACCCATTTTGGGCCAAGACTCAATTTTACTTTTCTTTTTTGGAAGAATGTACTTTTTTAGGGTAATTAGCGTCCGCAGATCTCAAAAATCTTGTCAAAAAAAAATGTCCAATGTGCCGTTATTCCAGAAAAACCTGCATTTCAATTTTTTATGCAATTTTACTATTTGGATTTATTTGCTATTTAATAAATTTAGTTCATTATTTTTAAAATAAGTAGTTTTAAAATGATTCAAATAAGTAGAAAAAACTAATTTTCTTGAAATCTGGTAAATTCAAATTGCTCCACAGACTAACTGGATGAAGGAATTTAACAAAGAATTTTTTTGTACAATCCCTGGGATGTATTCAATGAAATCAAATGGATAAACTAAAACATTTTAAATTTTGTTTCATTAAATTTTTAAAATTGTGAAAATGTAGTTTTGAGCTCCATGCTCACGTTTGGGTGGATTATCGATATCCGAAAAAAATAAAAAAAAAATAAAATATATTTTGAGAGTTTTGTTGGTAAAATTCTTTTCGGTTTTATCAATATTTTACAGATAATTCTGTAAATTTACAGTTTTTTTTTTATCGAAATCATTTTACAGAGTTTTCTTCGTAAATTAACAAAAAATCTTGCTGGTTGGAAATCTATGGTATTTTGTGGTGGCTCAGTAGAGTATCTCTGTAATTAAACAGAGTGATTATTTGAGTGTAAATTTAAGGAGAAAAGAATATGAGAATCATATAACATTTCATTACCCATACCCAGCAAAACTTAGACTACCAAATAAGGTATAAAATAAGGTATAGGATCTCTTATTTTATACATTGCAGCATTGATGATTTTAACAGGCGATGAGACCCAAAGTAATGCATCCACATTATCACAAAGAATACCAGTAAGGTATAAAATAAGTCATAAATTTATAACGAAGAATACGAGTAAGGTGTAAAATATATGATATTTTATAGGTTTCGAGAAATGAAATAATAAAGCATACCAGAAGATAATATATAAGGTGTTACGAGTAGTGAAAAAGTAATTTTGTATTAAATTTACTCACGTGATTGTAAGTGAGTGTAAGTAGATAAAATATGATCGTGAGTGTGTGTCGTTAGAAATTTCCTGTCGTGAGCCCATCTCTAGTTTAAACTTATGCATTTTTTTTTATAAAATAATTATTTTTTATGTTATTGTAATGCATTATGCATCCAATTATAAATAATGCATTATTTCAAACTTTGAAATAATACATAATGTAACCAAATATAAGTCATCCATGATTTAATGTTTAGAAATAATAAATATGAAATACATTTTTTCCAATAATCATGCATTACGTAGCAAATTATTAGTAATGCATTATTTTTCACTTTAAAATAATACGTTGTGGAAAAATGTTTGGTAAGACAACCTAAAATAATGCTACAAATAAGGTATATACATTACCTGGTAATGTGTTATATAATCCCTACCCATTACCAAAGTTTTGCTGGGTATGTTATCGTTTAGCACGAACTTAATCAATCTATTTTTAAGAAATTACAACTGTGTTAGAAAAAGTTAAAAATAGATTGCAGTTTGTAAGAATCACTTTAAGAGTCGATTATTTTTGGCATTTCTACCATTTTTTAACACAGATTTTAAACTAATACTGATTCAGATGTAATACCAAAATAATTAAATAGCAATATTGATACCAATTAAGCAAATAATGGGAACCAATAAAAATGCCGATGTTTAAAAAAAATTTTAATAGCGATACCCATACTTTTAGATATCGTTTTGATACCCATCCTTGGTAAACAATTATAAATTAATTTAAAAATTGATTTATTACAACATTATAATATACCTAAAAAAATACTTTATTGATGTCCCATTGTGTACAGTTAAAATCATTTCAATGCTTAATTACTAAAAGTTTTTCCGGGGAAAACAACTAACAAAAAAACTTGAATGCTATTCTTTACATTCAATGCATTCACCCAGCAGCGAAAGCTTATAATTTTAATGAAGTAATTTTCCTTGTTGTTTTTTATGATGTTTAATATTCATTTTACCCGAAAAAAAAAACAAACGAAAAACAAAAAATAACTTTTGATAATAAAACATAAAATTAAATGAATTTCTTAAATGAAAAACACACAAAAATCCCAGCTAAAATAAACGGAACGTAAGTTATTTAATGGATATGGTGGTGGTGGTAGAATAAAAATTCTAACAATTTTATTATGAATGGCTTTAAGGATCAGCTGGAATTTATGGCAAAAACGCGACAGGCGACCTTTTTTATTTTTCGTTTATTGTTATTTTTTTTTTTTGCATACTGTAGTGGTCGTGGTGGTGGTAGTATGTATGTAGTAGTTCTTAAAATCTAAATCAAATTCTTTTTTATGAGTTTATACAACTGCCATGTGTATTAAATGTCTTTAACACTAAAGTTTTTCTGTTTTTCGCCAGATAAAAAATATCTCTAAATGCAAATAAAAAAAAAAAAACAAGTGAGAGTGTTAAATTCGGCTGTGCCGAATCTTTTATACCCTCCAACACGTTAAAAAACAGGGGCGTCGTTTTTTTTTTTTTTTTTTTGGTGGGTTACGTCGGCGGGAGACAACCTTCCTGGATCCAACTGCAAGTCTTTGAACTTCTTTTGACATAAAAATGTTTCGTTTGCTAAACAAAAAACCTATAAAAAATGTTTTTTTTTTAGAGGTTTGTTTAGTTCTTAAGAGGGGACTTTTTTCCCCCTAATCCGATTTTGCCCATGTTCGAACTTAACCAGCCCAATACCATAAGACATATTCGTGCCAAATTTCAGACGGCCAGACGGACGGACGGACAGACGGACATCGCTAGAATGTCTTAGAATGGATCACTGATCAATTAGACCGACTCACCTTATATGGGCAAAAAAAAAAGTTAAAGTTGTACCCCCTCAAAATTAACTTTGACATGTTTTATGAAGATTCCCAAAATATTTGGGCTCTAGCGATAATCTCCCGTGAGCTAAACCGCGTCAAAAAAGGGTCCAAAAATGGAATTTTTCATGAATAAAAAATTCAGTAAATTTTTTTTTGTCCAATGAATGACCAAATATAATAGATATTTAGGAATTCTTTGATTCTGCATTAAAACATTTTAAAAATCTAAACACAGACTCGGGATAAAGAGATGTTTACGTCAGTTTTTTGATACTTTTCAATTCGAATTTACTGAAAACTTAAATAACTTTGGTATTTTTTGTCCGATTTTCACTTCTAATACATCGTTAGAAAGGTGTTGACCACCGCTTGGGATTTTAGCCAAAAATTAATCCTTAACTGCACTGGCTTACTTTTTTTTAACATTTACTTCGACATTATTAAAAACCCATTTTTAACCACAAAAAGCGTATCTCTGTGCATCAAGCACGTTTAATTAATATATTTCGCCACAATTAACTTAACCCATGCATGATCAAAATATTTTGGCAAACATTTTTAAAAAAGTTTTTGCGGAAATTATTGAAAGCTTGTTGAAATACATTAAAAAAATAAAATAAAACAGGTTTTTGTTTAAATAGACGTGCTTATTAATATCAAATAATTATAACGTGTAACACTTTCCCGGTGATATTTTGTTTTTCGGAATTTGTATGTGCAAATAAATTTTAGAAATAAAGTATAAACCAATTTTCTCTTAATCGCATATATTCGTGCACAAACGCATCTAATAAATACATCTTAATATTTTTTATTTAACCCATTCATGACCAATTAAAAAAAAATGTGGAAAAAATTTAAGTCCAGTTGTAATACTTAAAAAAAATAATGTAATTGATATTTCAATTTATTAGATGCGTTTTTTGCACGAATATATGCGATTAAGACAAAATTTGTTTATATTTTATGTTTAAAATTAATTTGCACATACAAATTTCAAAAAAATTTTGACCGGGAAAGTGTTACACGTAATAATTATTTTATATTAATAAGCACGATAAACAAAAACCTTGTTTAATTATATTTTTTTAAAGTATTACAACTAGCTTTCAATAATTTCCGCAAAAAGTTTTTTAAAAATGTTTGCCAAAATATTTTGATCATGCATGGGTTAAATTAATTGTTGCCAAATATTTTAATTAAACGTGTTTCCTGCACAAAGATATGCTTTTTGTGGTTGTAAAACGGTTTTTTAATGATGTCGAAGTAAATGTTATAAAAAAGTTAGACAGTGCAGTTAAGGGTTAATTTTTGACTAAAATCCCAAGCGGTGGTCAACACCTTTCTAACGATGTATTAGAAGTGAAAATCGGACAAAAAATACCAAAGTTATTTAAGTTTTCAGTAAAATCGAATTGAAAAGCATCAAAAAACTGACGTAAACATCTCGTTCTCTTGAGTCTGTGGTTAGATTTTTAAAATGTTTTAATGCAGAATCAAAGAACTCCTAAATATCAATTATATTTGGTCATTCATTGGACAAAAAAAAATTTACTGAATTTTTTATTCATGAAAAATACCATTTTTGGACTCTTTTTTGACGCGGTTTAGCTCACGGGAGATTATCGCTAGAGCCCAAATATTTTGGGAGTCTTCATAAAACATGTCAAAGTTAATTTTGAGGGGGGTACATCATCAACTTTTTTTTTTTAGTCACTCTAATATATATACTTTATGGGGTCCTAGACCTATATTTCGATGCGTTACACACGGAATGACAAAGTGAGTATACCCCCATACTGTGGTTGGAGGGTATAAAAACTCAATATTTTTACAAAATATTACATAAGTTTTACTAATTTTCACTTAAATTCATTTCTATTTCTACTAGACTCAAAATAATGCATTAGTAGACTTACTAATTTTTTTTTGCTAATGCTAGCTAACCTTTAGCAAATTTTTAGTTGAGATGTTAGCAAAAATATCCTGTAAACTTCATTTAGCGCATTAGCAATTTTAAACAAAATTTGAACTAATTTTTTTTGCTAAATTTAAAATTAAGTTTACCAAATTTTTACAAGCTTTTTTGCTAATATTAGCAAAAATAACTTTGAATCCAAAAAAGTTAGCATTCACGAAAATTTTAAAATGCTCATATCTCGATAAATATTGCCGAAACAACAAAAAGTCCAAAAGCATTTTTGTAGCTCTCAACACGTAGAACTATAACCAAACTATAAAAAGCTCTCAGAGTAATATATTTGAAGTTATTGAGTTTCTTAATTCTCAAAAGTTGTCCCCTAAAATCACGTATCTCAAAAACTAGATAGCAAGATAGAGCGAAACGGACAAAAATTTAGGATCAAAAACTATGACGATTTTTAAGGAACCCAACTAGGTCTAGGCCCATCGGGGTATGGACCTATCGGGTCAGATCCCATTGGGGTCCTCAAATGTGTATGAACTAACAAGGAAGGTTTTTCAGGGCACCCACCGATTGTCCTGAAACTTGCATATAGAAAAGACTGGAGCAAAATAAGAGTTACCTGTTTTTTTTTATAGCTGCCCAAACAACAAATGGATTTTTTTTTTGGTTTTTTGAGGATTTTTTCCATTTCTTCAAAAAAAAAAACTATCAGAACGTTCTATACAGGTCGAAAGGTTTTTTGAAGGCCTATCAAATGGTGCATCGGTCGTGTACAAATTCGGCTTCGTTATTGTCAAAAATGTATAATCGTTGGGTAGTTTATGTGGAGCAGTGGCGGGTACAGCTTTTGTGTCTGGGGGGGGGGGGGATTTTTTTTAATTTGAATAAAAAGAATCTAATGAGCAAAAACAAGGATACCCTTTTTTTGCAAAAAAAAGTAATGGGGAAGCTATTAAATCATCAAATATAATCATTTTTGTAGAACAGCTGCTGCCGATTTTTTAACAATAGTTCTAGAAAAATGCATTTTACAAATTTACAAATAAAACATTTACACTCGTTAGTGTTGACACTGGTTCTTTTTAAACAATTTCAGAAAAAGCTTATGCTATAAAAAATTGTGAACCCAAAAATAATATTTTAATCACAACCCTCTTTAAAAGAAGCTTTGTTTTTCATGATTATATTTCCATTTAGATCAAATTTGTTTTAGAAGAAACTTTCTCATTTTCGTATACATACACTCAAAATAATAACTCTGCTAAATTACAGAAAAACTTTGCTAATTTAACAGAGTACACCATACTTTTCCAGCTAACAACATTTCTTGGTAATTTTACTAAAAAACTTTGTAAAATGATTTTGACAGAAAAAAAACTGTTAATTTACAGAGTTTATAGTAAAATATTGGTTAAATATGAAAGCTTTTTTACAGAAAAAACTCTGTAATTTTGCTATAAAACTCGGTAAAATGATTTGGACAAAAAAAACTGTTAATTTACAGAGTTTCTATTAAAATATTGGTTAAATAAACCACCATTTAGCAAAGAAAGCTATGTAAATTTACATATATTTGTAAAATACATTTGATGCAAAAAAAAAAATTTACAGAAAAAACTCTGTAAATTTACAGAGTTTAGTTAAATGCATGTTATTTTGTAAAATTTTTATAAGATTTCTGAAAAAAAATTTTTGATAACTTTTTTTGCTACTTTTTCAACTTTTTCTCAAAAAAAAAAAAAAAATATACAGATAAAATTTTGATGTTTGGTAACAAAAACTACTAAAAACAGAAAACTTTTTTGGTTATAAAAAATACGAAGTATTTTGCTTAGATCTGTATTTTAGCAGAAAAATCTGTTAATTATCGGTAAAATTAAGATTACAAAGTAAAAAGTAATATAACAGAGGAAACTTTGTTTTTTTGTCACAACAAAATACAAAGTAGTTTCTTTAAATCTGTATTTTGACAGAAAACCCTGTCAAATATCTGTTGAATTGAGATTACAGTCATTTTACAGAGTATTTTACAGAGTTATTATTTTGAGTGTAGAAAAAGTCCTAGGCTCTAACACATTTGTCGTATAGAAAAGTCTAAATCTGATACTTTTTCAATAGAAGAAATTTTTTCTACATTTTTTCTCTTAGAATCTGAAACATTTTTCATATAAAAAAGGTCTCAGATTTTGAGACATTTTTCCTATAGAAAAAAATCTCAGATTCAGACTCTAAGCCCTTTTTTAAAGAACTTTCTGAGAATCTCAGACCCTTTTCCTATAAGATAAGTCTCAAATTTTGAGACATTTTTCTATAAAAAAATTCGAAGATTTTTCACAAAGAAAAAATTTTCAATCCTCAGTTTCCTTTTGGGATATTTGAGAAGAGTTCACAAATTCTGAAAAAAAATTATAACTGCTATTAACGCTTGAGTCGCATTCTTCATCTAATTTAAATATTTTTGTCAATTTTCAGCAAAATCTTATCTGAGACACTTTTATTTAGTTTTTTATAATTAGATCTATTCGATTACCCAAATTTCTTACTATTTTTTACTTCAACTGGAAAGTTTTGTTTACTTTTTGTATTGAAAATTTCCAGCTGTAGTAAAATAAGTAAAAAATAGTAGATTGTAGTAAGGTAATCGAATCGAAAAATTTCCAAAATAGTTTAACATAGGTGAGACTATCAACATTTTTTAGATTTTAATATATTTTTCCTATTCCTATTTAGTAGATAAATAATTTTTATATAAACCAAATTAAGATCCTGTAACATTTTTCTATACAAAAAGCATATTCCAAGTCATTATTTTCTCATAATAAAAACTTCCAGATTGACAGATATTTTTTACAGAAAATTTTCAGATTTAGTCACATTTTTATTTCCAAAATGTTTAAAAATTTCTTGTAAAAATTTTTGAATATTTTTTTCCTTTAAAAAAGAATTTTTTTTTTTTTTTAAATTTTCGGATTTCAAGACTTTTTCCCTTTGAAAATTTTTTAAAAAAATTTCTTCTTCCTTCTTTTTTTCTTTGTCTTTCCTTTTCTTTTTTTCCTTTCTTTTTTCTTTCTTTTTTCTTTATTTTCCTCTTTTTTTTCATTTTGAAATTTGGTCTGGGGGGTAAATTTCCCCTTTTTCCCCCCTTGTACCCGCGCATGTTGTGGAGACCGCCAAATTCATATATAATAATCTCTATTAAAATTCCCGAAAGCCCTTATTTTTTCATAAGGAGGCAACCCTTTTTTTAAATTTGAGATTGGACAGATAAAAAAACAGGAAACTCTTATTTTTGCCCCCTCATTCCCATATTTAAGTTGAAATAAAAAAAAATTCAGTTAACTAATTTTTGGCAAAACATTTTTGCTAACTTTACCAAAAAAAATTGTGGGTCCAAAATCAGCAAATTTTCTTGAAGGTTTACAAGCTTGTTTTGCTAACATCACAGTTTTTTTAGTGTACCATGAATTCTGCCAAGTCGAATTTACCTCTTTTACTATTATTTTTATGTTAAATTACATTCTGAATCGTGAAATTCAGCTTAAACTTCAACTTGCAGCAGCATTACAATTTTTTCATTTCCAAAAATCGCCGGTATCTTTAGTGTTAATATACTGCGTAAGACGCAGTGCGTATGTGTAGCTCATCCACATTTACCTTCAAGTGTTGTCAGGGGAAAATTTGAAAATGTTAATTGATAATCGTAAAATTTTCACTACAGACGTGACGTAAAGCGACTAAATAAATAACAAACAGGAAAGAGTTGAATTCACATATGAGGCATTTTAAACAAAATGTCCCGCTACAGCAACACATGTGTGCCATGAATGTCAAAATAGGTGGTTTGGATAGCCCTATATGGAACTTAGAAAAAGTGAGTTTTGGTTTTTAAATTTTTCAAAAACTGGACAAAGGAGGGAAGGTTAAATATTAAAAAAATTTTGAAATTTATCGCGAGTTCCCTTGATTAAGTAATACTTAATAGGTATTTATCAAATTGTAACGGAATGCACCACTACCTAAAAAAAATATTGCAGGAACATTTGTAAAATAAACCTACACGTCCAAATTCATAAAAATAAAAGCGTTTTATAACAGGTTTATTAATCGATTTTTTATACAAAAATTGTTTTATAAATCTCTTATTAGCCTTTTAAACTTTTATGAATTTAAAGGACAGTATTCTGAATAATAGCCTAGATATTTGTTTATACACACAAAAAAAAATCAGGAGAGCATTTTTCGTATTTTTCAAGAAAATTGCATTATTTGATTTAATAAAAATTTTACAATTTTCTTTTATTCTATGGTGTCAATATCGCGTATGAGTAACAAATATTTGCAAAATCAACGAATTTCGCAAATAATATTACTCATACGCAATGTTGACACAATAAAATACAAGAGAATTACAGAATTTTTATTAAATCCAATATTCAAATGCGATTTTTTTGAAAAATACGAAAAATGCCCTCCTGATTTTTTTTTGTGTGGATAGACTAACATCTTAACTTAAAAACAAAAAATAAATAAAACAATAAAAAATTCCAGAATTTTTATAAAATCTAATACTCAAATGCGATCTTCTTGAAAAATACTAAAAATGCAATGCTGACTTTTTTTTGTGTGTATTAGGGTGTTTTTTTTTTTTTTTTAATTTCGAAGAGTGCCGGGCGGAATTTTGTGCTACTGGATCTTAAAATATTTGTGTAAAAATTTGAGTAGATTGGATTTAATTAACCCGTGCAAAAAATTTACATTTTTGTAATTTTGTTAAAATTATGGCCATTTAGGCTTTTTTTCGAAACTTTGACCTCGCTGCGGCACGGGTTAATTTATTCCGATCTTCCTCAAATTTTTACGTAATTATTTTTAGATCCAACTGCATAAAATTCCGCCCGGCACTTCTCGGAATTAAAACAAAAATGCATACAAGAAAAAAACCACCCTAGTGTGTATAGACAAATATCTAAACTTAAAAAAAAAAAAATGTGGCCGGATTTTTGATAAAGTGACTTTTTTAAAAAATTAAAAATTCAGAACGGGTTCTGAAAATGTTGAAAAATAAAAAAAAAAAATCGATAGCCCATAAAAATTATAAAAGAATGTAATTTTTTGATATTGTTGTGCATTTTCCGTTATAATTTGATAAATATATTTTGACAAATGTTACCATTTATCCAATATTTAGCCACGCCTCCTTTACACATTTTTTGAAAAATTGTAAAACCAAAATTAAAATTTTTTTTACTTCCCTATATTGTTTTCCATACCATCAATACAGACATGGCATACAATGTTTTCTTCAGCGGGACATTTGGTGTAGAATGCCTCATATGTCAATACTTTAGTTTAAATTATAAGGTCCGTTCCATAACCGGGGGTTAGGGTAAATGAGAGGGTTTTCGACGCGTCGCAACGTAGTAAATTTGTTTCTGATTTTACCGAACTAAAGAGCTTGTTAGTCAACTGGTAAAGTAGTAAAGTAACAAGTACTCGCTAGTTTTTTCTTACATAACAATCAAAATGCCGTAGATTTTCACGTTATACCCAATTCACACATGGGGTGAAATCTCGTTCGAACGAGATTTCGATCATATGATTGTGTATAAAATTATACAGAACATATGTTCGAAATCTCTTTCGAACGAGATTTCACCTCTGTTGTGAATAGGCCTTAATATGTTACTTCTTCAGTAATCGTTTACATTTTTTTCATATGATAAAAACGAGCTGCTGATTTGTTACTGCTACTTTTGTTGCGGTACCAGTTGAGTAAGAAGCCCTTAACCCATATTGTTTTTCGTGTAAATTGGTAACAGGCAGCTGTTACAATAAAAATCTGTTTCTCTTAGTAAAGCTTAATTGAAAATTTAAACTAATTGTAAGTAAATTGCTCGGTTTTCACATGAAAATCTGTCAAACTCCATATAAAAAAAAATAAATTTTACACTGGCTTAACAAATGCGTAAACATTTCGCTGAAGAGGTAATCTGTTCTCTGGTGAAAAACCGGCAAAATAACCCGGTTATGTTGCAGCAATACACATCAACACTATTTGCAACATTTTTTTTTTTAATTGTACATACTATTTAGGTTAGGTTAGGGTGGCGGTGCCAGATGGGCACTCCGCATAGACCAATTGGTCCATAGCGATACCACAAAACTTTTTCCGCTTATCGATGTAAACTAAATACATTGACCTTCATTGCGAATTTTTTTAAACTTTTCAGGTCTATCCTCGTAATTTCCTCCAAAGTCTCGAACTGTGAACTTCCTATAATTGATAGTCGAGTTCGTGCCAAAGCCGGGCAGTGACACAGGATGTTCAATGGTCTCCTCGACTTCTGGTGTCTCGCACCTTTTACAGCTTGCGTCCGTAATAAGATTCATGTTCTTGGCATGTTTTCCGACAAAACAGTGTCCCGTTAATAAACCTGTCAACATACGACATTCTATTCTCGTAAGTGTAAGTAAGAATTTAGTTCTTCCTAAATCATTCTGCTTATACGATTTGTCCCAAGTTCCTTCCATCTTCGATTTGCCTTGGCGACAGTAAGGGTATTTCGTTTTAGTTTGTAATGCTGGAGTGGTGGTGAAAGCATTATGGTGGTACTTATGCCATCTGCTCCAATCGCGAGTTCATCTGCTTTCTCGTTTCCTTCTATTCCTTCGTGTCCTGGTACCCATAATAAGGTAACTTCATTATTTAAGCAAAGTTGTTTTAAATTCTCGTAACACTTTAAAACCGTTTCCGATTTAATTTGGTAGCTCAAGAGTGCCTTTAGAGCAGCTTGACTATCCACATAGAAATTAAGGGTTGCACCTTTTTCCCTTGCCATATATTCCACAGCTTTTGATATAGCAGCTATCTCAGTCTGAAAGATACTCGAGTCTCCTTGTAATTTAAAAGATAAGTGTTGGTCTAGTTCCAGTATCGTGAAACCAGCTCCCACCCATGCGATTGCTTCGATCCATCAGTAAAGATATTTTTCGAGTTTGCAGGAGGCCCCTGCCAGATCGACCAGAATTCTGGATCCGGAAATTTAACTTCACCTTAGCAAAGAGATCAATTGGTAATAAGTGCAATAAAGTCTCGATAGAGTCGGCTGATGTTGTTCTCAAAGCGCCAGTGATACCCCGTTCCATTTGCCGTTGAAGCTTTTGAAACATTTTAAGCGTCACTTCCTTTTCGAGTGCCTTATGCCAGACTAAAACTCCATAGAGTATGATTGGTCTTACGATTGAAGTATAAATCCAGTAAGTGACTTTAGGTTCTAGACCCCAGGTACTGCCGAACATTTTTTTACACGCGTAATACGCGTTGTTTGCCTTTTTTACTCTTTCTTCAGAGTTCTTGTTCCAGAACAGCTTACTGTCCAAGAACACTCCCAGAAATTTGGCATTCGTTGATATTGGAATTTCAACTCCTCCCACTCGAACCTTTCAAAATTCCGGGATTTTGTATTTTCTAGTAAAAAGGACCATTTCTGTTTTCTGTTGGTTGACATTAAGTCCATTTCCAGAAGCCCACTTCCACATAGCCTTAAGTGAGCCCTCTAAAATCTCGGATACAGTATCCAGATATTTGCCACATGATAGAATAACCACATCATCAGCGTATGCTATTGTTGTGGTTCCTAAAGTTTTCAGTTCCTTTAAAATGGGGTCCAACACCAGGAGCCAGAGCAGTGGTGACAGAACCCCACCTTGTGGTGTTCCTCTAACGCGATGTTTTTGCATGACCCCATTCGGCCGTTATTTCCTGACATGAAAGCATTTTCTGTATCCATTTACTAAACAACTGTTAGTTGAAGTCTTGTCCAAAGCATAAACTATCTTCACCGTATTTACATTGTTAAAAGCCCCTTCTATATCCAGAAATGTTGCAAGAGCAAATTCCTTAGTCGCGTGGTTCAGTTTACCGCTTTTAGGCAAGTATATAATACTTGCTTTCCTCCATCCTTTTAGTATATAGCAAAATTTCAGGCATGCAGTAAAAATCGATAAAAGATGCGAAAGTAAAATTTTGGAGACGTTCTGAAGCATTGCCGGAATAATGGTGATTTGTATGGTTTGAATATATTGCGCCCAGCTAACATCTGTGTTGCCCCGTTTAGCGTGCTTAAATAAGTCCTACACTAATTTACGAGCGTTTAAAAGTTCTCTACACCACCACGGAGGTTGGGGTTTCTTGCGACACACAGTGAGACAGCCCTATAGTAACCGCGGCAAAAATTGTGTTTTGGCGTGTCGTCCAATTTGGATGAAATTTTCACAGTATATTAACAGATATATGAGTAACAATTCCCTGAAATTTCAGCCTCATAACTTCATTACTTTTTGGTCTAGAGCAAGTCAAAGTTGAGGTATGCCAAAGCGCTTGAAATATGTTAGTTCAATATGTAACATTCAAAAGCTTATTAAATAAAAAATACATAATAAATATAACTTTAAAGTATTTTTTTAATTAATTTAGTTGTTGTAGAATGAGTAGATGAAAAAATAAATTTAAAAAAAAAAAAACACAAAAAAATTTCTTAACAACAGAATTGTGGTGTAAAAATTGAACATTTTGCATTTTCAATGGACTAGGAAATATAGAGCAGCCCCTCGCCCTAGGTGAAGACTTATATCAAATGAAAGATTGAAGTCTCAGCTTTCATTTAAAGTAAAGGAACTATAGCAAAAGTTTGCAAAAGTACTTTAGACATACAAAAAAATACAAAAAAATACAAAAAATATGCAACGCGCACATTCTGTCGCTATACGTATGTTAGCATGCAATAGCATGTTATTTTTTTTAATTGTTTACACATATTCCCTTATTGTTTATTATTATTTTATTTACATTATTCATTTGATTGATAATTTTTTTGAAGGTCATTGACTTTGGGTTAGATAGTTGCATAATTTTTAATTTAAATTGATAGAGCAAGCTGTTGTTCTTATCGAAGTTGTGTTATGATCACTTTCTAATGTGGTTAGTTTAATTGTTATATATTGAATTTAGATGTTGCATTATTTATTGGGTTAAGTAATAATGAGTGTTCTTGTAATGATCTCGTTTGATAAGAGATTAGCATTTCTCTAACATATTGAAAAAATTAGAATACCATGATGATATTAAAAAATTATTGATAGAGTGAAAAAAATTGTTCTTTTTTATTGCATTTCCATGGGAGGTGGGCGTAATAGTGGGCGTGTTATTTTTGTTTTTGCATGAAACATTTGAAGTGATATAAATTACAGTAATATCAAATTTGAAGGTTGTACCTAAAATATTTTAGAAAATATGGCACTTTTTATGTTGGGGTTGTATGGGTGGTGGGGGTAAAAGTGGGCCAAAGTTCAAAATTTTTTCCGATAATGTTTGTAACAATATAACATTCAAGTATACCAAAATTGAAAGTTATACCTTAAGTATTACGGACAATACGGAATTTTACAAATTTCGATTGTATGGGAGGTGGGCGTAAAAGTGGGCGTATTTTCATAATTTTTTTTTCAAAAAACTGGAATTGTCTCAAAAGTAACCTGTGCAAAATTTCAGAGCTCTACAATGACTCCTTGTATTTAATGCCGGCGTTGTCTCACTGTGCGACATACCATTTAAAAAGCCGCGAAATTTGATATTCAGAAATAAAAGGAAGCATTTACAAGTTGTAAGCAGTGTTAACATTATTTCAGACAAATAAACAAAAAAAAAAAATTATAAATTAAAGTTAATTTGTGTATGCCGATGCGAAAAACTTAACTAAACATATGACTGTCAAATTTTCGCTACAAATTAATTGATGTTTCGAAACATTTTTTTTTTTACTGGTGAACAACTTACGGACCTTAAATGGGGAAGTAAAAAGAAAAGAAATGTGTGATTTCAAAACATTAAAGTACATTTTATTATTTAAATCGACTTTAGGCGTTCTTTTTTTTACCTTCCGGGCTTGAAATGTGGTTTAATGAGTTTCCATAATTTTGAGCATTTTTGTGGTTTTTAGATTTTTTCTAGAGTTTGCCCGGATAGTTGGGGAACGGACTTTAATAATATATAATCTTTTAAAAACTTATTTTTTGATCAAATGCTGTAAAATAATCTGTTTATATGTTTTTAAAAACAGTAATTTCAAAATTATTCCAACAAGAGTTTGGTTGTGTTTGATCGATTTGTCGAATAATTCTTAATCGGTTGACAACTCTAGTATACATTAAGTAAAAATCATAAAATCGTATATATACCAAAAACCATTTCCTCATTTTTTATTTACGAAAACTGTCGAAATGGAAGGCAGTCATTCATTTATTACAATTTTATATCAAGGTATGGTAAATAATGTTTTATTTTCTTCTTTATTTGTAGGACTTCTTTCTGCATATATTTTTTTCTGGTGGAAAAATCTGTATGTGTTTGGATGGGTGTGTATAAGTAAGAGTATATTTGCCTTTAGTCTTAATTAAAAATTTCATACCAGAATTTGAATTATTACAGCAATGCTGTATTATTTAACCCCTTTTGTCAAAAAAAAAAAAACCTGTCGGTGATAAGGATGAAGAAATTTTGTTTAATGTGAATGAATGTGTTTGCATGATCCATAAAAACAAGTGAAAATGAATACATTTTCAAATTATTTCACTTTTTTTCGACTTTTATTTTTATTTACCAACAACGTGTTGTTGTATGTAGTAAATCGTAATAATAAAACAACAAATAACACCCTCAATTATAAAATTTGTAATTATTGAAGTTTTATAGGGGTTCCGGATATGAGGAAAATCCATCCATCCAACAAAACGTTTTTATTACTTTCTACATTACATCTACAATTTCGCATCGCATTGTATTTCGGTGTATGGATGGGTTGTTCGCCTTCTGGCTGCTGTTGATGTTCTTTTTGATGGGGCACATGTTTTGTAATTATTTTACGTTTGTGATTTTATTTTTAACATTCACAAAGAAATCCAATTAATTTTATTTAATTTTTTATGTTTATATTTTTGGGAGTTTTCATAAAGAAAATTACAAATATTTATTTTATATGGCATGTGAGTTAGTAATGTTTAAAGGTTCATTTAATTTCTTTCGAAGAAATTGCTCGTTTATTTATTAGCATAGCATTTTTTTCTTTTAGATTTCGTTTTAACGCAATTACAACTTTTAAAATTAAAATTCAGAATTTCCAAATGAAATGCATAGATTTACCAAAATTTTCGAACAAAGTACGAAAAATTTCGTAGGGCACTCCTATATCCGGAAAATTTATTTAAATTAAGTGACCAAAGTGTAATGGTAGTAGGAGGCGCGGATCCAGTAATTTAATTTCAGATTTTTCCAAAAAAATGTTATGCAATCGAAAATCAATAAAGTTTGGAAGGAACCGGGTGGAAGCGTTGTTGTGTGAGTTTTTATCAATATCACATTGCAGCAATAAAAATCAGAATGGGGTGAAACCAAAAGCAAATGGAAGTTCGCATATGAGGCATTCCACACCAACTGTTCCACTACAGAAAAACCATAGTGGTTTCAATGGGATATCATTTGAAAAGTATTCGCTCTTAGGGTACTATTAAATAACAAAAATAAAATTTAAGTTTTTTCAAAAAGTGGGCCTTGTAGGTGTGGTCAAATATTGAAAATATCAAACTTTTTTTGCCTGAGTATCTTTACTTCAATATTTATGCAAATTAAATAAAACACAGTAAAGTCTTTAAGACAAATGTTTTTTATAGATTTTTGTATGGGCTATCGATTAAAAAAATAAAAATTGGAAAAATTTCAGAAGAAGTTCTGAATTTTTCAAATTTAAACTTAAACTTTATTCATAAAAAACATGCCGCAATTTTATGTTTTTAATTTAAAATATTATTATATTTATTCGACCTTTAAATTTTCAATCCTATATTAATTGACAAGCTCGGGGCCAAAGTTGTTTTTAATAAATTTTTATTCTTTATTATTTCTCTTTATTATTTCTCCATCCTTCGGATGGCATCTTCAGGAATAATTATTACGAGTAACAATAATAATACACACAACGACTATTCGCGTTCACATATAAAATGGCAATTTTCAATTAATATAGGATTTTTTTAATTTTTAAAAAAAGTTAAAGTGCCTTTCTATCTGTTCTGAAATTTTCAGAGATGTGTTTTGCCTTGTTTTCGAGAAATCAAATGTCAAAGATTGCAATACGCTAATTTTATACAATAATGGTGTATAAAACGTGTGCGTATGAGTAATATCAATACTTAAAAAATATTTTAAGAGGCGATGCACAGTGTTGCGTCTTCATGTAAAGAGTGGCCAAAAATAGAAGGAGTTAAGTTAGAGCGTTAAAATTTGGAACACTTGTTAAGATCGATAAGATCAAGAAAAATTTTGAATTTGGTCAATATCCGCCCAAGGATTCGTATCCTTCCCATATATCCTGAAATTAAAATACGGCATAAAACGAAAACTAACGCTCTAAACTTCATGTTATTTATTGTAGTTATTACCTATAATGCCATTAATTATTCTACAAAATTTTGTCCCATTCGGAGCAAGGATACGCCTAGCTCAAAAATGTCCTTTTTAAAATAACGCTCAGAAAAAGGGTAAAAATTTAAGTTATTTCATGAAATTTTGAAAATCCAACTGTTATAATATGCTCAATGTATTTACCAAAATTTGTGCAAATCGGAACAAGGATACGCCCTCCTCGAAAATGTCCTTTTTTAAAAAAGTCAAGAAAAAGTTAAAAATTCCAATTCCTTCATGAATTTTTGCATCCGCAACACTTAGAATATACCTTAAATCTTAATCAAATGAAAAAATTGAAGCAAGGATGTAATACATAAATTAAAAATGTCCTTAAAAAATTTAAAAAAAAGTTTAAAAAATCCTTCGTACTTTATGAAATTCTGTTCTGATAATGTTGAAAATACCTTATTTTAGTATAATTGAAGCAAGGATTATCCTTTACCAATCCTTAGGATATTCTTAGCGCATAAATATCCTTAAAAGACTTGAGAAAATTCAGGGAAATCCTTTGACCTTAAAAATATCAATTCGCAACATTTTTGCACGTAGTATTTACAATACGTTGAATATTGTTTTTAAATTTAAGCAGGGATATGCTTATCTCAAAAAGACCGTTATAAAATAAGCAAGTAAAAATATAGTACAACGTACTTCCTCAACAAAATCTTTCTAAATAAAAGTCTGCATCTGTTAATGTACAACTGGTGTCTAGCCAAGCATCTAATTTGTGTCAGGCCTGGATGACAAATAATGGTTCTTGGACCAATTTAAATAAAATTTAAAATTTAACCGACCAATTCATTTTGCATTCCGATTTATTATATGTGTTCCATAACTATTTTTTGCAAAACATTTCAAATTATCAAGGACAACTGCTGCATCTTGGTGTTTTCGTTAAAAAAATTTCCAAATTTATTTTCGGGTTCCCACAAAAAAAAATTGATTTAAAAAAAAAGTGGAAAAACGTGGACGAGTTCTTTTGTTATTTGTAATCTACATACTTATACCAATATTTTCTGCAAAGAACTAAGCGCGCCAATGAGGGCCACAAAAATGGCTGACTATCAAATATGAAATTTGTAAAATAAATTAGTATTTTCTTTGGAACTCACTTTATAACAGAGTTACTTGCCATATGCTTAACTTATGTCGACCAAAACAGCATTATCATACAAGCAACATATCTAACTTAAAACTTCATTACCAATAAGGTCGAATTTTAAATGCAAAATAATTATTTAACCGTTACAAGTACATGTGGATTTCAAAGATTTTAAAACCAAAATATAATATATTTCAAAAAGTCCAACTTTAGAGACATGTTACTTAAAAACTATTAAAGATATCTATAAAATGTTTTGGATTTGTTTTAGTTATGATGTTTTCGAAAAATAAAATTCATATAACCTTAAGTTTTAAGACATTTAGTTTGACCATTTATGGCCAAGGTCACAACACTGTGCGATGGGAGCGTGAGTGAGTTTTTATTTACGATCACGCACGTTAATGAAAGAAAAAAAATTATTCGAGCACGATATTTTATTTTACTCACGCTCACGTGAACATCGTGACCGTGACTTATTTTTTTCTACTCACGTGTGCGTGAATGAGCGTGAGCAAAATAAAATATCGTGCGTGACTAAATTTGTTCTTTCATGAGCGTGCGTAATCGTTATTTAAAACTCATTTACGAACCCATCTCTATTTTAAATATTGTTTAAGTGTTATTATTACTCATACGCACACGTTTTATACACCATTATTGTATAAAATTAGCGTATTGCAATTTTTGACATTTGATTTCTCGAAAACGAGGCAAAACAGATCTCTGAAAATTTCAGAACAGATAGAAAAGCACTTTAACTCTTTTTTAAAAAATTAAAAAAAAATTAAAATTGCGGCATGTTTTTTGATAAATAAAGTTTAAGTTTAAATTTGAAAAATTCAAAACTTCTTCTGAAAATTTTCCAATTTTTATTTTTTTAATCGATAGCCCATACAAAAATCTATAAAAAACTTTTGTCTTAAAGATTTTACTGTGTTTTATTTAATTTGCATAAATATTAAAGTAAAGATACTCAGGCAAAAAAGTTTGATATTTTCAATATTTGACCACGCCTACAAGGCACACTTTTTGAAAAAACTTAAATTTTATTTTTGTTTTTTAATAGTACCCTAAGAGCGACAACTTTGCAAATGATTTCATACTAGCAGGCCCGCCCGGAACTTTGTCACCGGTAATAACAAATACGGAATTAAAGAAGCATCAGGATTAGAGTTCCCATTTCTAAAATTGTCCCCTGCAGAATCTTTATTTTATTAAATTTTTATCGTTGAAGTCTTAAATAAAAACTATTTAAAACAAACAATAAAATTCAAACCGCCCCGTTTAGCCCGGAATCATGTTCGTTCCGGTAAAACAATTTCTTGAACATTTTCGAGCTCTTATATCGTTACTATATTGATATCCTTTCATTCCCCGTATCATTCCATTCCCCGTTCTATTCCATTTCGTTCCCTGTTCTATTCGTTTCAATTCATTGAATTCCAATTCATTGCGTTCCATAACATGCGTTGAAGAAATAACGATTTTTTGGGCAGGAGGATCCCACATTTCAAGTTTCTATGACCAATATTTCAGGAGATAGAAAAGGTTACAAAGTTAACTTCTTTTCAACTATTTGCTCCATTAAAATCTGAATTTCCAAAAACGGCGTTTTCAGAATGTTTTGAAATCGGATGAGTAGTCTTAAAGTTTTTTAATTTGAAGTCTTTTGACCCAAAGTGATCTTTAAAATGGGTGCGGCCAATGAAACCTACCCTAACTCACCCTGAAGGAGATTTATAAATATTAGTGAAATCATTTTTGAAACATCATAAAAGGTTTCGTCTATTTTAAAGTTCTACGTTGATGAACCCTAGGACCATTCTTAATATTGGAGAAAAAAATTTTTTAAACCGAATTAGTAGTTTCGGAGATTTTGAAATTTTACGTTTTTTTAACCAAACCTGGGCGTAGAAAGGGTGTGGTTGATGAAAGCTAGCCCATGTCCACCCTGAAGGACCATTCAAAATGTATATTGGCGATAAAATTTTTGAAATTGGATGAGTAGATTCATAATATTTAAATTTTACGTTTTTCGTGCCAAAAGTGGGCGTATAAATGGGCGTGGTCAATGAAACTCAGCATATTTCCACACTAAAGAACCATACTAAGCATTGGTGGAAAAATTTTGGTAATCATATGAGGAATTTATGATATTTTTAAATTTTAGGTTTTTTAGCCAAAAAGTAGGCGAAGAAGTGGGCGTGGTCGATGATTCCCAGCCTATGTCCACCCTGGAGGAACACTCTAAATATTGGTGAAAAAATGTTTGAAATCGGATGAGTAGTCTCATAGATATTTGAATTGTAAGTTGTTTGCCAAAAGTGGGCGTTAAAGTGGGCGTGGTCGAAAAATCCTACACTATGTCCACTCTGGAGAAGCACTCTAAATATTGGTAAAAGCATTTTTTAAATCGGATGAGTAGTTTCAAAGATATTTAAATTTTAAGTTTATTGCCAAAAGTGGGCGTAGAAGTGGGCGTGGTCGTTCAAAGTTCACATTGAACGTTTTACTTATAATTTAATACTATGTATTAAAGATTAAATAAATAAAGGAATTAAAAAAAAAAAAAAATATGTCCATCTTGAAGAACCATTCCAAGTATGTATTGGTAAAAAAAAATTTGAAATCGGTTTAGTAGTTTTGAAGATTTTTAAATTTTACGTTTTTTGTCAAAAAGTGGGCGTAGAAGTGGGCGTGGTCGATGAAACCTAGCCTATGTCCGTCCGGGAGGAACACTCTAAATATTGCTGAAAACTTTTTTGAAATCGGATGAGTAGTTCCGGCGATTACTTTCTACAAACAAAAAAACAAAAAAAACATACAAACATTACCTCTTTATAATATTAATATAGTAAATAGTATAGTAATATAGTATAGTATATTATAGTATAGAATAGATATAGATATAGATTGACACGACACAACTTTTTTTTTGCTGAACATTTGGTGTGGAATGCCTCATATTCCATAACAAAACAAGACTTTTTCTTTAGTTCAGCGCTAAATTTTTTTACAGACATTTGAAGTTTGTTTTATTATCATAATTGCTTAAAAACTGTATAAGGCGTATACTCAATTTTTGTAATTGCCTTTAAATAGCCATCATTCGCAACGGTGCACAGTGATTACTTTTTAATAATTTGGCTATTCAGTAAATAGGTACTTTACCGATTGCAGCTTAATTCATACCGGTTATAGCTGACGTAATTTCCAGCTTAAACTTGGACGCTGGGCCTCACATATCCAGTAAGGGCACCATTAGGGGCCAATAAAGTAGAATATGTTTAGTACACAAAAGCTTTAAATGCTTTAAAATTACAAACTTTAAATGCGTGTAAAAAAATCTAGCGCTGAACTAAAAAATGCCTTGAGGGTTCTGTTATGTCATGTGCGGATACAAGGGTGATGTGGAAGTGAAAATTTCATCCCCCAGACCAAATTTTGAAAAACAAGTAAGAGTGTTAAATTCGGCTGTGCCGAATCTTTTATACTCTTCAACACGTGTAAAATTAAAAAAAAATGTCTGGGGCGTCTTTTTTTGGTGGGGGGAGGGGGGTTGGCATAGTTGGTGGGGGACACCTGTACCTGGGCTATATATGTTTAAAAATTATTTGTTTATGATATTAAATAATAAATTTTTATCGTTATTTTTAATTAATTTTTAATTTAATTTCCCTTGGTCCAAGCGCAGGTTTATGAACATAATATGGCATACAAATGTTACATTTGCTGAGCAAAAATTAAAAAAAAAACTCTTCAAAATATCGTATTTTTCGGGGGTCGTTTTAGTTCTTCAAGGGGGAACTTTTTTCCCCCTGGTCCGATTTTGCCCATCTTCGAACTTAACCTTGTCCAGTAACATAAGAAATATTCTTGCCCAATTTCACAGGTCTAGCTCTTTTGGTTTGGACTGCATCGTTATTTCTACAGACGAACGGACGGACATCGCTAGAATGTCTTAGATTCTATCATGGATCAATATTATATATACTTTGTGGGTTCCCCGACCGATATTTCGATGTGTTACACACGGAATGACAAAGTGAGTATAGCCCCATACTGTGGTTGGAGGGTATAAAAAAAAAGATTAAATGAAAGAAAAAAAAGGAAAAAGAGAAAAAAAGAGGAAAAAAGAAAAGAAGTACGAAATAAATGTTCAAAAGGAAAAATATCTACAAATACAAAAATTATTCATAAAAAAATTTTAAATTTTTAAAGGAAAAATGTGACAAAATCTGAAAATTTTTTATGAAAAAATAAATGTCAATCTGGAAGTTACTATTATGAAGAGATTTTTTTTTTTGGAAATATTGTTGTGAACGCAACGATCCCAGCAAAACTTTGGTAATGGGTAGTGATTATATAACACATTACCAGGTAAAGCATATAACTTATTTGTAGCATTATTTTATGATGTCTTACCAAACATTTGTTTCACAACGTATTATTTTCAAGTGAAAAATAATGCATTACTAATAATTTGCTACGTAATGCGTAATTATTGGAAAAATGTATTTCATATTTGTTATTTCTAAACATTAAATCATGGATGACTTATATTTGGTTACATTATGTATTATTTGAAAGTTTGAAATAATGTCTTATTTATAATTGGATGCATAATGCATTACAATAACATAAAAAATAATTATTTTATAAAACAATGCATAAGTTTAAACTAGAGATGGGCTCACGACAGGAAATTTCAAACGACACACACTCACGAGCATAGTTTATCTACTTACACTCATGAGTTAATTTAATACAAAATTACTTTTTCACTACTTGTAACACCTTATATATTATCTTCTGGTATGCTATATTATTTCATTTCTCGTAACCTATAAAATATCATATATTTTACACCTTACTCGTATTCTTCGTTATAAATTTATGACTTATTTTATACCTTACTGGTATTCTTTGTGATAATGTGGATGCATTACTTTGAGTCTCATCGCCTGTTAAAATCATCAATGCTGCAATGTATAAAATAAGAGATCCTATACCTTATTTTATACCTTATTTGGTAATCTAAGTTTTGCTGGGATGTTTAAGAATCATAATTTGTTAACGTAAATAGTAGTTTTAATTTTTTTATTAAGGCTTTTTAAAAGCCATCAGTTTGGGACCACAACTGAAATTCAATGCTAAAAATGGTTGTAGATCATTTTAACCCTTTAAACAGACGTTTTATTGGTGTTCAGTGATGTAGATAGCGGGTTGATATGTTCTAAGAAAAGAACTGACATCAAATTTACTGCAAACACGTGGAATTATTATTTAGCTTAGAAGTTCATTCTATTCATTATGTTTTTCTTATTCCAACGCTATTGAAAAAAATTAAAAGCTACAGTGGGTCATGATTTTTTTTTTTTATATAAGGGAAAGAGAATCGCAAGAAAAAGATTAATCCATTATTTTTTAACCAACCCATTATAATTAAAATTACAACTAATTGAAATGGAACTGAGAACGAAATGGAAAATAATGGAAAACGAAATGGAAGGACTTTTTTGTTTTTAATTTTTTCACTTAAATTTTCATTCACTCAAAATTTGTTTTCCAAAATTCTTTATCAAATATATAAAAACAAACCCCGAAATCCAGTTAAAAAGTGATGCATAGTCCATCGATTGCAGATTCATAGTCGGTACTTAACCCTTAATATCCTGACTTTTTTTTTTAGCCGAAAAAAATATATGTTATAAAATTCGCAATTCTAAACAACTTTTGGTCTACGACTTTGTTTATAGGTTATATTTACCTGAAATTTTTTTTTGTTTTAAACATTCTGAAAATTCAAAAAATTCATGGAAATATTTTTTTCATCTTCGATTTCGATGTATCTACACAAAAAACGAATTTTCGAAAATTCGTAATATCACGAAATTTTTTGATTTTTTTGAGGTTGGGACACTCTGATAAGCATACGGGTGTCAAAAAAAAGGTGCTTCTAACAATAAGTGGTGAAAGGCGAAAATGTTAGAAATTGTATCAGTAAACATTGTTACAGTCACAGAAGGAAGTTTCAACAAAATTTATTTAACAAAGTTACCGATTTTTTGGTTGGTTCCTTGCGGAACCAGTTATTAAGGGTTAAAGGTTAATCCAGTACCAATATTTCGTATGGTAACTAACACCAACACAAACTCATAACACCCTGTATCACAAAGTTTTTCAGGCTATAAAAATGGTAGCTCAACCCAAATGTCGCCCTAATGAAGTTTCGTGTGAGTAATGTTAATAAATATAATTTGTTTATTACATTGTATGACACACATTCAGACATCCTTGAATTTATGTGCAATTTTAATTTAAAAACCCTAGAGTTTTTATATTCATACATACGTATAAAGTTATTAAAAAAGGGACCGTTTTTATTGATGCTAGTAAAAGAAATTCCTATTACAAAATATATAAAAAAAAAATAATCTTTAATTTTTTGCCAATATAACCTTTTGGTATATATGTAGTGTAAACGATGACATCCCGAGTAAAAAGGAATTTATATAAATGTATATTATTTTATATGTTTTCATAAAACGATATAAAACTATATGAGTCAAAGTATAAAATTATATCTCACTTTGAAATTTTCCAATTTTTTTAAATGATGTCATATAAAATCATATCAAATTATATTGTTCATAATATATTAATATAAATGGTAGATGTAATCATACGTTGCACATACAACTTAATCCGATTTCATACATTATTATACGTGACTTTATATCTTATTATGTATAGGACTTTACTAAACAAAAAATCCAGTATCAATTTATGTATAATTATATATGACTAATATAATACCATTTAAAACTATATATGGTTCCATACTAAAAAAATTTCCAACAAAAATAATAGATATAATTATATGTGTCTTAAACGATAACATATCTGTGTTTGTATGGTACTATATATACGCAAATTTCGTCTAAACTCAATATATATTTATAAATGGTCGCATATGTAATGGAATATATATTTTGATATAATCATGTATAAAAAAAATATTTTTTTGACCAAACAACTAGCCATATATAATTATATATGCCAGTATTTCAAAATTTATATTTGTGTGGCAACATATATGATTATACAAAACTTTTTATTGGATCACATAAGATTACATATGATTTTTGGGAACCCGAGTTCGATTCCCGGCCCAGTCGAGAAAAAAAAGTTTTTTTTTATTTTTTTTTAAATAGAAAACACTTTTTTATTGCATTTAATTTTTTTAGAACTAAAAAATTTTAATTTTTTTAATTTTTACAATCATTTTTAAAAAATTATTTTTTTTTATATAGTTATATATAACTATATTTGATTTATTATAAAATTATCTATAATTTTTGGGAACCCGAGTTCGATTCCAGAAAAAAAATATATTTTTTTATTTTTTTTAAATAGAAAACACGTTTTTATTGCATTTATTTTTTTTAGAACTAAAAAATTTTCTTTTTTTGAATTTTTGCAATCATTTTCAAAAAATTATATTGCTGTTATATAGTTATATATAACTATATTTAATTTATTAAAAAATTATCTATCATTTTTGGGAACCCGAGTTCGATTCCAGAAAAAAATATATTTTTTTATTTGTTTTTTAAATAGACACTTTTTTATTGCATTTGTTTTTTTAGAACTTAAAAAATTTTACTTTTTGAATTTTTGTAATCATTTTTAAAAATTTATATTGCATTTATATAGTTAATAATAGCTATATTTGGTTTAAATGATCAAATTATCAATGATTTTTGGAACCTGATCTCAAATCTAATTCTGATTTCCTGATTCCATGAAAAATTTAAAATTTATAAGCCAAAGTCTTATTTCACTTTGGAAGCCTATGACTTGGAAATAAGGCATACCGCTACATTAAAATTATTGTTTAAGCTTACCATGGAAGCCCCTAATAGCGCTGTACGTCATTCCAATTTTTTTTTTTTTTTTGCAAATTTTATCAAAAATTTTCTAAGTCTTTTTGAAAATTGTGTACAAGTGAATAACATATTTAATTGGATGTAATCATATATTACTATATGTTAGATCAATTTGATATAATTAGATACGATCAATTTATTTTAAACTAAGTCTTTTAAAGTTGTTATTTGCTAACAACGTCCGCTGGTCTAGAGGGTAGAGATTGCGATTACAAAACGGAAGACTTGTGGTTCTAATCCCCGTCCGTTCGAAGTTTTTTTTTTTTTTTTTATTTATTTTCAGTTTGACATTATTATATCTAAAAATAAATCTAAAAACAAAAACATTTTTTGGATAAAAATTTATCCAATAATTTTTTTATAAAATCAAGATATCAGATATTTTAAGATAACTTTGGCGCGGCCAAATTTCGGATGAAATTACATTATATAATATCCAATTTAATATAAAATCATGATATTGGATGTTTTAAGATAACTTTGGCGCGGCCAATTTCCGGATGAAATTACATCATATCATATCATATTTAATACAAAATCATGATAATAGATAATTTGGGATAACTTTGGCGCGGCCAATTTCCGGATGAAATCACATACAATCAAATATTAAACTGTAACTTCATATATTATAAGATGTTATGAGATAACTTTGGCGCGGCCAATTTTCGGATGAAATTTAGCAAAATCAGATCCAATAAATTATATATAATTTTATAAGATAACATGTTTTACCATACAATTTTTTTTACTCGGGATGGATAAAAAACCAACGACAATGCTTAGAAATGCCTAAATATCGGGTAAGTGTTTTGAATGGAGCTAGGGGTATATATAGTCCGCATATGATATCCCGAGTAAAAAATAATACTTTTAAGATCTAATTTGATCTTAAAATTGGCTGTGTCAAGTTGGGTCAGATATTTATCTAACTTAACTGTATCATTTTAAATAGACAAATATTAAAAATGACAACATTAGATACGAATTTTGCTCACATCCAATTAAATCCATTTGATCTTATTTTATATAAATTAATATAGATTTATATAATTATATAAAGTCATATATATTTATGTATAACCTCAGATAAAAAAATGGAGCTCCATTAAATCTTAGATATAATTAGATCTTAACATATAACAAGTCATATATATTAGAGTTATATAGCATTATAATCAGAGACCATAACTGTTATGATATTTATTGAAAAAAGTCAAATTTAATTGTTCAAAAATATTTTTTCAAATAAAAATTTAAAAATAACAGTTTGAAATTATTTATATAAATATCTCTTCAAAATAACAGCAATAAAAAAAATATATTTTTTACAACTGTTATTAAATACTCTTTGAGCCTTAAAAAACTTGAGTTATTAAAATAAAACAACAATAAACGCATGCAGAAGAATCCTATTGATATCTACATGCGCGGGTACAAGGGGGGGGAAAAAGGGGGAAATTTCCCCCCCCCCCAGACCAAATTTCAAAAAGAAAAAAAAAAAAGAAAAGAAAAAAGGAAAAAGAAAGGAAAAGAAAGAAAAAAAAAGGAAAAAAGAGAGAAGGAAATTTTCTAAAAAATTTTCCGAAGGAAAAAAATCTCGAAATCCAAAAAATTTTTAATAGAAAAAAATCTGAAAATGTTTATAGGGAAAATTTGAAAATTTTTAAAGTAGTCTAACGTTTGAAAAACTATTTTGGAAAACTTTTTCAGAATGTCTTAGAATCGGTCACAGAATCTGAGACTTTTTCCATAGAAAAAGGTACTAAAAAATCTCAAATTCTTCACATCCTCAAACATTTTCTTTTCTGATTTTTGTAGAAGAATTCCCAAATTCTAAAAGTCTCAGAATCTAAGACGTACTACTGAAGAAAGGTACCAAATTTTGGGACTTATTTATAGGAAAAAAGGTCGTAGAATCTGAGACTTTTTCGATATGAAAAATGTCTAAGAATTTGAGACTTTTTCTAAAGGAAAAGGTCTCAGTATCTCTGAATTTGAGACCTATTTGAAGGGAAAAGGTCTCAAAATCTGAATCTTTTTTAAAAAGAAAAAGGTCTTAAAGTCTGATACTTTTTATTGTTGAAGAAAAGTCTCAGAAGTTGAAACTTTCTCATTTGGAAGAAGGTCGCAGAATCTGTGACTTTTTCTATGGGAAAAAGGTCTTCAAAATTTTAGACTAATTCTATAGGAAAAATTTCCGAAAATCTGACACTTTCTTTGGGAAACAGGTCTTAGAATGTATGAATTTTTTTATAGGAAAAAGGTCTCAAAATCTGAGACGTTTTCTTTAGAAAAAAGTGTCTGTTTATATAAGAAACAGGTTCTAGAATCTAAAACTGTAACTTTTTCTTTTGGAAAGGGTCTCAGAATCTGAGACTTTTTCTATAGGAAAATGGTATTTGAATGTAATTCTTTTTCTGACGTAAAACGTTCGTACAATCTGATACTTTTTAAAAAGAATAAATTTCTCAGAATCTGTCACTTTTTCTTTAGGGGGAAAAATGAGACAATGGGAAAAAGATCTGAAGATCTGAGAGATTTTCCTTAGGAATAAGGAATCAGAATCTGAGACTTTTTCTATAGAAAAAAAGGTCTGAAAATCTAAGATTTTTTCTATACGAAATTGGTCTGAGAAATTCTCTATAGAAAAAGGTCTCAGAATCTGAAATATGAGATTTTTTTTTTGTGGAAAAAAGTTTTTAGAATCTAAAAATTATTCTATACGAAAAAAGTTTAGATTCTGAAACATTTTTCGTAAAGAAGAAGTTTTAGATTCTGAGATATTTGTTCTATAAAAAAGCACTTTTTCATCATCTGATATTTTCTTTGTAAGAAGAATTTCTTCAATTGAAAAATTCTCAGATTTAGAAAAAGCAAAAAAATAAAATATGTTTAAACGATCATAAAAAACCTGATTCGGCAAAAACTAATAAATTTTACGATTTTATAGCTTTTCCATCACATTTTTTTTTGCAAATAAAACGTATTCCTGTTTTTGCTCGTCCGATAAAGCATTACAATTTTTTTTCTTTGAAGTAAAAAAAAAATTTCCCCCCCCCAAAGCCAAAAGCTGTACCCGCCACTGATATCTAGTACTTCAATTATTTATTTAAAAATATAAACTTTGATTGATTTTTTTTTAAATAACTGTTATACACATTTTAAAACAACTGTTATAACTGTTATATATTTTAAATTGTTTGAACGAAAAGTTTTTAATAACTGTTATTTTTTACTGTTATTGAAAAAATAAAAGTTATTGCAAATTTTAACACGGGATATCTCTAGAAGTCCTTTCATATATAAAATACTTAGTTTTGAAAACATTCGTTTCATGATTTGTTTAAAACAAAAAGACACATATGAGGCATTCCACACCAAATGTCCCGCTACAGAAAAACATGTGTCCCGTAAATTTCTGAATAGGTTGTTTGGATAGCTCTATATGAAACTAAGAAAATTGCGTTTTTGGTTTTTCTAATTTTCAAAAACTGGGCTTAGAAGGCGTGGTCAAATATTGGAAAAATGGTCAAATTTGTGGCGAGTTGCCTTGATTAAATATTTATCACATTAAAACCGAATGCACCACAATCTCAAAAAATTACACTCACCTTTTTTTTTCTTTTTTAAATTTTTTTTTTTAAAGTTATGGTGTTTGTCCATCCACACAAAAAAAAATCAGAAACACGTTCTTCGTTTTTTTTCGAGAAAATCGCATTTGAACTTTAAATTTCATAACAATTTTGTAATTTGCTTGTATTTTCTTGATTTAACGTTGCGAATGAGTATTATTAATTGCATAAATATTACTCATTCGCAACGTTAAAACAAAGAAATACAAGCAAATTACAAAATTGTTATGAAATTTAAAGTTCAAATGCGATTTTCTCGAAAAAAACGAAGAACGTGTTTCTGATTTTTTTTGTGTGGATGGACAAACATCTAAACTTTAAAAAAAAAAATTAAAAAAGAAAAAAAAAGTGGCATGTTTTTTAATAAATTGACATTTTGAAAAAATGGAAAATTTCAGAACGGGTTCTGAAAATACAAAACTATATAAGAATGTAAATTTTTGAGATTGTGGTGCATTCCGTTTTAATGTGATAAATATTTAATCAAGGCAACTCACCACAAATTTGATAATTTTTTCAATATTTGACCACGCCTCCTAATCCCAGTTTTTGAAAAATTAAAAAACCAAAAGCACAATTTTCTTAGTTACATGTAAGAACATAAAGAGCTATTTTTACTGGTCCCTCGGAATTCGTTATAACCGGGTTCGACTGTATATATTTTCCTAAAACATAGTAATGCATTTTCTTAAATATATCTTACAAGTAAGTAATATTGTACTTAATATAAGTGTAATTGTTTTTATCCAACGGAAAAATATTTTTTTTTAATAAGTAAAAATTTCCTTAAACTTACGGATTCTGTGGACCCTATGGAGTCCCAATGTGAGGACCCTACAGGGCCCCAATATATGGGGTCCGCCCATGAGAATGTGCGTACACTATTTGGTCAGAATCGCTCTATATTGCTTAGTTTTCGAGATATGGGAATGGGGTCTTGAGAAATTCGATCATGAAATAACTCGAAAACTATAACTCGGAGGGCTTTCGGGTCTTCGGCGGTCATATTCTACAAGTTAAGGACTACAAAAATACTTTTTTGATTTTTTTTCGTATCTGCAGTATTTGCATTTATATTTATACGCATTTGAAAATTCTGCGGAAATCTAAATTTGGATTTAAAGTTAGGGTCTCATGGGGTCTCCAGATGGGGCCCCCAGATGAGGCCCCCAAAATCCCTAAAATATTTGTTCCTTAAGTTAAGAAAATTTTTTCTTAAACTAATGAAGATATGGATTCAAACAAAGTGAATGAAATCAATAAAATAAAGATTACTTTTTTCTTAAATTAAAACAAAAATTGACTAAATTAAAGAAAATGCGTTTTGGAATTAAAGATTAGTACTTATTTGATTCAAGGTCTTGAAAATGTCTATACTATTTTTAAGTAAGTTACGTACTTATTTATTTTTTTCCACACAATTTAAATTTATTTCTTTTAAGTAAAACAAAATTTTTTAATAAAGAATATTTAAAGAATATTTAACTTAATGAAAAAAAAATTAAGGAAACTCTTGTGCTTTTTTAAGTATTTGTGTGAACTATCTTTAAGTTTATTTTTTTTTGTTTTAAGTAAAACCACCTTATATTAAGATAAGTTAAAGTAAATTTAAAAAAATTGTTTTCTTAAATTAATAACAGTTTTTATTTAATTTCAATATAGTTATTTTTTTCAGTGTAGACACTACTCCCTTTTTCCTCCTTTCCTAACCTAACTTCTTTCCGCTAACACAATGCTTTGCATCAGGGGACATCCCCTGAGCGTTGCGCTATGGTTCCATATCAACTTTTTTTGGCTAAAATTCCAAATATGAAGCAAAGTCGCTATTTTTGAGTCTGGAGTGCTTTTTTATCCCTTAACGCAATCAGAGAATGATTAAAAAAAAAAAGAAAAAAAATAAAAAATTAAAAAAAAAAAAATTTCGGAATTTTTTTTTTGGAAAAAAAAATTATCAACAATAATATACTTCTAGTAGTCAGTTAGCTCGGCCAAAGGCAAAAAAATTATAGTTAAAAAAAATTTAAAGATATGTCACGCAAAAATCGAAAATTTTGCCGAAATTTGTGCTAAACTAAAATGGCAATTGTGAGAGTTTGCCGAAAAATGCTGGCTAGATGTTAAGTATTAAAAAGACCATCTAGAAAATACTTTTACATTAAAGGACGTATGCAAGTTGGTGCCCAAACACAACTTTTTCTACACGAAAGAAATAGGCTATTTTGGCTTCAAAATCCTGAAAACCGCAAACCCCAAGAATAACGCCAAAGATGCATGGAATTAAAAATTGGTGTTTTTAATAAGAATTACATTCCTTGGGCTTCAATTTTCCTTTTTAACCTTTTTATACATTTATTTTTTCTAATTTGCTGTTAGTATAATTGTAATATGGTTTTGATCCCGATTTAATATTACGCCTTAAAACTATCAACTTTGAAACCCTGGTAGACTGACAGTATTGCCATCAAATTTTTTTCATTATACTTTCTTAATGGCTTGGAGTGTTACCATTGAGAAACTGTATAAGCTTTTGGAAATTTGTTTAATTCTTTTTTTTTATTTCTGCCAAAAAAATATGCATTTGGAACCATAGTGCGTTGGTCGAATATTAAAAAAAAATTATATACTTATTGAAAAACTTTTTATTGAAAAATGCGTTAAAACACCCTGTATTTGCAAATATTATGAGTTCGCCACATGGTTTTGTACAAAGTTGCCAAACATCATTTGGTCGAATTATGGAAATGTAAAGGTCAAAATTTCGATTTACTTCAATAACCTAAAAATAGCGGTTATTTTGTAAACAACGGAATTATGAAAAAGTCGCGGAACAAAAGTTTCTGCTGAAGTCCTAAAGAACCATTTTCAACAATAAGAAAGTTATTTTTCGCAGAAAGTCGATGTTGGCATATTGCTAGCTATAATGCAAAAATCTTAATAAATAATTTAGTTGTCATTTATTCACGAGGGAAAGGAGTCACAAAAAAAAATTATTTTGGACCAGTCTAATATACCGGGTTCAGTGTAAATAATTCTGGGATATATACATTACCCAGTTGGCAAAATAAAATCGACCCTGACATACTGCTGACCAGTGTTGCCAGAACTTGGTTATCAAAAACGGCTAAATCCTTTTGAAAAAACGGCTAAAAAATGGCTAAAAAAAGGCTAAAATATATATTTTACTTTTTAAGAAAAACTAATGTAAATTCATATTTTGTACCGTTTTTGATACATATATTACAACCAGGAGATCTTTTGTTACTGTTTTGGCATATTTTAGGTAAAATGAAGAGTGTTCAGAACACTTTTTTAATGATTTAAATATTTTATATTAAATTTTTTTATAAAAATATATATACAAATTTTGACTACAACAGACCTTGGGACTGTTTTCGCTGAAACCTGACCACAAGAATTCCAAAAATATATATGCCAAGATTCAGCAATCAGCCTTCAAGTTAAGTTTTGGACGTTAGCGTATTTTTAAAAGACAGAGAAACGGGCATTGCTAGATCGTATAAAATTTAGTATAATGTTTATTTATGGTATGAATATGGCAAAAATATACGTGATTTTATTACAGACTAGTGTTAATAAAAACTCAATTATATGAAAAACAATTACCTACTAATAGAACCAACATTTAAAATCCTTCTGATAAAAACACAAAACAAAAGAGTTTGAAACCGGTTTGGGAATACCAGAAATGTCTATAATTTTTAGAAATTAAATTTTCTCCTACATTTTTCAACTTAAACCTTTATAACAAATAGTATTAGAGTCTGTGAACGATCTGTATAAACTTAAAACCCAATTAATTCTCTATTTTAATAAAAACACACTAAAAATTACTTTTTAACCGAAAACTCAAAAATGGCTAAAAAAACTGCTAAAATATTTTCGAAAATGGCTAAAAAAACGGCTAAGAGCTAAATGCCTTTTTCTCCGGCTAAACGAGTTCAAAAGGAACTAAATCTAGCCGGAAAATGGCTAAATTGGCAACTCTCCCTTTATAAAATTGCTGACATCTTCATACAATTTTTCAAAATGTCAACAAAGACATTTCAACATTTGGTCAGCAGTGCCCACCATTATCGGTGGGCACCAGCAATTCGTTTTAACAACCGCTGACTAACTGCTGACATGTCATTGATGACATTTTGAAAAATGGTATGAAGATGTCATCAATTTTATAAAGGGAGAGTCAGCAGTATGATTTTATTTTGCCAACTAGGTAGTTTATAATTTTGTTTGTGGAGTACAACTCCATTGAACAGTTCAATTTAGTTTTTGCTACTTTTTGTGTTCTTTTGTGTACACTCAAAATAATAAGTTTAAAAACAATAAAAAATCTGTTAAACACAGAGTGTCATATGTCCGTAGCTTAAAAAATCTCATATTTATAGTGCCTATCAGTAAAATTATTTTGTACTAACCGGATAAAAAAATATTCTAATATAATTACACAGTGCAAAAACCAAAATCGGAATGGGAATGAAACCAAAAGCAAATTAAAGTTAACATTTTCCATAACAAAACCTTCAGGGTTTTTTTTTTATTTTTGTGCGAGATTTTTTTTACACGCATTTGTAGTTGGTGAACTATTACACTGTGCAACACCCAAAATCGGAATGGGATGAAACCAAAAGGAAATGAAAGTTGACATATTCCATAACAAACCCCTCAAGGCTTTTTTCTAGTTCAGAGCTAGATTTTTTTTTACACGCATTTGAAGTTAGTGCACTTTTATTATAATTATAATAATAAATGCTTGAAAACTGTATTAGTGGCGAATGATTAATATTGTAATTGCCTTTAAATAACAATCATACGCAACGGTGGCCGGTGGTTTATATTAATAATTGCCTTTAAATGACAATCATACGCAACGGTGTACAGTGGTCTGTTTTAATAATTTGGCTATTCAGTAAATACTTAGGTACTGGACCGATTGCAGCAAAATTCATACCAGTCATAGCTGAAGTAATTTTGAGCATAAGTTTGGAAGCTGGACCCTACATGTCCAATAAGGGCACCACCAGGGGCCTTTAAAGTAGGACATGTTTAGTACACAAAAACTTTAAATGCTTTAAAATCACCAACTTTAAATGCGTGTAAAATAAAATCTAGCTCTGACCTAAAAGAAAGGCCTTGAGGGTTTTATTATGGAAAACGTCAGATTTCATTTGCTTTTGGTTTCATCCCATTCCGATTCCGAAAGTTCGATTTTGTATCACTGTGTTATTATAATTAATTGAAACTTTATGAGAGGCGTATACTTAATTTTTTAATATCATTTAAATAAAAATCATACGTAACGGTGCACAACGGTTTATTTTTAATAATTCGGTCATTCGGTAAGTACTGGACCGATTGCAGAGATATTCATACCGGTTATAGCTTACGTAATTAAGATTAAGTCTGGATGCTGGACCCCACATGTCAAATAAGGGCACCACCAGGGGCCCCTAAAGTAGGACATATTTAGTATACAAAAACTTTAATTGCTTTAAAATCCCTAACTTCAAATGCGTGTAAAAAATGTAGCACTAAACTAAAAAAAACTCTTCAATGTTTTGTCATGGAAAATGTAAACTTTCATTTGCTTTTAGTTTCATCCCATTCCGATTTGGAAAGTTCGATTTTGTATCACTGCACGGTGGTCAATTCCGGCCAAAAATCATTTTATTTTTTTATTAAATCTTGATGAAATGTTGATGCTAATGTTATAGCTAATACTTCAAAAAATACAACTTAAATCTTTTTTTGGGCCTTGTAACACTATATTATTGTCCATAGTGGTGCAAAGTTGAGTATTTTTGCTTCTCATTTCAGCTTTTTTTTAAATGTATATTTTAGTTTTCAATAAAAGTTGGCTATGCATTTTTCTTCACATTATTTTAGTAAATTTGCACGTGGATTTTTAATTCCTATAGTAAATAATCATTCCATGTGGTTTTTGCAGATTTTGTGTGCGTTTTTGTCTTAAAGTGATGTGTATGAAAATTAGATAAAAATTACAAAAAAACTCTAAAAAAAATTTTTTTTGAAAGACCATAAAAATCAATTAGAGGCTATTAGAGGTTAGCTATAAAAAGCAGTTTGTACTTTTAACTATTAACAGTAAGTATTTTAAATTTCAGCCCCTACTTTTACCGATTCTTTAAACCAGAGCATTTTTAGTGGACTCATTTTTTACAAATGGTGGACTTTTTTAAACCTACAAACTCCACCAAAATAGGGAATGTGAAGAGATACTAACTTCAAACCCATAGATTAGCGTTAAAAAAAAAGACAAAATAAAAAAATGTGGTTTAAGGGGGGTTGGAACTAAAAAGCAGCCTTAATGTTAGCAATTTTTAAACAGCTAAAAAAATAAATACGTAATATTATTTAATTCTGTTTTTTCATTTGAAAGAAAACATTTTAGAACATTTTAGTATTTTTAAAAATTTCATAACACAAAATTTGGTCAACTAGAATTTTTAGGGTTGCCAGTTAATCGTGTGTTGTTTTTTTTTAAAGGGAAAAATTGGCTGCTTTTTTACAGCAAAAACTACTAAACCGATTTTGATGATTTTTTTTTTTTATTCTTTCATTCAAATATTAATTAGGTCAAATTTTAAAAAATTGTCACGATAAGTATTAGAAAATTAAATAATCTACAAATCAAAAAAAAATGTCATCAAAATCGGTTCAGTAGTTTTTGCTGTACAACTGGGGCCATTTTGTCCTTTAATAAATAGCATCCCACAATTAACTGGAAACCCTGGCAATTCTTTGTCTTTGAAACTTTTAAAAATATTACGACTGTTAATATTTGAAATAAAAACAAAGAATTAAAAAGTATCGTGTATCTATTTTTTTAAAAAATTGCTAACATTAAGGCTGTTTCTTTTAGTTCCAACCCCCAGCTTAATTAGTTGGATACATTTGACACGTCCATGCTTAGTTGGCCAACCACTATATTTGTATGTCCAACGTTTTGAAAAGAGATCAGATATATTATTCTTAATTCGGATATTAAATTATTGCTGTTTATATGCAGTCATGTTTGATACATTTGGGACGTCCATGATTATTTGGCCAACCACTGTATTTGTAGGTCCAACATTTGGGCAAGGTATCAGATATGTCATTCTTAATTCGAATATTAAATTTAAGCTATTTACACGCAGAAATAAGGAAGTTATTGATTTTTGGCCGGAATTGACCACCGTGCACTGTGTTACTTACTAGTGGTCTTCATAGCACGAATGAGGCAGGCCAAAATACATGTAACAATCAGTTTAGTAAAAATTAAGTGAAATCTTCAACAAAAAATAAGCAGCACAAATTTTTAAACAGACTTATTGTTTTGAGTGTATATTTGTGTGTGTGTGTGTTTGTTAATGGCAAAAAGTCGTTAAGAGTTTTAAAACAACTTTGAATATTTTATAAACTACGAAAAATACACACACACAGGCATACAATTCAGTTGTTCTATTGTTTCAACAATATAAGTTTAGCTTTTTTTTGTTTAAAAAAAAGTATTAATTTTTATTTTGTTCAGTTCAGTTTTGTTGAAATGTTCTGTTCTATGTTCTGTAGCTTTTTATATACACTACCAAATTTAGGAGAAGATATATTAAATTTGATAATCCGTTTGCAACCGGCTAAGAAAAAAATGTCCTTCTTGGTAACACATTTTTATTAATATCTCTGTAATTAATACGTTCACCAACGTGAAATTTTTAGAGCTTGTTGCTAAGATACAAACCAATAACATTTTTCAGATTTTTAAAAACTGTCGCTTTTTAACATGATAATGTTTTTAGGATGGTGTCTAATTTTAAAAAAGTTGCAGGACGCCACCTCAGTTTGACTATATAAGCTAACAATTAAAGAAAAATAAATCAATTACTATTTTCATTTTCTTAAAACCAAAAATTTTAATAACTTGGGTTTGTAACTTGGATAATAATTCACCTCGTGATGAAAAAACCGTTTTTCACCAGCTGGTGAATAAAAAGTAACATAATTATTTTTCAACAAAAAAAAATTTTTTCTTTCATCAAATTTATTTTTTCATCAATTTTTTTTTCGGTTTCATAAATTTTTTTTCCATCAAGTTTTTTTTTTATAAATTTTTTTTCATCATATTTTTTTATCAACCCAGCAAAACTTTGGTAATGGGTGGTGATTTTATAACACATTACCTGGTAATATATGGGGCATTCCATGCCAAATCACTCACTTTTAGGCCCGACCCCCTTCGATTAATTTTATTTTTGGATATGTTTTAGTACGTATTAAATGCAACTTGTAGCCAAATTTTCAGCCTTTTATACCAAGGTGGTGTTGAGTAATCAAAATGGCGATTTTTTCCAAAAAATGAAAAAATTTAAATTTTCAATCAATTTTGACCAGTAAAAAATATAGATATATTAAAAAAAGATGGACAACATTTTGTTGGTAGTTAAATGTAGTTTTAGAAAAAAAATATGAAAAATTATTCGAAGTAATTATCACTTGTTTTTTATCGTATAAAAATTAAAATCGACTTTTTGAAAAAGTCCGAAACCTTCGATTTTTTTTTAAAAATGTCAAAAAATTCTACTCTAAATTACGCAACTTTTAAGTCATAATTCGAGATGTGATCGTAATTCGTTCTATTTTTATTCAAATTTTGAAAATTGCACTTTTTTTTTTTTTTTAGTATGGTTTATTTTATATGGTGCTCCAAAAAAAATAATTTGGTAAATATTGACCGTAACTTCCCCTAGATATATTAACTTGGGTGTAAAAATACGTCTCAGAAAATTTTAGGATGATCGGACATGGGTAAGGCGTGCCGCACCGGCTTTGAAGTTTGAAAATCGGATTACAAGGGAAAATATGCATTTTTTTCTGTTTTCTTAATTTTTTTGGTATTTTAAATTAATTTTGAATTCAAATGGTTACAGAATTGAAATGTAGAGTAAAATGTCTCTCTATTAAGGTCATAAAAACCGAAATCGGTTTAAAATCAGCCAAGTTATTACAACTTCCCCAGGCATCTAACGTGTGGCAGACAACTTGATTAATCAATACAATCGAATTTTTGAAATTCATTGAAATTTTCTACTGTAATAACATTTTTTTATTCTTCAAGTTCAAATGTTATTAGATGACAAGTATTTTTCATATTGTGTTTTGCTAACATTTTTTAAATTAGTGCTAAAAATGCCTGCATTTTCCACACCCTTTTGAAATCTCTATTTTAAAAAAAAAAATATTTTTTTTGTTTTAAAATTTGGAAAAGTCAAAAAAATATTACACTGAAACATGAATAATGAAAAAATGTTATTACAGTAGAAAATTTCAATAAATTTAAAAAAAGGGCCTCGTATTTTTTAATCAAGTTGTATGGCACACGCTAGATGCCTGGGGAAGTTGTAATAACTTGGCTGATTTTCAACCGATTTTAGTTTTTAGTACCTTATTAGAAAGGCATTTTACTCCACATCATAATTCTGTAATCATTTGAATTAAAACTTAACTTAAAATACCAAAGAAATTGCGAAAACAGAAAAAAATTCATATTTTTCCTTGTAATCCGTTTTTTAAACTTCAAGGACCATGCTAAGCGCCTTACACATGTCCGATCGTCCCAAATTTTTGTGAGACGTATATTTACCTCCAAATGAATATATTTAGGGTAAGTTAGGGTCAGTATCTACCATTTTTTTTTTTTGGAGCTCCATATAAAATAAATCAGAGCCAAAACATAAAAGGTGCAATTTTAAAAATTAAAAAAAAAAAATAGAAAGAATTGTGATCACATCTCGAGTTATGGCTTAAAAGTTGCATAATTTAGAGTAGAATTCTTATAGTTTTTTACAAAAAAATCGAAGGTTTCGAACTTTTTCAAAAAGTTGATTTTAATTTTTAAACGTCAAAAAATAAGTGATAATTACTTCGAATAATTTTTTCACATTTTTTTTCTAAAACTACATTTAAATACCAACAAAACGTTGTCCAACTTTTTTTGAAATATCTATATTTTTTACTGGTCAAAATTGATTGAAAGTCTAAATTTTTTCATTTTTTGGAAAAAATCGCCATTTTGAAAAATTGATTACTCAACACCACCTTGGTATAAAAGGCTGAAAATTTGGCTGCAAGTTGCATTTAATACGTACTAAAACATATCCAAAAATAAAATTAATCGAAGGGGGTCGGGCCTAAAAGTGAGTGATTTGGCATGGAATGCCCCATATATAATAATTACCTGGTAATATATATAATAATATAATATATAAAAAAATGCTTTACTAATAATTTGTTACGTAATTCATGATTATTGGAAAGAATGTATTTCATATTTATTAAATTATGTATTTGGTTAAATTATGTATTCTTTCAGAGTTTGAAATAATGCAATATTTATAATTGGATGCATAATGCATTACAATAACATAAGAAAAAAAAAAATTTTTAACCTATATGATGGACTCATGGACGTATTCAGGGGGCCTCGCCTTTTGGACTGACAATTCTTAAAAAATTAGTTCACATCAACACTTAATACCAGTAAAAACATAAGTTCTTTAGTATTGCAAATATTTTGGTTTTTGAAAAAAAGTTATTAATATTTTTTATAAAAACTAGTGATTTTGTTTTCGATTTCAAAAAGTCATTTATATCGAAATATCTGTATCGAAAACCCATTATATTGGTTTTATTTAATGAAACTTATGCAAGAGGATCATGAAAACAGTTTTCTATACAAAATTTCAAACTCTAAGAGACTTTTTCAGTATTAAAAGTATCAACCATATGAAATGATAGGAGAGTTTAACCCGCCTCTTACTGTTCAAGAATCTAAAGATATTCAGCCCTTTTCAATAACTGAAACATTAGATGAAATAAATAACCTTAAAAACGGAAAAAGTCCTGGATTTGAGTTAATAACTCCTGAAATATTAAAAAACCTACCCAACAAAGCTGTGATAAAATTGAACTGTATAATGAATGCATGTTTGAACCTAAAATACGTTCCCCTTTCCTGGAAGGTCTCGGAGATAATAATGATCCAAAAACCCGGAAAAAATATCAACGAAGTCAAGTCCTATCGGCCAATATCGTTACTTCCTATAATGGGAAAATTATTTGAGAAACTTTTTTCAAGAAGATTAAAAGAAATAATTGCTATTAAACAACTGGTACCGTCTCATCAATTCGGCTTCCGGGAGAAACATTCAACTATTGATCAAGTGCATCGAATAGCCTATTCAATAGAAGAAGCATTAGAACAAAAGAAAGTATGTTCGGCAATTTTTTTAGACGTAGCACAAGCTTTCGATAAAGTCTGGCATAAGGGCCTTGACTACAAACTGAAATCTCAACTTCCCTTCCAATATACCACTATACTGAAATCCTATATGAATGATAGATATTTCAGAGTTAAGCAGGGTCAATCGTACTCAAATTTAAAAAAAATAGAAGCTGGAGTGCCACAGGGTAGCGTTCTTGGCCCAATCCTATACTTATTATATACATCGGATATACCACTGCCCATAAACAGTAAACTTGCAACTTTTGCAGATGATACTTGTATATTGTCAATAGGAAATGATGAAATAGATTCAACAACAAAGCTTCAAGCATCAGTTGATAAGATTGTCGCCTGGACAGAAGTTTGGAGAATAAAACTAAACGAAGGCAAATCAGTTCACGTTGATTTTACTAATAAAAGCATATCATACAAACCGATAGAAATCTCTAATTTTACAGTTCCATATGCAAAATCTGCAAAGTATCTTGGTATAACAATAGATGCTAAACTTAACTGGAAAGAGCATATTAAAAAGAAAGAAACAGAACTGAATCTCAAATACAAAAAAATGAAATGGTTAATTGGAAGACACTCAGTAGTATCAACTGAAAATAAATTACTAATTTACAATCAGGTAATAAAACCAGTGTGGACTTATGGATCTCAACTTTGGGGATGTGCCGCCAAAACACACATCGAAATAATACAACGTTTTCAAAATAAAATTCTAAGAGACATCGTAAATGCACCTTGGTATATAAGAAATAACGATATTCATCGTGACCTTGGTGTAATTAAAGTCACTGATGCAATAAAAATTGCTGCAAGAAACCATACGGATAGACTGCAACACCACAACAATTCTGAAGCTTCAATCTTATGTAACGAAGAAATCTACTCAAGAAGACTAAAAAGAACCAAGCCACTTGATTTAGTGTCTGTTATTTTTTAAATTATTAGTTAAGGAAAAAAATTACTTGTTAGCTTTAAGCTAGGTGTAATATAAAGAAATGTTCAAAATTTTTAATAATAAATAAACATTTCTAATAAAAAAAAAAAAAAAAAAAAAAAAAAAGGTTCTGAGATATTATTCCCATAAAAAATTCTCAGATCTTAAAAAATTTTTTCTAAAGAAAAGTTTTCACATTTAATTTTTAATTTTCATTCTTGTACTTTTTTAAAAAATCGAATTTGAATTATAAACTGCAGTTTTAAATATTAAAAAACGACTTTGGACAATATTTAAACTGACAAAAAAATCGATTATTTTATGTGAACAGATAAATTTTCATAAACGACTTTACAGAAGCACCATAAAAAATGTAATAACGTTTTTGGGATCTAGAGATCTATTTTACAAAAATGCAACCCTACAATGTTGCGCCAACGGAAGAGTCATAAAACTAAGGAATTATTAAAATATAGTCCAAATATCTCGATAACGGAATGCTCATCAAAAATTTTGATTGCTGGTTTGAAATCAGGTCCTTTATTATGGCTCTTACGTGAAAATACGTAGCACTTAGCTCTATATAAGTCTTTTTTAAAATTTCAAACGTGAATATCTCAAAAATGGAACGCGCTTACTTACGAATACGCAAAAGTATAACCATTACCACCCATAAATTAGCGGTTTCGACTTTTAAACGCAAATATCGGAAAAACGTTAAACTATTGAAATATTTGGTAAGATAATTTGGAATCAGGAGGGCAAAATCAATCTTGTTCATATAATTTGTTTTTTTTTTGCAATTTAAGCGCGTTTTTTCAAAAAGTGTTCGATCGATGATTTTGAAATTTATCACAAATACATATTCAATAATAACATTTCTGCTGGTAGCACTTTTAGGTTTTTATTGGAAAAATACCTCAGAATCTGTTAATTTATCAAACAATTTTCATTTTTCAAATCACAGATTTGAGACATTTTTGCGACATATTTCTATAGAATATTCTCAGAATATTTTCTATAGCAAACTTCTCAGATTTTGATACATTTTTTTCTTTAAAAAGTCTCAGATTTCGAGGGAGTTTTTACTATAGAAAAATTTTTAAATTCTAACGACCGTATTCAAAATGAAAAACGAGTGCCTAACATCGAGTGCCTATCTTTTTTACATCAAGTTTTTTACTAGATGAATCTTTACAATCGATGTTATTATTCTTCAATATTCATTACAATGATAGAATGATTGACTTCCATCGAGAGCCTTACATTCCCTGATTGAAAATAGAGAATAAAAAAAGTTAGACACTCGATGTTAGGCACTCGTTTTTCATTTTGAATACGGCCGTAAGACATTTTTTTATAAAAAAATTCTCTAGAAAATTAGGTAATACTGTTAGCATGCAAACATCAAATATTCATACTCTAAATAATCTCAACTCTAAATAATCTCAACTAGCCCTGCCTGGGGGGGGGCTTAGCCCCCCAGAATAATTTTAGCCCCCCCCCAGAATTTTAATCATTCACAATTTTTTTTTTTTTTTAATAATTTAATGATTTCATTAATTTTTGCAACAATAAATAATATTAATATGTAATGAGTCTTTAGGACTCGTTATGATTATTCAATGAGTCTTAAGGACTCGTAATGATTATTATATAAGATCTAATAGTTTTTCCCATTGAAAAATAGTCTGAATTATTGAAAAAAGTTTTTATATGAATCTGATGTTTTTGTCAGTAATTAAAACTTTACCGAATCTTAGGGTTTTACCTTCAGGAAAACATTTTAACTTCTTTGATTTACAAAAGTTTCTAAATTCTAAGAGGGTTTTTTATAGACAAAAGTTATTGAAAGAAAAAATCTGAGAATTTTGACTAATAATCAACTTTTGCAATCATCAGAACTTTTTCTTGAAAAAAATCATTGTAATCAATGATTTTACTATAGGAAAAACATTAAAAATCTTTCATTCTCAAGACATATCTAGGAGTTCTAAATTTCCGAAAAATCTACAGAATCAAAATTTAAAAAAAAGAAATATAAATTTTTAACCGCTTTCGGGGGGCATTCGTTTCTAGGACACCTAGACGTATGTTAAATTAATAGGTCGAATATATGTATAACTAATTTTTATTATTTAATAAAAATTAAAACAAACTTGGTAACCCTCTTGATACGAGAGAATTTGTTTTCTATAACAGAAGACAAAAACGAAAACTGTATTTAACATCTACCGTCGGTAGAATATGCAGTAACCAAAAAAACTTCCTTTCAAATTATATTTGGTGTAATGCTTGTGGAACTTCGAAAATCATATTTGCTTTCTCACTAACAAGGGAAGTATCTCAACCCTTATGAACCGATTTGCATGAAACGTAAAATATATATAAAAGAGACAATTCTAAGGTTGGGGTGTCTCGGCTTATCGGCCATATCGTGGATTTAAAGGCGAAAAAATCGTTTTTTGGATTTTTCAGCCATTTCTTTCTAAGAAACTACATGATGTTTACATATGAGAAGAAAGGTTTTTTTAATGCCTATCCAACGGTGGCATAACCTTGTAAAAGTTTGGCTTCGTTAAATACTTTTTTCATGAAAATGTGAAAATTTTGGGGGTATTTATATGAAGACATAGAGCTACGATGTCCATATGAATACGAAATAATCTTTATTAAATTTAAGTCGACACGTATTTTTGCTCTAGAGGATACTCCTGTTAGTTCGTGAGTTATCGAAATTTTCCCGGAGGTCCATATGGTTTCATAGGGGGACAATGAAATTTTGAAACACTGATATGGCCGAAAAGCCGAGACACCCCAACAATTTTAAGTTTCAGGCAAATCGGTTCATAAGGGTTGAGATACTTCCCTTGTAAGTTGAGATTATTTAAAGTATGAATATTTGATGTTTGCATGCTAACAGTATTACCTAATTTTCTAAAGAATTCTGATGATGGGGGAACCCCCCGAAACGATCGTCAATTCATTCCTGAAAATTACCAAAATTTTAGAAAGCAAGAAACTCTATGAGTATTTAATGGGAGAATATCCTAATAAAGAAAGTAGAGTTATCATAAGTACTTGTTATGTTAATTCATAATGGGGAACATGAAAAGGCCTCGAATCAGAATAAACTCTTTTTCATTGCACAATTAAAAAATTGGCTAAATTTCGTAAAAGCAATTGGTAAGTTGTATTTTTACCAAAAATTTTGTTAATAATTGTGTAAGTGCTGAGATGGTTTAAATTTTAATGAGTCTGAGATGGTCTTTCTCTTCACAAACTTAGCGGTTTTTTGTAAAGGGGGGGGGGGGTATTCCTAGAAAATAATATTATTTGGTTATGATTAGGGAGTCGCGAATATTCGTCACTATTCGGTATTCGGCATATTTTTTGAATATTCGGTTAAACAAATATTCGTCAACAGTTTGCCGAATATTCGACAAAATTAGTTAAAAAAAACACTTTTTAATAACGTTTGACTCATTTTTTGTAGTCATTTCAGTTTGTTTTCTATACAAAAAAATTTGAGCACTTGATTAAAATTCGAATTGTTAATGTACTAGAAAAAAAAGTGTCAACAACAGCGTTGTTGTCTCTTAGTCTGGTACTTTTTTTAATATTTTACATAGGTAAAATACAGGCGTATGAATAATTAAATTATTCGGCAAATATTCGTATTCGGTTCAAACCGAATACCGAATAGTAAATATTCGGTAAAATGCCAAATACACTATTCGTGACATCCCTAGTTATGATTAAAAAAATCGATTTTAAAATTCCTGGATACGTCGCTGGATGGACTCACGACAGGAATTTTCTAATGACCCACACTCACTCACGAGCATATTTTATCTACTTACACTCACTTACAATTACGAGAGTGAATTGAGTACAAAATTACTTTTTCACTACTCGTAACTCCTTATATAATATGTTCTGGTATGCTATCTTTTAACCTTACTAGTATGCTTTGCTATAAATTTGATCAATTATTACCTTATTGGTATTCTTTGTCATAATGTGGATGCATTACTTTGAGTTTCATCCCCTATTAAAATCATCAATGCTTCAATGTATAAAATAAGCAATCCTATACCTTATTTTATACCTTATTTGGTAATCTAAAATTTGCTGGGAAATTTTTTATTATCAATTTTTTTTTTACCAAAAAAATTTTTTTTTCATATTTTTTTTTTCATCAATTTTTTTTTACATCAAAAAATTTTACTTTTCATCAAAAAACTTCATCAAAAACTTTTTTCATCACAATTTTTTTTCACCAAAAATTTTGGGTTCATTAAATTTTTTAACATAATTTTGTTTTTCGTGAAAAAAAATCATTTTTTTTACCAAAACTACTTTTTCACTAAATCTAAGCTTTTCGCATAAAAATTTTCCGTTTGTTTATCAAACCCAGCAAAAACATGGTAATGAGTGGTGAAAAGTAATCATTACCAAGTACATTATTTATAATGAGTACCCATTACCATTAACATTATTTTAAGCCCAAAAGTAACTACTTCTCAGTAATATGTTATAAAAGCACCCCTAAGTAATAATATCTTCTTGCACTTGCAGTTTTTAACCTTTACAATTCAATTAACTTAAAAAGTACTCAAAAACTTAAAATTTACGCAATTTTTAAGTTTTAGTAAAAACAAGTAAAATTTTAAAAGTTTTAATTAACTAATTATTTTACTTCTTATTGGTAATGTGTTTTTACTCCTTATTTGTAATCCGAGTCAGTAACTACTTTTTTATCTCCATACTCCTCACTAGTTATTTTTGTCTCACGCCCTTGTTAAAATAATTAGTGTTTCATTCAATAAGTAACTACTTATTAACATCTGTTTCGGATTACAAAACCCATTACTAGTAATGCAAATTTTTGCTGGGAATGTACATAAAACAAGTGAGAGTGTTAATTGGTGCCGAATCTTTTATACTCTCCAAAATGTAAAAACACTTTTTTGCACTCACTTACGAAATGTACAGCCCTTTTGGTTTTTTAGTGGGGTCCTCGACTGATATTTCAATTCGTTTTGCATGGAATAGCAATGTACTATAACATTATTTTTTCTAAAAAAACTTTGCTTTGGCAAGGTCACCCAAATCTTCCGCAAAACATTATCATGATTTAATGTTTTGGGCAAGAGAACAAAATTCGCAAGCATTGTTTGATATATTTTCGCGAATTGTGTAGAAATACAAAAAAATCCCAAAATAAAATTTTTTGCAAAATGATATATTAAAGGTGATGGTTTTGCCTGTAAAAAAGATATCTGGGAGTAATATAGGTCAAATACTTTTCAAGATATAAATATTTATAATTTACCCTTGAAAAGATTTTCTTAACTTTTGAACCGTAATATTTCCAAAACTACAGAAGTTAAAAGTCTTAAATTTAGTTTGTGTATAAGTCTAGTAAGTCCCAACATATATAACGAATTTCATGGAATTTTGGTCGATTGAGGTCAAATTTTTTATTTTTTTTGGCTATGTTGATATGGAATAACTTTTTCACAATCTGAGACTTTTTATGAAGGAAAAATTTTTATGAATTTGAGACTTTTGATATAGGACAAGTTTCTCCTATAGAAAATGTATCAGATGTATACGAAAAATCTGTTAGATTCAAAGAATTTTTCTGTAAGAAAATGTGAACTTTTCTTTAAAAATAAATTAAACAAGTAAGAGTCTTAAATTCGGCTGTGCCGAATCTTTTATACCCTCCAACACGTTTAAAATAAAAAAAAAAAATTGCAGGGGCGTCTTTTTTTTTTGGTGGGGGGGGGGGTCGGCATAGTTGGTGGGGGGCACCTGTTCCCCCGCTATATATGTTTACAAATTATTTGTTTATGATATTTACGCTTAAATAATAAATTTGTATCGTTATTTTCAATTAATTTCTATAACCACGCCCCCAAAGGGGGGCGGCTTAAAAAAATCGAATTTTCTAACCCCCTTGGTCCAAGCGCAGGTCTATGAACATAATATGACATACAAATGTTACATTTGTTGAGCAAAAATTAAAAAAAACTCGTAAAAATATCGTATTTTTTAGGGGTCGTTTTAGTTCTTCAAGGGGGAACTTTTTTCCCCCTGGTCCGATTTTGCCCATCTTCGAACTTAACCTTACCAGTAAAATAAGAGATATTCTTGCCCAACTTCAAGGGTCTAGCTCTTTTGGTTTGGACTGCATCGTTATTTCTACAGACGGACGGACGGACGGACGGACGGACATCGCTAGAATGTCTTAGATTCTATCATGGATCAATATTATATATACTTTGTGGGGTCCCCGACCGATATTTCGATGTGTTACACACGGAATGACAAAGTGAGTATACCCCCATACTGTGGTTGGAGGGTATAAAAAAAGTTTGCTTCACTTTCGTAAAAGCAAATTAATTGGCATTTTGAGGCCATTTTTGGGGGGACCTGGGCACGTGCCCAGTGTGTCCTAATGGTTAAAATGGTACACTCAAAGAAAAATGCTTCATCATATTGATGATACGGTTTCATCACTTGCTGTCATCAATTTCGATGACAAATTTCTTCGATATGATGAAAAATGTCAGCGAAATTGAAAAAACAAGTGATGACACATTTCATCATATCGTCAAAAAGTGTCATCAATATGCCTTTCTAATGTTTTTTTTTTTAAATAAATAAAATAATATTAAAATAAATAAAACTATTGAATGAATATATTAAAAAAATATAAAAAAATAAAAAATTAAAAAAAATCCTGCCCTGGCTGGGACTTGAACCCTAGGGTCCCCAGCCATAGTATTTATTGTCGACGCATTAGCTAGTTCACCTCACGGTTGGGAAATGTGGCACAATAGTGCCATTTTTGGCACTATTGAATGGTCTGTGGCACCACAAAAAACAGTTTTGGCCCTTTTTCATTCTCTGCAAATATTGTCAAAATTAAAAAAAAAAATATTTTTACTTAAATTTAATTATTACACAAAAGGCAAAAAGTATTATTTTTTCTCCTTTTCCCAGGAAAATTTTTTGGAACAAATTCCTGGTTCAATAGATTCTTGAATATATTCTACGGTAATCACAACAAAATTTTTTATGTAAAATTATTTTTCAAAAAAACTACTTGCTCTAAAAAACGATTGCTTTCGGGACAATTTCAAACAAAAATCATTGATTCTGGAACGTTAAGTAGAACCGGTTGCGGGGTAGTTTGATGCGTTCTGGAACCGATTATTTGGAACAGAAAATTTTGCTGGGTTTAATAATCCTACCATTTTTTGCGACTATGCAAGTTTTTGTTTTCTTTAAATATATTTTTTTTTTTTTTTCTCATTCATTTGTTTTATTGAATCTTCACTAAAATTATGTGAACTAACAATAAGTATTCAAATCTTAAAACTAATATAACTTAATATTAAGTCCAGCCAATGCCAGACAAAATTTCATCTGCTCATAAATTATCCAATGTTTTCAAAAGCATCATCCTTCACTTTAGTGTGCCAAGTCAGCAGTGGCCCTCCTTCTAAGGCGTTGGTGACCACGATTATTTAGAAGATTGCGTGCTAAATTGTTTGGATGTGATTCCAGTTTTCGTAAGTAGTTCTGGGTATGTTTCACAATTTCATCTTTAACAAGGGAAACATTTAGATCTCTGTGTATGTTCAAGTTTCTAACATACCAGGGGGCATCAGTAATCATTCGCAAAATGTTGTTCTGTTTTCTTTGTATTTTTTCCACATTAGACGCTGAGGCAGTGCCCCATAACTGAATACCATAGCACCATATAGGTTTTATAATCGAGCTGTAGATCAATAGTTTACAGTCTAACCTAAGTTTCGAGTTTCTCCCAATTAGCCAATTAAGTGCAATAGTTTTCAATTTTATTTGGGTTAATTTTGCATCTATATGGTTTTTCCACGTAAGACGACGATCGAGATGAATTCCGAGGTACTTTACTGTTGTATGTTGAGGTACAATGTGATTATTAATCCGAATTTGGGGACAAGTTTCTCGTCTTAACGTGAACGTTATGTGGATGCATTTCTGCTCATTCACTTTAATCTTCCACTTATTTAACCAGTATTCTAATTCAAGAATGTGACTCTGCAAAATACGAGTTGCTTCAAGTGGATTGTTATGGGAGCTTAAAATAGCTGTATCATCTGCAAATGTGGAGGTATGCGTATTTCGATTAGTTGGCATATCAGAGGTGTACAAAATATACAAAAGCGGTCCCAAAATACTACCTTGTGGAACTCCAGCTTGTATGATTTGCGGGGTACTGACAAAATCGTTTTCCTTCACTGGATCTGTTATGTAATTTTCGAGTAACTTATGTGTATTTGGTGGTAACATATTTTTTATCTTATAGAGTAAACCCTCATGCCAAACCTTATCGAACGCCTGTGAGACATCAATAAAAAGTGCGGAACAATATTTCTTTTCTTCGTAGGGTCTTCTAATTTCACCTACCAGTCTATGAACTTGCTCAATTGTGCCATGTTTCTTTCTGAATCCAAACTGGTGATCGGGGATAGAGTTGTTCTGAGCGACATGAGTTGTTAATCTGTTCACTAACAGTTTTTCAAAAAGTTTTGATAAATTGGATAACAGACTGATAGGCCTGTACGATTCCACTTTTGTGTGATCTTTGCCTGGCTTGGGTATCATTTTAACGAGAGAAATTTTCCATTCTGGGGGATAATGTTGAAGGCGTAATATAGCATTAAAAATAAAAAGAATTATTCTTAATGCTATTCGGGGTAACTCAAAAAGCATTTTATTACTGATCTTATCAATACCAAATGCCTTTTTGGGGTTTAATTCACAAACTGCCTTTTGGACCTCTCGCATCTCAAACCTAACGGGTACTGCTATGCGCTGGGGTAAAATTAGTGGCAACTCTACTATAACACTTGATTCATTTGGTGTGAATACATTTTTCAAGTGCTCAACAAACAGATTTCCTTTTTCAGTATCATTTCTGGCCCAATCTCCATTTGCTTTGCGCAAAGGAGGCTTACATAAGACAGGTCTTTTTAAATTTTTTGTAGCACGCCATAACGAGTAGTCGGTTCTTGATGTAGGCTCCAGATTTTCAAGAAATCTATTTAGTGCGGCCGTTCTCTGAGATTCTAACAATCTTCGTAAGTTGTTCGTGCATTCCTTAAGTTGTGCTTTTAAGCGTGGAGATCTGTGCAGTTGCCACTCTCTACGAGCTCTCCGTTTTTCAATTAAGAGTCGTTCGACATCAACAGAAGAATATACATTCTGTCTGGATTGTCGGGGGGGTTTAGTAGCAAGTTGAGCAGCTAGTTTGAGATTAGATTCGAAATTCTTGAGCGATAGGTCAATTTCCTCTGGTGTTCTTAGCGATATGTTTTCCGAGCAATGAGTACTGAGAAACTTTTTATATTTTAGCCAATTTGTTCCTTTGCCTGAGAGTGCCAAGTCACCAGTGGGGGATACAATTTCTCGGGTTTTAAATAGAGTAATAATAGTGGGTGTGTGGTCTGAAGAAAGTTCCAATGAAGATTCTACACTTACAAAATTTCTTTTTATATTCCTAGTCACTCCAAAGTCAATAAGATCTGGAATCTTATTACGATCTGAAGGCCAGTATGTCGGTTCTCCACTTGAGACCACATCCAGACCCATTTTAGAAATTGTATCAAACAACACACGACCTCTCGGGGTAATGAGGCGTGACCCCCAGAATGTATGCTTAGCATTGTAGTCGCCAGCAGCCAGAAAGCGTGAACCTAGAGATTCGAAAAAAGTTCTATACTGATTATCAGTAATTTTAAATCTGGGGGGAGCATAAATTGACGAAATCACAAGGTTCATGTCAAACTCGTTTACGCATAAAGTAGTGGCTTGAAGATAATCTTCACAAAGATCACACATAAGATAATGTTTTAGTCGAGTTTTAATTAAGATGCCTGAGCCTCCACATGACCTGCCTCTGGGGTCTTTTGTATCATACAATGTGTAACCATCTAAAGCGAATAGACTGCGAGGGGTTAAATATATGATTTAAAAGTAAATGGTATCAAAATTTCTGTGGGAAATCAATTGGTCCTACAGGAACAACTGTTCCGAAAAACTCATCCTATGGATTATTCCAAGCGCACTGGTAATAGAACACAAGAATCTAAAATACCAGTTCGCGATCAGTTATGGGTCATGTCGCAAGGTGTTAATATTAAGACCTAGGATCTTGCCATATTAAAGTGAAAGGTTCCTTTCATACAAATGTACCACTCTAGAACCGGTCCTAAACTGGTCACCTTTCCCGCAGGAACAATTTTACTGTCAAAACTGGCCATTAAAAAAAAAGGAATAAGTTGCGTGATATTTAATAAGAAAATTATTGATTTTTTGGCCCTTTTCAACCCATTTTGGCCCTTTTTATCCTTCAACTTGGCACTAATTGAAAATTCTGAAATACCAACACTGGTTCACCTATCTATAGATTAAAATCTCGCTCCACTACTTAGTTAGGTAACGTTAAACGTTTGTTAATTTGCATATGGGGGTTTGTAGACACACACATTTTATTATTTTACAATATCTCTCTCTTTCCCTCTCACAGCTTTTAGCAGAGCGTAGTTACACACAAATCAAGCGTCATATTTAGCACACAACAAACAAAACGGCTTTTAATTGTTGTTATTTGTTGAACTTCTGTAGACTAGTGGCTAGAGGCTAAGCCCAACAAACAAGAGGTCCGGCGTTCAAATCTTGGTTGATACGAAAAAATAGATGTAGGTTTTTAAGAATTAGAAAATAACAAACAATTATAAGTAAATAAAAATCAAATAACAAAAACTAAATTTTTTTTTTTATTTTTTTTTTTCTTATTTTTCAAATAAAAAAATGTTATTGATGACACCGCTTCATCATATTGATGACAAGTTACATTGGACGAAAAATGATGTAATATTTCATCATATTGATGTAATATTTCATCATATTGATGTATCTTTTCATCAATATGAAGAAGCTTTTTCTTTGAGTGTACTAATAATGATTTTATATTGCTTCACTTTAAAATCGCATTACTTTTTTATTAATCGGAATATTTTCATAATTTGTTGGTTAAAATATAGCATAAATCGCACTTATTTTACACAATAGCGTATTGTGCAAACAAACCCAAAAGAAGCCTTTGTTGTAGCAAGTTTTTGATTTTTTTTTTGTTTTTTTAATGGATGAAATCTCTGGAAGATCCGCAAAGATCCATATTGGGAAAGCATCGAAAACAACATGTCTGCTATCAGAATTAAGCAATACAGGTTGCACGGTTTATGCTTTTTTTTTTTGTTTTTTCCCCGAAAAAACTCCAATCTTTTAATTTAGTAGCACATTTATAGGTTCGACCCTGCCGAATATTACACCCGTACTTATTTATAATAATACCAGTACAACCAAGTATTGTATATAATTTTGAATTTTGTTTGTTTGTTTTCTAATGGTATCAAGATACAACAATGATTTCAACATTAAAGTGCTTAACATTATAAAAAATACTACCATAGTATATATCTAAAAAAAAAAAGCAAAAACTAAATTGTATTGTTCATTATTTTTTTTTGTTCATAATATTATTGCTGGCTGGTACTGGAGCACTGTTTAATATTCAAAGCACGTCTTTATTATATTAACAATCAAATAATGTTCTCATTATGTAAGTTGAATTAAAAAAAAAAAAAAAAACAATAATAAAAATAAATACAATATTCAAATATTTATTTTTTTAAATTAGGACAAAGTATTAAGTTTCTTAATGGAAAGATGTAATAATTTTGTTTAGTATAACAATATAATTTATAAACAACATCACTTTTTAGAGCTGGCAATGCGGTTCTAATCGGTTTCACGGTTGAAATATCAATCGATTAAAAATTAAAAAAAAAAATTAATAAAATAGATACTTTTTCATGTTTTTTTTTTTTTGATTTTTTGCATATGAAACTTTATTCAAGTTTGAATTTTAGAAAAGTTTTGGACATAATTTTGGCTTACATCTGAGAATCAATTCACCAAATAATTTATTAAGCCGTTAAATGACATTTACGTAAATTTCAGATATTTCGGGGATACGAGGGCTCCAAAGAAATTATTTCTTATTGAAAGTAAATTTTTACCTAAAACATTTTGTATGATTTATCTGATGAAGAAGCAGCCAAGGCTGTATCCAGACGAAGGCCCTGTGGACTCGCGGTGGAAAAAGTGGCCCAGAAACACTTCTTTATATGGAAAAAGCAGATCTCAGGAATTATGTAGGCATGGCTGGTCCGAGCCAGCTGTAACCCTAAAGTGCTGATACCACATATATATATTTTTTTAATATGCGAAAATACGAATATTTTTTACAATGTTAATATGTCATTCGGCTATATTTTTACAATAAAAAAAAATACACAAAAAAAATGTTTACCAAAAAAAAAAAAATACCAAACGTAGGGTGGACAAGTCAGATAAATACATAAATATTGGTTACACTTTGACCTTAGGAACTTAAAAAAGTCAAAAAATATTTTTGTCCCTCTAGCTTGTTCTAGACGTCACAGTGTGCAATGTTGCAAAGGATGTACTTATGAAGGTATACTGAAGTTGATTATAAAAAAAAGATGCGGTTATAAAAAGATGTGGAAATAAGGACGATGATTTTAAAGTTTTGTTAACTTTTTTTAAAGGCCGCATTTTTATTTACTTCTTTTTTGTGGCTAAGAAGACGTATTCTCAAAAACTTTGAGTTTTTGTAAAGTTGAACAGTAGGTGTTTGGTGATGTTGACAACAACTATGGTATTGGTCGAACCAATCATCCAGCGGTTTATAAATTTTAACGCTCTGGAATTCAATGTAATCGATGAGGCGTTTTCGAATATTTGTTATTTTATAATTTTGTATGAAAATTACGAAATAAATTTTAAAAACTGATAATAATTTTCACTTGGAACCACAAGATCCTGCTGATTTAAATGCTTTGGTCTGCGTTAATGTTGTAATTTTTTTCCCCCAAAATGTTTAATTATTCCTTATTCCTTATTAATTTTTTTTTTAATTTTTTAAACAATTTTTCAATTTAAAAATTCTTTAATTTCTTTAATTTTTTTTTTAAACCATTTTTCATTAATTTATTTTTTTAGTAAATATTTTTGTAATTTTTTCTCAAAATTCTTCAAATTAATAATGCCCTGATTCAGTATGTCGTACGAAGTGAGTGACTAGAAATTTTATACGTAAAACAAAAACAAATTTGAGTTTTTTGTTTTTGTTTTATGTAAAAATTTTGTAGTCACTCACTTCGACCGAGATAGCGAATCACACAGTAACTGAAGTTTTTTCATTTATATCAGTTTGAGTCCATATTGATTATTTCTGAGAAATAATAATTTTTGTTGTACTATGAGAAAATCTGAAAATATTAATGTGTATGTATTAGTAACGGCACGCGCGTGTAACTTTTGACGTTTCATACAAAACATAAACAAACAACGAAAATACAGATGCAAAAGCTCACACGTACAGGCACACATATTCTAGGCAGAGAAGTAAATTTAGTAGTATTTTGTATGCGTCCATATTGAAAGTACCAAAATAACCACTCGTGTTGCATGTCCATATGGTCTGTGGTGTCAACACAGGCTAAGTGGAGATGTCGAAAGCTTTCGGAAGAAGCCAAATAAAAAAACTTCAGTTATAAAATATAAATTCCAACAATACAGTGGGTAAAAAAAGTAGTCGGACACTTATAACCTCAATTTCTTTCATTAAATTTGGTGGTTAAAATTCATGAAATTCCTAAATGTGTTGGTACCATTTTAAAGATGGTTTTTCACACTTTAAGAATCAGTTGTTCTTGAATCAAAATGATAGCTAAGTTTTTTGCAAATCAGCGAAAACTAAAATAACTTATAAAATCACCTCAAAAAAGAACTTGGACACTCATTAAATGCTTCCAGATTCCGCTTAATTCTAAAAAAAATTAAAATGGTAAATGACTTAATTCTATCCTGGTGTAACTAATTGTTAACCTCCATGTCCGTTAAGCCAACATTTTTATATATTTTCAGCGAATTCAGCTAAAATATCCTAAAATAAGAGTTTTTTTTAGTAAGATGGCCGATATTTTTTGATAAATCTTTTTTAAAGATGTCAAGTGCAATTCGAGCTTTGATGTACTAAATACTACACCATGCTAAGCCATTTGTGACGTCATATACCAATTTAGATACGCGAAATCAGTCAAAAACGCAGCGAAAATAATAAAAAATATAGTATGCTGAAACAAAAATGCACTAAAAATGCGCAATAAACCGTGAAATATTCGACGTAGAATAGTCCAATGAATAGATAAGATGTCATATATTATTCCTGGATACATTTGTAATTGAAGAGTTGCCATCTAAGAGGTATAAATGTTACAGTGAAGGGATTCTAATATATAAAAAATTCCTTTGCTAACACTTCACACAGAATTTAGGCTTTATGCACATGATAATCCTTTCTTTGGATGTTAGATCAATCATTAAGCCAAAAACCTGCTAACTTACCTTTATAAGTAACAAAACAGATAGGCCATTATGAAATATCAGTGGTTCTGAATGCTTTGGATTTTATTTTTATGTTGTTACACCAACTTACCACACGCAGAGGTCTGGTAACGTAACCCCTGCAACGGTTTTAACGGTACAATGGACTATTTTAAGTCTGAGCGCTATGGACTTGCCTAAAAAATTACCTATTTTTAGGCTTGTACAACCCACCCTCAACTCAACTCAACCCCTGCATAAAAACTACGTCATTAAATAATATTTGAGTTCTACTATTACTATTAGTCACCTTTTCTTCCATGGTTTTTTACTTTTTGATGCAATTTTAGTGCACTTTTCTTTCTGCATGCTATATTTTTTTTTTATTTTCGCTTCGGTTTTGACTGATTTCGCGTATCCAGATTGGTATACGACGTCACAAATGGCTTAGCTTGGTGTAGTATTTAGTACATCAAAGCTCGAATTGCACTTGACGCTTTTTGTAAAGTCTTGTTAAAAAATATCGGCCATGTTTCTAGAAAAACTCTTATTTTAGGAGATTTCAACTGAATTCGCTTAAATTATATAAAAATGTTGGCTTAACTGACATGGAGGTTAACAATTAGTAACACCAGAATAGAATTAAGTCATTTACAATTTTAATTTTATTTAGAATTAAGCGGAATCTGTAGCGCAATTCACTAACTTTATAACGACAAAAATCGGTAGTTATATTGTCAAAAATCGTTAATTATCGAAAATTGTCTTTAAAAGCGATTCTATAACATTTTTCTACCGAATTTTGTCGTTATTGAAAATTTTTAACTTATCAACAAAAATTATTTTGAAGTTAAAGTTAACGAAATTTTTCGGTTTTCAATACAATTTCAAAAGAAATAAATTTTAAATTAACAATTTTTGTCGTTAATTCTTGTCGTTAATTGAAAAATTTATAGAATCACATATTCGTTAAAACAACCGACAATTCTCGTTAGTTAACGATATCGATAATTTCGTTAAAAAAGTTACTGAATCGCACTACTGGAAGCATTTAATGAGTGTCCGAGTTCTTTTTTGAGGTGATTTTATAAGTTATTTTAGTTTTCGCTGATTTGCAAAAAACTAAGCTATCATTTTGATTCAAGAACAACTGACTCTTAAAGTGTGAAAAACCATCTTTAAAATGGTACCAACACATTTTTGGAATTTCATGAATTTTAACCACCAAATTTAACGAAAGAAATTGAGGGTATGAGTGTCCGACTACTTTTTTTACCAACTGTAATCAATGAGGCGTTTTCGAATTTTTATAATAATTTTGTATGAAATATTTCGAATAAATTTTAAAAACTGTGGACGAATGGATAATAATTGTTTACTTGGAACAACAAAATCCTCTGCTGATTTGTCGACTAATTGATATTTTTTCAATCTGTAAAACCCAAATTATTGCTAGAGGCCTGTCCAACAATTGAAATTTTTTAAAAAATTGATTTAGAAAATTTTTTGGTGCTTATGAAGCAAAATATTTTCAAAAAGCATGAAAAAAAAACTATCCAAGTTTTTTTAATTTTGCATGTTTTCAAATATCAAAATAGACTTCCGTATGTGCTTTAGATCATTTAAATGCGTTAAGTAGTTTATAAAATACGGTACTGTAAAAACTCCTAAATGAAATAACTCCGCAAAATAAAATGCAATAACTCCTAAAACTTTTCCATACAAATTGGGACTTATTTCATTATGAAATAAGTCCCAGTGCGAAAGGTGGAAAAAAACACCAATCTGGCATGAAAAAAAGGTACTGCGCAATAACTCCCAAATGAAATAACTCCCAAAAAATAAATGAAACAACTCCCAAAAATTTTACATACGATTTGGGACTTATTTCATTATGAAATTAGTCCCAGTGAAGTGGGACTTATTGCACAAATTTTGTTGGGATTTATTTCATTATGAAATAACTTCCAAATGAAAAAAACCCCAACAAAAAACAAATTGGGAGTTATTTCATTTATTGGTAAGCATTGGGAGTTATTTCATCAATGGTGGGACTTATTTCATTTTAAATGAAAACAATATACACCTCTGTGCAATTGTTTTTTTTTTTGCTTAGTATTTTTTCTGCGTAGACGGCCTTCGGCCGGGCTTAGGGATTAAAAAATCCATGCATTAAACCCACCCTCTCCGCAAAGTAAAGTTTTCTAGGGTAGCAGGCCTTTACGCTATCAAATTTGCCTCAAAAAGGCCTGATAACCCAAATAGCTTTGGTTTGCAGAGAGGGTGGGTTAAATGCATGGAGTATGTAATCCCTAAGCCCGGCCGAAGGCCGGCTACGCAGAAAACCTTTATTACAAAAAAAAAAAAAACAATGGGAACTTATTTCAATTTTTTTGGCACTTATTCCATTGGGAGTTCTTTCATTTTTTTTGGGAGTTATTATTTTGATTTTAAATAACTCCCAAATATTGGGACATATTTCATTTTGGTGGAGTTAATTCATTTTTCTTGGAACTTATTTCATTGGGAATTATTTCATTGGGACTTATTTCATTTGGGAGTTATTGCGCAGTACCTGAAAAAAATCATATCTTCTAAACTATTGGTCTGATCCGATTACAATACTTTGAGATTTTATAGCTAAGGATATGAGCTTTTTGTATAATGAATTATAAGAAACTGTTTTTCAATACAGGGGGCCCCAAAAGGTGTTATACACGACTACCTCAGGAGTATTTTTTTTTTGTACCTGTTAGCTGTGGAAAATTATGTTAAAAATAAGAATTATTTACTTTTTGAAAACTAAATGGGGTTATCAAATATTGTAAGTGAAATCTGATAACATTTGGACATATACCCTACATCCAGCATATAACTGAAATAGGAGCCTTAGCACCTGATTGCATAAGCATATATGCTTTTTTAGTTATCCTTTTGTCAATGTATGCCATTGCCTCTTCTCGGTGCTTTAGAGCAGCGTTTGAAAGGCTACGTTAGCTACCCGTTTTTTTGCTTTTGCTTTTCATATCACTTCAAACAATTTCAATATTATAAGTTATAGCTTTTGTTTACTTTTCTTTTTTGTGTTTGCTTAAACTACAACAACATGAAAAAAACAAAAACTCCAAACAGAGCAGTAGCGGAAAACAAATTTTATTGTTGTAGCCTACAAATATACTACAGTAGTATATTTGTAGGCTACAAATTTACTACAGTAGTATATTTGTAGGTAGTATTACTACAGTAGTATTACTACAGTAGTATTACTACAGTAGTATTACTACACTGAAAGAATTATTGTTCATAATATCTATGAACATATTTCATAAAACCAAATTCATAGAATCTATGAAGCAATTCATTGGCTGAATGAATATTCATTAGTATTTTGAAATATTTCATAGAATTTTATTCATAGATTTTGTAAGATTCATAGAAAAAATTCATAGAAAAAAAATGTCATTAATAATTTTTTAAAAATTAAAATAATGTTACAATAATTAAATAATTTGAATAAATATATTAAAAAAATATAAAAAATATAAAAAAACATAAAAAACGTAAAAAAAAAAAAAAATATTGCTGCCCAGGCGGGGTTCGAACCCAAGACCTACCGGCTGGAAAATTTATAATCGACGCCTTAGCTAGCAGCGCCACCAAAGGAGGAAAAAAACGCCGAATAACACTTAGTTTTGTAATGTTCGTTATTTTTTTTTTTGCAAATACACAAACATTTTGTTTTCTACAAACATACACACAGATTTTGGCAGAGCATTGCGGCAGAGCATAATATTTTAAAGCAGGATATTTAACAAAATAGATTTTAAGTGTTATAACTTGTTTATTTACTTCAGCTCAGTGGTTAGAGACTATGCTTCACGAACCACTGGTATTGTGTTCGAATCTCGGTGGGGATCAGTTAAAAATAAATAAATTTTTAAAAATAGAATATTGTAAATAAATAAAAATAAAATAATAAAGTAAATAAAAATTAAATAATAAAATAAAAAAAAAATAGAATTGAACAATAAAATTTTTTTTCCATAGCCTATGAACTTTTTCATAGGTATCTGGTTTCTATGAATTTGTTTCATAGATTCTATGAAGGGCATCATTGGCTCACTTCTAATGATTTTTTTCATAGAATCAATGTACGTTTTCATAGCCGTAATGAACAAAATTCTTTCAGTGTACAGTATTACTACCTTCACATTGTAAACAAATGTAGCAATATAAAAACGTGATCATATTAAAAATTTCGTTAAGGTGGTGAAAAATTAATACAACATCGAAAAAAGAATAATAATAATTTTAAATAAAATCCTTTTAATTTTAGTCTAAAAAATATAGAAAAATTTGGAATTTTGTCGAATTTTTCGATATTTTCGAATATGTACGCGATTTTAATATTATCGGTCTAGACGCTCAGAAGTTATGAGCAAAACCGTGACATTAACATTGGGTTAGAGATGGGCGCTGGTCACGTGATATGCGTGATTCACGTGAATCACGCGTGAGTGATTTTCATTTCAATCACGTGATTGTGAGTGAGTGTGAGCTGAAAAAAAAATCTGAGTGAGTGAGTCATTTATTTTTTGCGTGAGTTTGCGTGATTAGATTTTTAGATTAGCCCAATTTTTTTATTTTTTGTAAAAAAAATTTTTTTGGAGTTTTTTTTTTGGTAAGAAAATTTTATTGCGTGAGTCGATTTTGCGTGACTCACGCGTGAGCGTGATTAAATCTGGCGTGAGTAGGATTTTTATTACTCACGTGAATAGTGAGTGAGCGTGAATAAAAAAAAATTGCGTGAGTGATTCAGTTATTTTTGCGTGAGTGAGTGTGAGTCAAAATCCACTCACGCACCCATCTCTACATTGGGTTTTTCGAAAATTCACGTGTTGAAAAATACACAGAACATGGTTTTAATTAGAGATGGGCGCGTGCGTGATTTTTGACTCACACTCACTCACGCTCACGACAGGAATTTTTGAATCAAGCACACTCACTCACGAGCAATTTTTTTCTACTCACAATCACGTGAGTAAATTTAATACAACTCACACTCACGTGCACTCACTCAAGCTTCACTCACTTTGACTCACACTCACGAAACTCTTATTCATACAAAAAAAATTTAAAAACTAAAATTTGAAAAATCTTTTAAAATTTTCAACGAAATTTAAAGTTCAGCGTAACTTAAAAAATCGACTCACGCAAAAATCTTACTCACGCACACTTTCTCACGCAATTTTTTTCTAAACTCACACTCACGTGAGTAAAATTGAATTTAGTCACACTCAAGCGTGGTCACGCGTGAATCACGTTCTAATCTGCTCATGTGCCCATCTCTACTTTTAATGCCAAAGTTTTTTTTTGAGAAGTTGAATTATAATTTTACATTAAAACAATCCAACCCTATTCTTTATACACATTAAAATAAAACAGTTATGTTAAACAAGATAAGTGTGTGTGTTATAGTTTTATTAAATTTTCTCTTTGTAGGCTACAAAAACAAGGCTACAGGTAGGCTACCAAAAATAATTTATAGGCTACAGGTAGGCTACCAAAAATAATTTGTAGGCTACTTGTAGGCTACACAATTCTAATGTTTTCGTTTTATTTGCTACTTATTCATTTTTAAAAACAATCGTAAGCTCTCGCTACAAAAACAGAAATGTGCAAGTATTAGTAGTTATAGCAATTGAATGATTTACATATTGTTTGTTTTTAAGACTACACATATCGTCAATTTTGGTTGTTTAAGCTACTTTCTTCGTAGTAATTTAAACGCTGCTTTAGAGGATTAAAATACGGCATTTTTCATCTTTGTAGCCCTTTTTGGTGTTTTTTTAATTTCATCTAATAATTGGGCTACATCTCTCTTTCCAGATTTGTACAGACTTACTTTCGTAGCGACCAATAATTACTCCTTGATGTTATTTGTACAAGATCCGAAACACGACTCCTCTTGGATTTTTTGTCGTTTTCAAAAATGTCTTCAAAGGACGCCCTTGAGGTTGTGACGGTCCTGGTTCTTCGTGTTCTACTAGAAAATCTATATATTCATTCAACCATATATTGTACTGATTTTCAAAACTATATAAACTGCGAGAAACACTGGCCCATCTACATTTAAATTTACTACATAAATCTCGCACACTAACAGTTAGTTTTTTATAGCTATCATTCTAGGTGCAGATGTTATTTCCAAGTTTGGACAAGATATAATTGATAACTGCTGAGTTTCGATCAGAAGCACTGTCGCATTTACGCCAAACTTCAAATATCTCTCTCCGTTGAAATGACATGTCAAACAAATTTAAAAAAAGCAAAAAGTTTATTAACCAATTCAAATGATAGTATTAAATTTATTATTATTTATAACAATATTTTTACTAAGAATTTTTTCACCAACTGAATGCGACTTAAATCGGTTATTCAAAAATCATAAAATCAAAAATAATTTTATTCAAGATTTCGACGCTCTACGATGTTAAAAACAAATTACTAACAATCCTTCGCGATTCTCAACATAAACGTGAGTCGCGTTCATCGCTGCCTACACAGAAAAAAATATGGAGGAATCAAATTTGAGTAATCACTTGTTCAAATTTAAAAACAAAAATTGAGTAATTTTTTAATTGACGCAATTAAAAATTTACTCAAAAATTTTAAAAACAATTTAAGTAAATAATTTAATAAAAATTTAATAGTTTTTTTATTTTTTTTTAAACTCTCATAGTTTTTTGAATTCTCGTTTAGTTTATTGTTTTTTGTGTATGTATATGAAAGTTTGTAATCGTCATTATAAAATTTTCCTATGTTTTTGAGACATAAATATGTTTGGTAAAGTTTGAAAAAAATAGTTTTTTGTTTTTTTTTTTATAAAAAAAATTAAAACTTTTTTAAACTTTAAGCGTCCAACCTAAATCAAACGGACGTAAAAATTTTAAATTTGACGTGTTTGTATTTGTTTTTTTTACGACTTGCGCGACGCAATTTAATTCTGGTTCGACCCTAAAAAAAATAAATAAATTTTGAAATTTGACACAATTAAAAATTTACTCAAATTTTTTTTCGAACATTTAATAAATTTTTATTAAAAATTTACTCAATATTATTAAATCGTTTACTGGTGCAAAATTGAGTAATTTTTTACTCAATAGTATTAAAAATTTACTCAAATATATTTTTTTTTTTTTTTGTGTAGGTTTAGAATTATAATTATTGATAGACTAAAATTACAAAAATAATTTTAAAAAATCGCTACCCAGGCCTACACAGAAAATAATATCGTAATTTTTTTTTTAATTAAAAATGGATTTGATATTAAATTTAACTTCAATTAAACATTTTAATTGATTCAATTAATGTTTTAATTGAATTCTTGACTTTACTGAAAACAAAAATAAAATAAACAAACGAAACCGGTTTTGTATGCATTAGTGTTAGTAGCCAATGAAAAAATAAAAATGCAAAAAACAACAAAAAAAACTTTTGAACTATTGTTTTGTATATTTTGGTGGTAGCAGCCAATGAATACAAAAAAACGCAAGAACAAAATTTAGTTTTATTGTTTTCTTTAAGGCGACTGGTCGTTGCGGATAAATTGTTTGCTGATAAAATTTGTACAGTTGAAACAAAAAAAAAATAATATGATGTGTTTTGCACATTGAAATATAATACAATTTTTTTTTGTTTCAACTTTACTAAAGCGACAAAAATGCATGCAATAACAAGATTTAAAAATAAAAATGTAGTTTTAAATAGTTATTGATATTTTAAAATACTACTATAATGTTTCTATGCAAAACTATACCAACTGTTTATATTTAATAAAGAAAAAAAAATCTTAATAATAAAAAACAAAAAAATTCTATGTTTATTTTAGGGCATTTTTTGAAGTTTAACTTTAAAATTAAATTGAGTTGTGGTCTTTTTTCAATTAAACATTTTATGTGAATCAATAAATCTATATTATTGATTTTTAATTTAATATTATTTTTTTTTTTTTAGTTTATTTAATTACAATTTTAATTGGTTTCCATTTTATTTTCAATTAAAACTTTAATTGATTCAATTAACAATTTAATTAAGTTTTAAAACTGTTTTCAAACAAAATGAGTAATTAATATGCGCATTTTCGTGATACGTCCGAAATCAATTAATTTTTTAATTGAATCAACGAATTTCGTAATTGAAATTCATTTTTATTTTTTTCTGTGTACGCAGCTAATTTTTTGAATAGTAATACTTCATTATATGTAGAATAATCTATAATTAAAGATTAAGCAGCATCTGACAGCGTTTTTTAGTAGCTCCATAAGAATTTAAACAAGTAAAAAAAACGTTGTTTATGTAATTCGTTACGAAGGAGCCTTTGCAAAACAGATAACGTATGGAAATTTATACATAATATACCTAATAGCACCCTTTAAAAGAAATCAAACACTTGGTAGGTAACGGCTTACCCCTTCCGATACACGGCGATGACAAGTTTACTATTATAAACAATTAACTGTGAGAGCCCAATAAATTGTCAACATTTGATAGTGTGTAATTCCCTAATGGGTTAACTAAACTTTAAGTTCTTAACGGATTAAAACGCAGTCACTATCCCACTTAAAATCTGTTATTTATATTTTGAATTATTTCCCGCTAGATTGGCAATTTTTCCCACTGTGGTGCGTGGGGATTTATTTCACAATTTTTGTTGGAAGTTATTTCATTATGAAACAACTCCCAAATGAAATAACATTTTATTTGGGAGTCTTTTTTAGCATTGGGAGTTATTTCATTAATGTTGGGACTTATTTCATTTCAAATGAAATATCGTGCAATAATTTGCACACAAAAAATTGAAAATTAAACACTTAATACAGTCTTTAGTGTGTATTCGTATGAAAATAGATACAAGAATTTTAAAATAACACATTATATGTGTACAGTAAGCATTTTGTGTTTAATTGAAATTGTTAAATACAAATTAAAAGAAAAAAATATAAGAAAATTTGTGGCCTGAAATAAAACAACGCGAAAAATAACAATAAAAGTGAATCTTAGAGAAATTTATGTATTTCGATTTTATAAATTTAAAGTTACACCAAAAGCATATATGCATACGCGAAAATAAGACAAATAAAATGTCGAAATCGGAAATCTAAATTATTTATTACATTTAGGAAAATTTATTTGGCAATGGCAAGTACAGCAACAACCTTTTTAATTCTTCTTAGAAATAAATGTGGTTGGACTCTGTGAAATCTTCTTTACAAAATGTCTAAAACTCTGAGAATATAAAAAATTTCACAAAAATGTCTCAGATATTTTTAGAACCACAAAATGCATCAATTTATTGAATTTTTCTTTAAAAAAAATTACTCAATTAAAAATTATAACATTTTTATATACTTGCAGTTTTGTTCGGACATAAGTATAGATGCAACTGATGAAATCGAAATTATATTCCGGCGAATTCTCTGTTTAACGCGATTCCTTGTAAGTATTTTATTTTTGATAATAATTGCAATTTATTCGTTTAATCTAAAGTTTTACTTTTTTATTTATTTGCAGAAACATAGTACTCAACAAAAAATGTATTTAAGAATTATGCGGGAAGTTGCGAAAATAGGGACATTTATGGAGCTTCAAGTTCAAAAATTTTATTTATTTTTTATACAAAATTTGGTTTTTATATATAGTTTGTAGTCGAAAAGCTTAAAAAAAAATTAAATCCATGCATAGTTAAACTGTTATAAATAAACTACTTATAGTTGAAATAAAATCTATAAAAAAATAAAAAAATATCTTTTGGTTTTATTTCTTTACAGGCATTTTAATTGTAAAACATTAAATCCTCAATTTTACGCATTTTAAATGCATTTTTAAACACAAAGGAATGCTTTTTTAAGCACAAAAATTTTAAAATTACACAATTTATGTTTATTGGTAGAGAATTTTGAAAGCGGCACACATATATGTGTACACACAAAATGTTTATTATCTGTACACATTTTGTATGCAAATGTTGAAATTTAAACACATAGAGTATTTTTACCCACTTTATTTTTTTATTATTATACCCTCCACTCTAGTGATAGAGGGTATATATAAGTTTGTCATTCCGTTTGTAACACCTCGAAATATTGGTCTAGGACCCCATAAAGTATATATGTATATTCATGATCCTCGATCGATTTTAAGACGATCTAGCGATGTCCATCCGTCCGTCCGTCTGTCCGTCTGTCTGTTGAAAACACGCTGACTTTTGAAAGACTTTACGGATGCTCCTGAAGTTTGGCATATATGTTGGGCATTTACCTGGTTAGGTTGGTATTGCAATCCAGCAAAATCGGTCCAGTGGTTCAAAAGTTATGAGCAAAAGACTGAATTTCGGCAAGGGTTTTTCGTGAATTTATGAGATAAAAAGCACTATAACTTTCGAAAATCAATTCTAAGGATGCTGAAGCTTGGCATATATATATTTCGTTCCTCCAGCCTAGTTCGTATTGAATTTCACCCAAATCGGTCCAGTGGTTCAAAAGTTATTAGCAAAACCGTGAATTTCAGATTAGCTTCACCTTAAATTCACGTGGTGAAAACCCGTTAAACCTGTTTTAAAACAATTGGTAAGTCACAAAAATATTTTGAAACGTATTTTTGTCACTCAAAAATATTTTTATACCAAAACAAAAAAAAATACGCTCGAAAAAAATTTTACACTCAAAAAAAAATGTACACTCAAAAAAAATTAGCAAATTTTTTTTTAATGTAAAATTCGAAAAAATTTTACACTCAAAAAAAAAATTAGTATGTTTTTTTTTCAAAAATTACTAAAAAAATTTTTTTTACACAAAATAAAATGTTTCTAATAATAACTGTTATTTTTTTCACGTTAGAAAATATACTATCACTTAAAATGGGCATTGTGCAGGGTATTCATAGATTCGGCCAAGTCGAATTTAACTTTTCTACTTGTTTTTTTTTTTAAATTTATTATTTCTTTTTTCCCAAAAGTTTTTTTTTGTGTTGTTGGCCTTTGGCAGGGCTTAGGGATTACAAACTCCATAAATTAATTTAGCGGCTTCGCTAAATGAAGTTTTTTTTTTTTGTATAATGCCTTTTATCCCAATAATTACTGAATGGGAAAATTACATATTTAGTCACGATTGCAAATATGTACTTTTTGTGTGCATTTTAACAATATTGTGCCCGCTAGATCCATTATAGTATCTTTCAGTTCAATAATTTCGCCATTCAGTAATTATCTGGGTAAAAGCAAAAATTTTAAGCAAGAAAAACTAACAAATTGCACAGAGGTAGTATTTATTTTTTCATAATTTTTGGACTATGAACATTAGGGCGGAGTAATTCTTTTTCGATAAAATCGTCTAGCATATTCGGATTCTGCATAAAATTCTAAGAAAAAATTACGAACAAACCATGTCTTAAAAATCAGTTTTGAGAAATAGTTTTGCACAATATACGACTTTTTTAGCTGGGCTTATTATTTGGAATATATTGTTTTACTTATAAATTTTGCTTTTATTTTGTATTAAGAGGTGTACCTGGTATTTGTGGGTACGGGGAATCCATATTTGATATTAATTTTGCTCTAAACCGCCGCTAGATGGAGCTAAAAAACAGAAATCTTGACTTGGGTCTTCAGATTTTTTTTTATTATGAAGCCAGATACTCTAAGGAGCCATTTAGACATTCCCATTTACAGTTTAATTAAATTCCAAAAACTCGCGATTTTATTCGCGATTTAAATTTTTTAAAAACCCACAAAAATTTAAAAGGTGGTAAACTACACCATTCTTTTATTGCCACAATTTTTTAAAACTTTTTCGTTTAAAGTAGAGGATTTTAGCTTTCAATTTTCATTATCAAAATTCGATGTTTACTTAAGAAGTTATAGATCTTCAAAGTACATAGATAAACGATTTGAAAATCCTAAAATCATTTATTAACAAAATTAAAAAAAAAAAAATTTCTTTTTATATGGGCATAATTTAAAAAAAAATATTAGAAATAGCGGACTTTTGTGTCCTATTAATATGATGACTGATTTTTTTTTGTAAAAATGTCATAATTTCATAATATGTTAATTAAAAATAAATCAAAAGAGGTGAAAGTTGACGAAAAAACAAAATGCATTTGCATTTAAAATGCATTTTTTTAATAACACAATTTTTTTTTTAACTTTCAAGTTTAATTTAGAGGACTTATGGCGGATTACTCAATGAAAAGTTAGCTGTTAACTGCCGATTTAACGGAGCCTTATGTCAAAATTTGTATGAAAAAGTTAAATTAAACGGAGAGTTATTTTATAATGGAGCATTGAGTAATCCAGCCTTAAGCTTTTAATTTCAGTTTAATTTTAAAAATCGGATATTTACTTAAGAAGTTATCGCTCATCAAACTACATTACTTTTTCATATTTTTTGATTTTTAAAAATGAAAATCGCGAATAAAATCGCGAGATTTTGGAATTTAATAAAACTGTATATGGGAATGTCCAAATGGCTCCATAGTGTATCTATGTACACAATCTAAAGATCCGAGGCCAAAAAATACCCTTTTTCTCGTGCTGATTAATGGAAAAGGCGTATATCGTACAAAACTATTTTTGAAAATTGGTGGGGTCAAAACTCATTTTTAAGACATGGTTTGTTCGGCATTTTTTCTTAGAATTTTATGCAGAATCCAAATATCCTAGACGATTTTGTCAAAAATTTTGCTCAGAAAAATTCACTCCGCTCAAATGAACATGTATTCATAATTTCTGTAATGGGGACTTATTGCATTTTTTTGGCACTTAAATATTTCTCTGGGAGTTTGTTCATTTTTTTTGGGAGTTATTATTATGATTTTAAATTACTCCCAAATATTGGAACATATTTAATTTTTTTTTGGGAGTTATTTAATTTTTTAGAGTTAGGAGCAATGATGGGTACCAATACCTTTTCGATACCAATACCCGTTAATACCAATTCAAATTGAAAACCAATACCAATTAAAAACCAATACCTTTATTTGTGCGATACCAATACCGATAAAAAACCAATACTGATTCCCCACTACCAATACCAATTAAAAACCAATACTTTTATTCTTCAAAACCAATACCAATAAAAAACCAATACCAATTCGTTTTTTTCTACTTTCGTATCGGTTTTGTTTCGGTTTTTTTGTATTCTTATTTTCGTTTGTTTTAATTGTGACGTCAAACATTTTCTTTCCATCGCATTATTAGGTTTTACCTGACTAACGAATTGCTACAGATGTTACATCGATCAGTAATCGTTTGCATGTAAAGCCATATAACAAAAAGGAGTAACCTACTTGAATTTTAAAAGCCATTAAAACATAAAACAAATATTTTTTGTCACGTTACGTGATTTTTATGACCCCTAATAAAAGTATATCTTAAAAAATTTAGACCTTTTCTGTAATGAAATTTTTTCTTTTGCAAACATTATTAATATGTGATGCACATATATTGAATGTCACTGCACTGTTCTTTGCGTTGTAAAAAAAATACTAATGTCCTTTTTTGGAAATCCCAAAATTTTAATCAAGCAGTCGTTACAAAATTATATGTCACAACACCAGAATCCAGAAAAAAAAATTTTGTTTGTTTTATTAGAGGCACAGTCATATTATAAAAGAATTTAAGAATGCATAATGTGCGGTTCACACTTGCTATTTTTGAGAGTTTAAGGGGTACGTGTTTAAAAAATTATTTGTTCTGTATCCATTACGTTTTTATTCAGTTACTGGTGTTTTGTTAAACAACTTGTGTGAACTCCATATAAGAAAAAAAATTTACCCGTGTAATTACAAAAAGATCTAAAATCGAAGAAGGGGCCCCTGCACGATAACCCATTTCAATCACTTAAAAAAATATGTGTGAAAGGATGAATTTCAGGTATATTTTGTTACAAATGTTAAGTGTCATCTTTCTGCAATTAAAAAATATCTCCCCTTACCACCGCAATTTATATGACTTTTCTGGAATAACGGAATATTAAACATTTTTTTTGACAAGATTTTTAAGATCTGCCGGTGCTAATTTCACTAAAAAAGTACCTTTTTCCAAAAAAGGAAAAATAAAATTGAATCTTATACCCAATTCACACCTGAGGTGAAATCTTGTTCGCACGAGATTTCGATCATATGGTTGTGTATAAAGTGATACAGACCATATGATCGAAATCTCGTTCGAACGAGATTTCACCTCAGGTGTGAATAGGCCTTTAGTTTTATAAAATTTCCTTTTTTTAATTTTTCTCAACAGAGATAAAATTAAAACGCCTTAAAATATATATTTTTGTAAACCACTTTTGATTTAGTTGGCTTTAACTTTAATTTTATCATTATTATTTAAAAAAAAAGCGAAAAATAAGTTCTTCTCGCATTGGTACAGTGGACATAAATGGAGTAAAAACTGACCAATAAAAATTAGGTAATTTGTTACGCATTTGAGATTATCGAAAATCAAGGAAATATTTATTTTTTATACCCTCCAAAATATAAATATATAAAAAATAGTTAGGAATTTTTTTAATTTTTCCTCCGCGCGATGGATGCTGTCAAATAGATTTATTATGATTTTTGCACTTCTTCTTCTTCTTTTATATTGATCGTGTGTGGGTAAGTTTGACGATTGTACAATGGTCAATCTAACCCATACATGGGAATTTTTAATTGGCATTGAATTTTCATTGGCATTAGTTGGAACTAATGCCACTGCCAAAAAAAAGCATTAGCATTTATTGCCAATGAAATTTTTTGGCATTGGCATTATTTGTGCTAATGCCAATGAAAAGCCACAAATGCCTAAAAAACTATTTACAATTGATAAAAAAAATTAGAAAATTAGAAAAAGTGAATGCTCTATTGAATTAAGTATGACTTGTTGCACCTTGTCTGTAATTTTTGTAAAAATAGGTACAGCCATTCTCTTGGAATGATCAATCAAAAATAAAATATTTATTTTTAAATCTCCATATACCGTTATCAAAAAAGCTAACAAATTTATACATTATTAAGGCGGGACCTTGTTTTTATTTTTTGATTAATTTATTTGACAAAAGGATGTACAACTTGTAAATGGGTATGGACAGTTCTTGATTCTGTTTTTTTGTGATTTTTTAATTTTTTTTATTTAAATTTTTTAAAATTGTTCCATTTTAAATAGTTTTTCCAAAATGTTCCGCGACATAATCCAAAACTTAGGACGCCAAAATCTTTGTTGGTTTACTAGCATTAAGACTGACCTGCCCTTTTTTTCACGTTTTTTCGTCTGCGTTTAAAATATTAATAGAAAGGGAGATGAACAAATCTAAAGTTGTAAAAATGAGCATTTTATAATTGAATAAATTAATTTTATGAATTAACAATTTTTAAGTTTTTCCAAAAGTACAAACATATTTATTTCTATATTAATACTGGATAAAATGAAACCCGAATACACAAAAAACCGATTTCGAGAAAACCCGGTTACACGAAAAATAGTTTTTTATCGTATTAAAAATTGTTTTCAATACATTGAAAAAAAAGAAATACCCGGTTAGGCGGTCCAGACAGTTTTTTGAAGTAGTGTGGTACTTTTGATTACGACGAGTTTAAAAAAGAGGGTTTTCACAAAATTTTTTTTATTGTTTTTTTTTTTTAATTTTTGGCATTTCAATTTGTGTTGACTGGCACAAACGGGCAAGTTTTTTGTAAAGTATGGCTAAAAAGGATAATCCTGGTCCAAACAATTTTTTGAAAGGGCGTGGAACTTTCTATAACGATGAGTTTTTAAAAGGGAGTTTTCAAAAAAAATAAAAAAATCGATTTTTTTTATAAATTTTATTTTTTTATAAAATTTATTTTAATTCCATTTTTGAAAACGGACACAAGCGGGCAAATTTTTTGGAAATTTGGGATAGAAAGGATAATTCTGGCCCAGACAGTTTTTTGAAAGGGCGTAGAACTTTTGATAACGATGAGTTTAAAAATGAGGTTTCCACAATTTTTTTTTTTATTTATTTTTTTTTAAAGGGATTTTTCAAAAAAAAAAAATCCTTCACGCAAAAATTCGACCCACTCTCTAGACACTCACTTAGAATTTTTCAACTCAACATCACGTGATTTAAATGAAAATCACTTTTTTGAGTCACACAAATCACGGGACCAGCGACCATCTCCAATTCAAATAGATAAACAAGAGACAAGTGTCTCTTCGTTTGTTTAATCTATAACATCTGTAAATTTTAATTAAAATGAAGTGTCCACCCTTGAAAAAATTTCCTTGTAGGTCTGAATCCAAAAAGTTTCAAGGCACTTATTTATTACCCTAGGTTACGTTAGGTTAACCTACCCTAATATAGTCACTTAATTTTTTGGGAATCAGCAACGAGAAATAGTAGATTTGGTAGGGCTATTGGTGGCTGTGTTTGTGGTGTGCGAAAAGATTTGCATGAAATTGGTATAAAACATATATTTAAAACTTATGGCGAATCATTTACAATAAAGTTAAAAATAAACGAACAGGATTTAGAAATTGTACCAGCTTATCTTAGAGGTGTGAACTGGAAACTTGACTTTCAGAAATTAAAAAGTATTTTCGAAAATGATCTGATTAATCCGATAATAATGGGTGATTTGAATATTAGAATAGGAGAACTAGAACAAAAGTGCTTTGAAGGATTAATTGAATCAATGTTTCCCGCGGGTTTAGAAAAAAGGAGGTCTATGGACAAAACAACTCTTTCTCATGGAAATGTCTTTTTAGAATTTTGTAATGACTATGGGCTATTGATCGCAAATGGCAGAACAGTTGGCGATGAGGAAGGTTGTTTTACTTGTGTGAATTATAATGGAAGTTCAGTAAACGACATATGTGCGATAGCTGTTGATGTTTTAAAATATGTAGAGAGTTTTGTAGTAGAAAACCAAATATTTTCCGATCATCAGCCCATCAAATTGAATTTAACGCTAAGAGAAGTAAACAACCTATCTGAAAAAAAGATGAACTTATTACCCAAGCTTAAATGGATCAGTTGTAACGAACAAAGGTACCAACAAAATTTAGATGCAAACTTGAGAGAGATTCAAGAACAAAAAGAACATCTAGATTTAAATGATCTTAAAAACGTTGTTTTAGAATCATATAAACAGCCAAAAATAACAAAAAATACTTTTGATTTTAAAAATAAATGGTTTGATAAGCAATGTAATAAAGCTAGAGAGGAGTCAATGGAACGTTTAAATATTTTTAGAGTTTCCAAATGTATTGCTGATAAACAAAGTTATATTGAGAAAAAAGTTATATACGTCATATTATTATTAAATATCACTCATACGCACTGATGTCAAATTAAAATTTAGCATGTTCCATACGTACAGAACAGTCAGTCATAGATTATTCCCTCAATCAACTTTTATTTTCATTCGAAATGATCTAATTTGCTTGTATGAAACAAGCAAATTGTATAATACTCTGCAGGAAAGCTGTTCATCGTGTAGACAATGACAAACATAAAATTTGTCTTGTTTGACTTCTGTTCATATTGTACATGCATGCATACATATTTATTTCTATCTAAAATGTTGATGTAATTCTTTGTATATATTTAATTATTTGTTTTTATAATTTTTTTTTTTATTTATTGTTCTTGTATACCTACACCGGCTTTCAAAAGAATGTATCAACGACATGATATAATGTGATAAAAATAACATTTAATTTTAATTAAAATACAATAATAATTGAAATACATATTATTAATGTATTTACACATGTTTGGACATGCATAATAGCATTATATTGTTAACAATATAAATATTTTTTCTGTTTTTTTTTTATACATGTTCAGTAAAATATTATTTAATTAATTTATTATTAATTTATTTGTTGAAAAAATAAATAAAATACATACATATAGAATTAAAAAAAAAAAAAAAATCTTAACTAATTAATAATAATGTTGTTGTTTTCAACATCAAAGAACGAGATTATAATTTAATGATTTCATTGTACAATTACTTTGAACAAACCGATTTGCAAAAATAAAAAAATGCAAAAAAAATAAAGCACAAAAAATAATTAAAAAACAAACTTTTTAAGATTTAAACACCATATACTCACACTATGGGTTCAAAATAAACCTAATTGAAATTCTGCAAAAGATCAATAGATTTTGAATTATAATTGATCATTTTTGAACTTCATTAATCGTTAACCAATTGAAATTGATATTTTATGAATAAAGTCTTTAATTTATCCGCCAGAAAAATTTAAAGATTCTGAAATATTTTTCGCTTAAAAAAAATAACCACTCTCCCAAAGAAATTTTTCTAAAATATTATGAGACAATTTGTTATAGAAAAGCTCTCAAACTCTAAATCAATTTTCACAAAGGAAATTTCTAATATTCCGAAAATTTTTAATTTTTGCATAAAAAATGTTTTCCATAAATTTTTTTTTAGAAAAACTCTCGGAATCAAAACATTTTTCGTATATAAATGATCACATTGCAAATTTTTAATATTCAGAGAAATTTGTAATTTTTGTATAATATTGAATTTTTTTTAAATATTATGAGACAATTTGTTATAGAAAAGCTCTCAAATTTTAAATTAATTTTCACATTGCAAGTTTTTATACCCTCCACTTAGTGATAGAGGGTATATATAAGTTTGACATTCCGTTTGTAACTCATCGAAATATCGGTCTGGGACACCATAAAGTATATATATTCATGATGCCCGATCGATTTTAAGACATTCTAGCGATGTCCGTCTGTCCGTCTGTCTGTCTGTCTGTCTGTCTGTCTGTCTGTCTGTCTGTCTGTCTGTCTGTCTGTCTGTCTGTCTGTCTGTCTGTCTGTCTGTCTGTCTGTCTGTCTGTCTGTCTGTCTGTCTGTCTGTCTGTCTGTCTGTCTGTCTGTCTGTCTGTCTGTCTGTCTGTCTGTCTGTCTGTCTGTCTGTCTGTCTGTCTGTCTGTCTGTCTGTCTGTCTGTCTGTCTGTCTGTCTGTCTGTCTGTCTGTCTGTCTGTCTGTCTGTCTGTCTGTCTGTCTGTCTGTCTGTCTGTCTGTCTGTCTGTCTGTCTGTCTGTCTGTCTGTCTGTCTGTCTGTCTGTCTGTCTGTCTGTCTGTCTGTCTGTCTGTCTGTCTGTCTGTCTGTCTGTCTGTCTGTCTGTCTGTCTGTCTGTCTGTCTGTCTGTCTGTCTGTCTGTCTGTCTGTCTGTCTGTCTGTCTGTCTGTCTGTCTGTCTGTCTGTCTGTCTGTCTGTCTGTCTGTCTGTCTGTCTGTCTGTCTGTCTGTCTGTCTGTCTGTCTGTCTGTCTGTCTGTCTGTCTGTCTGTCTGTCTGTCTGTCTGTCTGTCTGTCTGTCTGTCTGTCTGTCTGTCTGTCTGTCTGTCTGTCTGTCTGTCTGTCTGTCTGTCTGTCTGTCTGTCTGTCTGTCTGTCTGTCTGTCTGTCTGTCTGTCTGTCTGTCTGTCTGTCTGTCTGTCTGTCTGTCTGTCTGTCTGTCTGTCTGTCTGTCTGTCTGTCTGTCTGTCTGTCTGTCTGTCTGTCTGTCTGTCTGTCTGTCTGTCTGTCTGTCTGTCTGTCTGTCTGTCTGTCTGTCTGTCTGTCTGTCTGTCTGTCTGTCTGTCTGTCTGTCTGTCTGTCTGTCTGTCTGTCTGTCTGTCTGTCTGTCTGTCTGTCTGTCTGTCTGTCTGTCTGTCTGTCTGTCTGTCTGTCTGTCTGTCTGTCTGTCTGTCTGTCTGTCTGTCTGTCTGTCTGTCTGTCTGTCTGTCTGTCTGTCTGTCTGTCTGTCTGTCTGTCTGTCTGTCTGTCTGTCTGTCTGTCTGTCTGTCTGTCTGTCTGTCTGTCTGTCTGTCTGTCTGTCTGTCTGTCTGTCTGTCTGTCTGTCTGTCTGTCTGTCTGTCTGTCTGTCTGTCTGTCTGTCTGTCTGTCTGTCTGTCTGTCTGTCTGTCTGTCTGTCTGTCTGTCTGTCTGTCTGTCTGTCTGTCTGTCTGTCTGTCTGTCTGTCTGTCTGTCTGTCTGTCTGTCTGTCTGTCTGTCTGTCTGTCTGTCTGTCTGTCTGTCTGTCTGTCTGTCTGTCTGTCTGTCTGTCTGTCTGTCTGTCTGTCTGTCTGTCTGTCTGTCTGTCTGTCTGTCTGTCTGTCTGTCTGTCTGTCTGTCTGTCTGTCTGTCTGTCTGTCTGTCTGTCTGTCTGTCTGTCTGTCTGTCTGTCTGTCTGTCTGTCTGTCTGTCTGTCTGTCTGTCTGTCTGTCTGTCTGTCTGTCTGTCTGTCTGTCTGTCTGTCTGTCTGTCTGTCTGTCTGTCTGTCTGTCTGTCTGTCTGTCTGTCTGTCTGTCTGTCTGTCTGTCTGTCTGTCTGTCTGTCTGTCTGTCTGTCTGTCTGTCTGTCTGTCTGTCTGTCTGTCTGTCTGTCTGTCTGTCTGTCTGTCTGTCTGTCTGTCTGTCTGTCTGTCTGTCTGTCTGTCTGTCTGTCTGTCTGTCTGTCTGTCTGTCTGTCTGTCTGTCTGTCTGTCTGTCTGTCTGTCTGTCTGTCTGTCTGTCTGTCTGTCTGTCTGTCTGTCTGTCTGTCTGTCTGTCTGTCTGTCTGTCTGTCTGTCTGTCTGTCTGTCTGTCTGTCTGTCTGTCTGTCTGTCTGTCTGTCTGTCTGTCTGTCTGTCTGTCTGTCTGTCTGTCTGTCTGTCTGTCTGTCTGTCTGTCTGTCTGTCTGTCTGTCTGTCTGTCTGTCTGTCTGTCTGTCTGTCTGTCTGTCTGTCTGTCTGTCTGTCTGTCTGTCTGTCTGTCTGTCTGTCTGTCTGTCTGTCTGTCTGTCTGTCTGTCTGTCTGTCTGTCTGTCTGTCTGTCTGTCTGTCTGTCTGTCTGTCTGTCTGTCTGTCTGTCTGTCTGTCTGTCTGTCTGTCTGTCTGTCTGTCTGTCTGTCTGTCTGTCTGTCTGTCTGTCTGTCTGTCTGTCTGTCTGTCTGTCTGTCTGTCTGTCTGTCTGTCTGTCTGTCTGTCTGTCTGTCTGTCTGTCTGTCTGTCTGTCTGTCTGTCTGTCTGTCTGTCTGTCTGTCTGTCTGTCTGTCTGTCTGTCTGTCTGTCTGTCTGTCTGTCTGTCTGTCTGTCTGTCTGTCTGTCTGTCTGTCTGTCTGTCTGTCTGTCTGTCTGTCTGTCTGTCTGTCTGTCTGTCTGTCTGTCTGTCTGTCTGTCTGTCTGTCTGTCTGTCTGTCTGTCTGTCTGTCTGTCTGTCTGTCTGTCTGTCTGTCTGTCTGTCTGTCTGTCTGTCTGTCTGTCTGTCTGTCTGTCTGTCTGTCTGTCTGTCTGTCTGTCTGTCTGTCTGTCTGTCTGTCTGTCTGTCTGTCTGTCTGTCTGTCTGTCTGTCTGTCTGTCTGTCTGTCTGTCTGTCTGTCTGTCTGTCTGTCTGTCTGTCTGTCTGTCTGTCTGTCTGTCTGTCTGTCTGTCTGTGGAAAATGCTCTCGCGGACAAAATATTGCACAGAGATGACTGAAACTTAACATCAATATTGGAAGTTCTCCCGAGAAGTTTGGTATTGCATTTGAGCGATATCGGTTCAGAGGTTCAAAAGTTATGAACAAAAATGTAAGCACACCTCAAAAATATCAGTACATTCAACATAACCTAAAAATACAAAATGCATTTATTCGGCTTCTGGTTGACATATGGGAACATAATTGAACACCAAATGGTATTTAAACAAGTACGAACATATTTTTTGACAAAAAAGAAAAAAATCGCTGATTTTCTTTTTTTACCAAAATTTTTTTTCGCGGAAATTTTTTTTTCAAATTTTTTTTTTTCAAAAGTAGTTTCCTTTTAAATAAAGTTGTTTGCAATAATCTTTTTGAAATTGTGGAGGGTATCACTACATTCGGCACGGTGAGCCTCAGCGATGTTCAGGTTGAACTTTAGTGTCGACGAAAAGTGTAAATGCAGTTCGATTTCTACATGATTAGTTGTAACAAAACTGTTTTCAGCGAAATCGTAGCTGATCGCATTCGCGAGATATCGCGAAATTAGTGATTTTATATATTAAAAAATTTTGATATTGAAGTTTTTTAAATATTTTCAAAAACTGAGTATACAGTTTTCATTGTACTTATTTTAAGGTCACAAAACAGTAAACATCGAAATCCTATCTTCTTTAGTTCGCGAGAAATCGCGAAATAACTTTTTTGTCAATTTTTGTTTTTCAACTTTTTCTAGGTTTTTTTCAAATGTTGTGGAAAGCTGATATGCACTTTAATGTGTACGTGATCGAAGGTCATAAGGGTGTTGACATCAAAGTTGTAGGTGTACACTGTCGCAAGATATCGCGGAATTATTTATATATTTTTTATTTTTCAATTTTGTATGTTCTTTTGAAATGGTGTAAAAACGTGGTATGCATTTTTATTTGTACATGATAAAAAGACATTAAACTGCTAACACAAAAGTCCTATGTGGTCAATTCTTTAAGGAATCGCAAAGTTAATATTAAATCTATTATTTATAAATCTATTACAATACAAAACAAATGCAAAAAAAATTGAAAAATTTTTCGCGATTTTTCGCGAAAATTAGCGTCAATATATAGATTTCAGCAGTTTTACCACCTTCAGTTACGGGCAATTTAAACTGCATACCATATACTTGTCGTTACTTAAATTTTTTTTTTTTTTGATACCAAAGAAAAAAAAGTAATTTATTATAAAAGCTCGTACAGTAATTTTGCGATTTCTCGGGAAATTGATCGTCTATAATTTTTATGCTTGCAGTTTTGTCACCTCTAATAACCTCGAATTCAAACTGCATACCACATTTTTGTCGTTAATTGAAGTATATGTTTTTACAGACCACAAATAACACAAATTAATGAATAAATAGTAGATAAGCGAGTTTTTTTGCGATATCTCGAAGAATTAAGCAGCTAGAATTTAAATGTTAACAGCCTTATGACCTTTGATCAATAGCAAGTCAAACTGCATTTCGTGTTTTTCAACAATGTTAAAGAAACTTCTTTTATTAATCAAAACAAGAAATACCCCCAAAAAGCTGTTTTCGCTATTTCTCGCGAAAGTGAGCAGCTATAATTTTTTTGGGGGCAGTTTTAATTTCTTCCAGCATGTTCAAATCAAACTGCTTACCACTTTTTTGTATCATTTCTAAAGAACCGGGTTTAAAATATAATAAAAAAAAAAAAAATATATATATAATTACGCGATATCTCGCGAAATTTAGCACCTACAATTTTGATGTCAACAGCTGTGTGACCTTTGATCAACCACAAGTAAAACTGCATACCATGTTTTTATGAAATTTTAAAAAATCATATATGAAGATAAAAACAAAAATAAAAACAGCAAAAAAGTAATTTCGCGATTTCTCGCGAAATTGACAAGATATGATTTCGCTGTTAACTGTGTTGTGACATGTAAACAAATACAATTAAAACTGCATACCCAGTTTTTGAAGATATTTAAAAAACTTCATTGTCAAAATTTTAGAAAATACAAAAACACTAATTTCGCGATATCTCGCGAATGCGATCAGCTACGATTTCGCTGTTAACAGTTTTGTGACATTTATTCATGTAGAAATCGAACTGCGCTTACACTTTTCGTCGACACTAAAGTTCAACCTGAACATCGCTGAGGCTCACCGTGTCGGCAAGGCCGAATTTAACTTTTTTACTTGTTAATATTCCGAAAATTTTTAATTTTTGCATAAAAATTTTTTTCCATAAATTTTTTTTTAGAAAAACTCTCGAAATCAAAACATCTTTCGTATAAAAATGATCACATTGCAAATTTCTAATATTTGGAAATATTTGTCATTTTTTCATAGAACATTTTTTTCATTAAAAAAAGTTTTTTTTTTAAGAAAAATTCTCGGAATTAAAACAATTTTCTTAAGAAAAAGATTAGGACTAACAATAAGACAAAGTTTTTCAATAAGAAACTCAGAGATTCTGTAATTTTCTTTAGAGTGGTATTTTTTCTTCTACTTTTTATTTTCCCAAGTTCCAGGAAAATTTTAATTCTGGATTAAATTAACCCGTAAAATAAATTAACCCGTGGCGCACTACGATCAAAGTTTTGGGTTTTTAAAAATTAAAAAAAAAAATATACGAAAAAAAGGAGTCTTGTGATACATAATATTTATTAACTTTGATGAGCTAATCACGAATATAAAAAAACAAGTAAGAGTGTTAAGTTCGGCTGTGCCGAATCTTTTATACCCTCCAAAATGTAAAAAACAAACAAAAATTCAGGGACGTATTTGTATGGGAGGGAGCTTCGGAGAGGGCTGTGGGGTATACCTTTCGGCAAAAAAAAATAATTTTTTAGTCCCCCCGGTCCTAGTGCAGTACTCTGAACTTCTTCTTGCATAAATTTGTTTCATTTGTTTAACAAAAATAAAAAAAAACACGTAAAAAAAATCGTGTTTTCAGAGGTTGGTTTAATTCCTCAAGAGGAACTTTTTCCCCCCTGGTCCGATTTTGCCAATTTACGAACTTAATCTGCCTAGGACCATAAGACATATTCGTGCCAAATTTCAGAAGGATAGCTGTTTTATTTTGGACTGCATCGTGCCATCTACAGACAGACGGAGAGACAGACGGACAGACAGACGGACATTCACAGAATGTCTTAGAATCGATCATGGATCAATAATACATATACTTTATTGGGTCCCCGACATATATTTCGATGCGTTACAAACGGAATGACAAAGTGAGTATACCCCCATACTGTGGTTGGAGGGTATAAAAATCAGATCGATATGTTGTTAAAAACAACTTGTTATCAAGGAAAGGACTTTCATGCAAATGCATATTTTTCCCCATTGGTCATAGAACAACATAACCAAAATATCTTTGCGAATCAAAGAATTTGCTTTAAAATAGCATCGATTCGTTAGTGCTTATTTTTGCATATTTTGCTTAAGAAGCAAATTTTTGCATATTTTGCTATTAGTTCACTATAAATGCATATTTTTAGGTCATATTTTGTACAAATTTTAGTTTGTTAGCTATTTATTTTAGTATTTTTAGCTATTTTCATTTGCATTTAAAACGCACTTTTAAACCACCAACTTTTTCCATATTTTTAAATATAAAAATAGACTTACGTACCTTCTTTTAGTGCTTTATTATATAAAGATACAATCAGTACTTAGAAATGAATATTTTTGACTTTTTCAAAAACGAAAATCGCTAATAAAATCGCGAATTTTTTAAATTCTTTGGATCTGATTAATGATTTTTTTAAATGTCTTCATAGAAAAATTTCAAAGACCCTTGGTTAGATTTTTCGGTTTCTCGTGGAAATGATGATATATAAGTTTAGTCATTCCGTTTCTAACACCTCGAAATATTGTTCTAGAACCCAAAAAAGTATATATCTTCATGATCCTCAACCGAAAACACGCTAACTCTTAAAAGACTATAAGGTGGGTCCTAAAGTTTTGCATATATGTTGGTCATTTACCTGTTAGGTGTGGTATTGCAATCCAGCGAAATCGGTCCGGTCCAGTGCACAGTGCCACATTTGGCCAATCTAGGACGACAAAAATCCCATTTTAATTATATTGACTTGAAATTCGGTATAAATGTTCGTCTTGACTTCGAAAATAACATTATGAAAAATGTGGGATGCCGGTTAAGGGCCACGCCCACTTATTTTAAAATTTGTAATTTCGGTTATAATTTCTTTAAATTTGGTATATATACTCTCAATGACTGTAGAAATAATATCACAAAAAAAGGGGGCGGTCAGACAACTGCCACGCCCACTTTTTAAAAATATGTTTAAAAAATATGTAAAAACAAGGTTTACATAACGCCCAACTGTAGTCGGCGTCGCAGACGGTCGCAAAAGTTAGCCGTTGAAATAAGTACTATGGATATTGGTCAATATGTCTGAAAAAGTCCGGCGACCAATACGGACCAAACACAAAAGTTCTATTCCATCAAAAAAAATAAATATATAATTTTCTTTTCAAAAATTTGTATTTTGTTAAAAATTTAATAAAAAATAGAAAAATTTGTTTAAAAAAAAAGAAAAGATAGGACTTAAAGCATTTAAATATCCTTTAAAATTACCAAAAAAGAGTGGATAAATATCTCTTTTTGTTCAAAAGTTACAACAGTTTAAACTTGACTTAATTTATGCGAAATAATGTACACTAGTTACAGGATTTTACAAGATGCAACTTTATGCACCCACCTGTTAGTAACGAAGAGAATTATCGATCTTATATGATTATTTCCGTGTTACTAGGAATGTTCTATAATACATATAAACATATCATGAAAATCGGGGAAATTTTTTTTTTGATTTTTGTCGTGCTAGATTGGCCAAATGTGGCACTGTGCAGTGGTTCAAAAGTTATAAGCAAAAGAGTAAATTTCAGCAAGTGTTTTTTTGTGAATTTACGAGATAAAAAACACGCTAACGTTCGAACGACAATTCTGGGGGTGCTGAAGTTTGGCACATAGATTTGTCGTTCGTATTAAATTTCAGTCAAATCGGTCCAGTGCACAGTGGCCGAAATACCCAATCTAGCGGCGCTTAATTCGGAAATGTAAAATAATAAAGACTAATGCTTATTTGCGATTATAAAATTTATAAAGAATTAATTTTTAAACAATATTTATTTATTTTTATGTATTTTGGGAAATTTATGTGAATATCGGGAGGGTGGTTTGTATGAGGCCTAGAAATAAAAATTATCCGATTCCGTTAAAATTTAAAGCGATTGTTTATGAATATAAAAAACATTTATCATTCGAATTTCAAGAGGATATCTTGAATACTATTATTAGGGGTATTTAAGTTAAACTTGAAGAGGACATTTACATGGGGGCTATGGGTTAACATGGACTGATTTTGTCAAAATTTAATAGGTTTTGTTCTTGCGATAAAAGAAACATAAATTTAAAATTTCAGCCAAATCGATTGATAACACTGTGCTACAAAAAAAACAAAATTGAATATACTTTTAAAATGAGGTAGTTAAGGTTGTAGGTCTCGTCGAAAAGATCACAAAAATGCCTATCAAACTTGCCAGACACCCTCAAATTTTAAAGTTATTGTCAAAAAACGATTTTTTCGGACTTTTCTCACTAAACCACGTGTAACTTAAACATTTTTCAACCGATTTTTAATTTTTCAACTGTTTTGGATAGAGGAAGGATAGGGCTTTTCATGTGTGTGAGTTGGTCTATACATATAAAAAAGATATGTATTCATTTTTTCAACAATATCTAATTTTTTGTTATTTTTTGAAAATTTTTTGAGTTTATCGATTTTTTTCTGCTATAGTTCGTTCAGCAACATTTATATTTATAAACGTATTCTTAAAGAAAATTTAATTGTGAATACGATGAGCTTTATGGCGAAAAAATCGGATAACAATTGACAGAGTTGTGATAATTTTTCTAAAAAAGAAAATTAAGATTTTGCTTGAAATTGCCTTTCGGATAACCCAGGCAAAAAAATAAAAAAATAAACGAACATACTAAGAGGTCGCGTATCATTATTTTAAAGGTTTTTGGCCTCCTGAATTCGAATTTGAATTTGAAATTGCGCTATCTTATTAAGTTTTTAATATATCAATTTATGTTAAATATCTCAAAAACCAGACGAGATAGAGCAATTTAAAGGCCAGATTCGGACTCAGAGCGCCAAAAACCTTTAAAAATTTTGTACATGACCTCTCACAATAAAATTATTGTTTTGGTCTGGGATATCTGAACGGCGATTTCCTGCAAAATCTTAATTTTATTTTTTAGAAAAATTATCACAACTCTGTCAATTGTTTTCCTATTTCTTCAGGATAAAGCTTATCGTATTCAGAATCAAATTTTCTTTAAAAATACGTTTATAAATTTAAAGTTTGTTAAACGAACTATAGCAGAAAAAAATCGATAAACTCGAAAAATTTTCAAAAAATAGCAAAAAAATTAGATTTTATAGAAAAAATAAATAAATATCTTTCTTATATGTACAGACCAATTCACACACATGGAAAGCCCCATCCTTCTTCTATCAAAAACAGTTAAAAAATTTAAAATCGGTTGAAAATTTTCAGAATTACAAAAGGTTTAGTGAGAAAAGTCCCAAAAAAACGTTTTTTGATAATAACTCTAAAATTTGAGGGTGTCTGGTAAGTTTAATGGGCATTTTTGTGATCTACTCGACCAGACCAACAACCTATACTATGTCACATCAGAAGTATTTTTTCACTGTAGCACAGTGTAATTGAGGTCTGTATTGCGTTTAAACGGTTTATTTGGATAGACTGACGGACCCAAATACCCGAGTATGTTGCGAGAGGTAGCACGGAATACTTGAACATCACAACAACAGTAACCCAAGTTAATAATCAAAACAAAAATTGGACCGAAAACTATTGAATTCCTAAAGTTGCATTCCATGAAACTATAGTTTATATCACAAATGTAAACTTCTACAATGCACTACTATTAAACTAGATGCATACACAGAAAAAAATAAAAAAAAAATTTGAGTAAATTTTTAATACTATTGAGTAAAAAATTACTCAATTTTCCACCAGTAAACGATTTAATAGTATTGAGTAAATTTTTAATAAAAATTTATTAAATGTTTGCCAAAAAAATTTGAGTAAATTTTTAATTGACACTATTAAGTGCAGGAACAGAACAAGAAGCACCACCTTTTAAAAACAGAACAAGTTTTATTTCACATCGGCGCCGGCCACCGGTTTAATCTGCCAAACCGTATGGAAAAAGTCGTGCCGGGCTTATTCTGTTTCTACTCTAAAAAAAACAAAGTTTAAAAAAATTTCATATTTTTTTACAAAGAAAAAAAACATGTTTTTTCAAACTTTACCAAATATATTTTTGTCTTAAAGACATATAAAATTTTTATAAATATGATTACAAACTTTCATGTATATATACAAAAAACTATAAACTAAACGAGAATTAAAAAAACTAAGAAAATTCCAAAAAAAATTAAAAAAGCTATTAAATTCTTATTAAATTATTTACTCAATTTGTTTTTAATTTTTTGAGTAAATTTTTAATTGCGTCAATTAAAAAATTACTCAAAACTTTTTTTAAATTTAAACAAGTGATTACTCAAATTGTTTTTCCCCATATTTTTTTCTGTGTACAGGCCACAAACATTTATTTTTTAGTTAAAACATACCTTTTACTTTAAGTTAAGACTTTTAGGCTCAAAATTTTATAAACAATTAACTTAAAAGTGCCAAAAAAAAAAACAGACTAAGTAATTAGGCGCTAAATTTATTTAATACACTTGCTGCAGAAAATGTATATCTGAGAGCTTACAGCTGTGCGAATATTAAAAGTAAAACAAAAGTGAAAACGTCAATATTCTCAGTAAAGTATATGTAATCGATACAGTGCAAAACATTTATCGGTTATAATTTTGACTAAAACGCCGCTAGATCAGTGATTTCGGCCACAGTGCAGTGGTTCAAAAGTTATTAGCAAGACCATGAATTTCAGATTGGTTTGAGCTAAAATTCAAGTGTTGAAAAACCCGAGATTTAAAAAAACAAGCTTTAGCCACAAAGTTACTTTAGAAAGTATTTTTGGCACTCAGAAATATTTTTACATTAAAAAATTAATTTACACTAGACAAAATTTTACACTCAAAAAAAATTAGTAATTTTATTTTTTTTACAAAAATGACAAAAAAAAGTTTTTTACTTAAAATAAAATATTTCTAATTAAAATTGTTAATTTTTTCCCATTAAGAAATTAACTATCCTTTAAAACGGGCATTGTGGGGGTTATTCATAGATTCGGCCAATTCGTATTAAACTTTTCTACTTGTTTTTTTTTTTTTTTTAATTTGCAAATTAGTGTAATTGATCAATTTCGAACTTCAATTGATCGCTTACTAATTGCAATTAATCTTTTACGAAAAAAGTCTCTGATTTTTTCGTCCAATAAATTCAAATACTCTGGAATATTTTTCATTTAAAAAATTTGACCACTTAAGTACACTTCTGAGATAATCTCCCAAAACAAACCGCCTTACCACAAACAATTAAATAAATTTAAAATTGACTTTTAATTTTATTTTCACAAAAATTCAGCCTTGCCACAAAAACATAAAATAAGTTTAAAATCGACTTTTCATTTTATTTCCATACAAATTGTTTTTGTTTTTAAAATCGACTTTCAAAAAATATATGGAAAATTTGAAATTTAAAACAAAACTTTTGTTAAAATAGACTTTTTGTTTTTCTTTGGTACGGACCATTGTTTTTGTTTTTAAAATCGACTTTCAAAAAATGTATAGAAAATTTGAAATTTAAAATAAAACTTTTGTTAAAATAGACTTTTTATTTTTCTTTGGTACGGGCCAATATTTTTATAAAACATCCAGCATAAAAAAAAATCTCAGAATTTATAAAAAATTTTGCTTTAGAATCATTCTCTTATTCTGATACACCTTTATATAGAAAAATTCTCAAGTTCTGTAACAAATGTCACATTGCAAATTTGTAATATTCAAAGAAATTTGTCATTATTCCACAATTTTTCTAAGAAAATGATTAGGACTCTGAGAAAGCTTAACTATAGAAAATCCCTGAGATTCAAACATCAATCATATTCTAAAATTTTTTTACGAAAATATAGAAAAATTCTTAGATTCTAAGAAAATGTAAAATTTTGCTATAAAAAAATTTAAAGATTCTAAGACAATTTTCCTATAAAAAGGTATCTGATTTGAAGAAAGATTCTAAGACATTTTTATTTTGAAAAAGTTTGTTTATTTTCCGCTCCATAGTGCAGATTACACAGTATATGCAAACAAATATGATGATATACTACCTTTATATAAGTACGTTTGTGTTTATATGCATGTTTGAAATATTTTTAAAATATTCATGTTTGCCAAGAAATTTGCAAATATATTTGTGGCCAAAAAATTAGTTTTTGTCAGCAGACTTGTTGGCGACACATACGAAAAACATCAAGAGACACAAGCAGAAAATTATAAATTAATTTTTAAAAACAAGTGTATGTATGAGGTAAAATACACATTCTGCCATTGTTTGGGGTTTAATTTTTTTTCTTCGTACATGCATATTTACATATATATATACCACCTATATATAAACAACACTTGGATACAAAATTGTAAAGATCGAAAAAAATAAAATAAACGTGACATTAAACAAATGCTGAGATCATTTCTAAAACGAACACAAACTTAACAAATTTCCTTATTATAAAGATTTTTTTCTTGTTTTTTTTTTTCTTGAACTCAAGAGTGAGTCGATTGTTTTGTATAAATTATTAATCGTTCCCTTATATCAAATGCAAATTCTTGTAATTATTTAATTGTGCTTGATGTGGTCATATTAAATACATTTCGTTGTTCTTAATTAACCTTGAAAAATAATTTTTATTTCGTGTCTTTATATACAAAAAGGTGTAATGAACACAAAAATTAAAAACAAAGTTTTTGATTGATTACACTGTGCAACAATTTAAAGGTAATGTTGTTGGAGAGTCCACTCAAGAAGTTGTAAAAATTATTTCTATTCCTCGAGTTGAATTTCAATTATTGTAGTTAAATAATACATCATGGGTTGTGTTGGCGGGGGTAAGGGATTTCAACTTAAGATGATACTGTGAAATATCTTCTAAATGAAATGAGAAAAAAAAAAAAATTATAAAATTCTATTACTAAAGTGCAAATAACATTTTTAATGAACTCGTTAAATTTTTTTCGCTACTCTAAAGAAAAATGTACCAATTTAAAAGCATATTGACCTTAATTTAATAAAAGTCGGGCTTGCGACGGTTCCAAAGAAATTACTTTTTATTCCAAATAAATTTATAATGTAGTATGCATACACCAAAACAGTTTTCTATATAGATCTTTTTATTCTACAACACGAGATTTACCTGAGATTAGCAAATGCTTATCTCACATTTTTAAGGAAATTTTCTAGATTCCGAGAAATTTTTTCTAAAGAAAAGTTATTATTTCCTAAAACATTGGTTTGTTAGAAAAGTCTAAGTTTCTGGGACAGTTTCTGAGGCATTTTTCAAATATAAATATACGGATTTTCGTAAAGAAAATTACTCAGATTCCGAGGCATTTTTCTAATAGAAAAAATTTTAGACTCCGAAACATTTTCATAAAATAAATATTTCAGATTCTAAGACATTTTTCCTTTAGCAAAAGTCTCATATTCTGAGCCATTTTTTAAAAACAAAAAGTCCCTGATTTTGATACATTTTTTCTATAGAAAAGGTATCTTTTGCTGCGACATTTTATATATACAGTCAAATAAAAACCTTGTCAAATTATTAGAAAAAGTCTCGTAGACCCATTTTACCAATATTTGACAGTTTTTCTTGGTATTTAACAAAAAATTTTTGATCGAAATTTACATTTTTTTTTTTTGTAATTTTAAAGTTTTTCTTAAATTTTTTTACAAAAAAAATCTAGTAAATTTACGAGAAAGTAAGTTTTATTTCGCCAAAAAAGTTGTAAATTTACAATTTTATTGGTAAAAATCTTGTAAAATTACAAAAACGTTCGTAATTTTTACTAGGAATTCTCGTAAAATAGGAGGTAGCAAAAAATCTAGGAAAATCACGAAACCTCCTTGTAAGTTTTATCGCGACAAAAAAAATGCAAATTTATATTTTTTTTTTTTTGTAAAGAGCTTGTAAAATTACAAAATTATTGGTAAAAAGTAGTGCCTACGGTCAGTACCGTAGTACCGGGAATACCGGTATCCCCGGTTCTCGGTATTACCGGGAAATGATACCGGTTTGCCGGTTCTTGAATTATTCCCAGTATTCCCGGGAATACCGGTATTCCCGGTTCCGGTTCTGAAGGTATTACCGGTATTCCCGAGACTACCGGTATGCATATTTTGTAAAATTTAGTGCAATTAAATTTTTTTTTCGGTTTTATAAAAAAAAATACACAACATATGAAAAACACCATTTCCATTTTTTTATGAATTTAAGAAAAAAATAGTTATATGATTTTTAAACAATTTTACAAACACAACTAAATATTTCCGAAATACTGATTAAATGATGTAATTTAAATATTTTATGGTATAGTTTTTTTTTGTTTTTTTAGAACCGGTACCAAGATCAGAACCGGGAATACCTGTATTCCCGGGAATATATCTAGAACCGGGAAACCGGTACTAGAATCAGTTTTCCCGGGAATATCGAGAACCGATAAATGGGGGACACTAGTAAAAAGCTTGTAAAATAACGAGGAATTCTTGTCAAATAGGAGGTAGCAAAAACAAAAAGTTACAAACTTTTCTTGTAATTTTACAAGGTTTTTTTTTTTGAGAAAGATTTGTAGAAAGATTCTTAGATTCTAAATATTTTTTGTTTTAGAAAATATCTTAGATTCTGAGAAGTTTTTTCTATCGACAAATTCTAAAATTTTTCCTGAAGAAAATTTTCAGATTTTTCCTATAGAAAAATTATCTTTTTACGAAACATTTTTCATATTCCGCGTATTTTTTTATGGAAAAAGTCTCAGATTATAATACAAAGAAAAAAAGAAAAATTCTCAAGTTTTTTTTATGAAAAATTCTCAGAGATTTCCAAAAGAAAACTTCAAAGACTTCGAGACTTTTTCCTGATAGAATAATTATAAGATTCCTATTTGTAATTCTTAGGCAGTTTTCTTTAAGAAAAACTCTCAGATTAGTTCCTTTTCTTTTTCTCTCTCCCCCTTCATCATGGTTTTTTCTAAAATACTTAGATTTTCATACAGAAAAATTATTAAATTTTTTCTAAATGCCAATACCTTTAGACTATAGAAAATTTATTATATTCCGAGTAAGTTATTATAATTTTCCTTTTTTTTCTTATTCCCCTCTCATTTCCTTTCTCGCATCTTTTTCCTTTTTATTTCATTCGAATTCGGTTTGTGTGAAGGGGTGATTTCCTATCCCCCCTTTAACCACGCCTGATATACATATGTATAATAAAGTGAAGCAAATTTCGTTTTTTTTCGGCGTCGGGAAAGTTGTCTTTTAAGGTCGTTATTACCATACAAAAATACTGGACCTGAATGGCTTTGGGTTCCCTTTTTGACTAGAAAATCGAAAGGTTCCGAACAAAGTGAAAAAAAAAGTATTTATTTTTATACCCTCCACTCTAGTGATAGAGGGTATATATAAGTTTGTCATTCCGTTTGTAACACATCGAAATATTGGTCTAGGACCCCATAAAGTATATATATTCATGATCCTTGATCGATTTTAAGTCGATCTAGCGATGTCCGTCCGTCCGTCCGTCCGTCCGTCCGTCTGTCTGTCTGTCTGTCTGTCTGTCCGTTGAAAACACGCTAACTTTTGAAAGGCTTTACGGAGGCTCCTGAAGTTTAACATATATGTTGACCATTTACCGGGTCAGGTTGGTATTGCAATCCAGCGAAATCGGTCAAGTGGTTCAAAAGTTATGAGCAAAAGAGTAAATTTCGGCAAGGGTATTTTACGAATTTACGAGATTAAAACCACTCTAACTTTCGAAAGACAATTCTGAGGGTGCTGAAGCTTAGCATATATATTTGTCGTTTCCCAAGCCTGTTTGGTTTTGAGTTTCAGCAAAATCGGTCCAGTGGTTCAAAAGTTATAAGCAAAGCCCTGAATTTCAGATTGGTTTCACCTTAAACTGTTGAAAACTCGTTAAACAAGTTTTAACAACATGGTGAAATACCAGTTTTCTTAAAACTTGTTGTTGTTAGTTTTCTTGCCGTGGCGTGCAGTTTAGTTGTTAGACAAGTAAATATTTGTTATTGTGTTGTTATTGTTTTTGTAACTGTATGTAACGGTGTATAGTAAGTATTTTTGGAAAAAAATTAAAAAAAGTGGGACTTATACATACATATGATTGAATGTTAGGTTGTTTTTGGTTTTTAAGGAAGAGGTTGGTAAAATAAAAACAGGGCAAATGTGAAATAGCTTTTTTTGCATTACATATGTATATATATGTAGGTATAAAACAACAAAAATATTTTACAAAGTAATCTTGTTACTCAAAGAAATTGTACACTGCAAAAAATTTTTACACTCAAAAAAATGTTACACTCAAAAAAAAATGTACACATAATTTTTTTTTTTTTTAACGAAATGTCACACTCAAAAAATGTTGACAGTCAAAAAAATGTTACACTCAAAAAAATTTGATTGATTAAAAAAAAGTTTTACTCAAATTAATATATATCTTTTTTATTTGATTTTTTCTGTAAGTACAGATCGAGCACGGGCTCTAATTATATTTGTTCCCAGCAAAAAATAAGGGAAGTAGTCCAAATCAAACCACTTCTGAAGTACTCCAAAAAAAGCAGTTAACCCCTGATTTATTATTCAAATGGAGATACTTTTAAACAACTTCCAAAAATTGATATATAATGTCATAAATTATGGCTTGCACCACTTCCAAATATAGACATTAGTATGCACTTTCTCACTAAAGAAATTTCCACTATAAAACTTCTTTAAAAAATTTGGAAATTATCAATAATTATTTAATAAATATTGGTTATTTTACAAATGGTTTATATTTAAAAATTACATGAAATAATTCAATTAAGGAATGTATTTATAAATTATATTAAGCTCCTTACTAGAGTTTTTCTTTTCCCGGACTTTTTCATTTCCCGGGAAAGCGGGATTCATTTTTAAATTTCCCGGGATCCCGGGAATTCCCGTATAACTAAAAACCCAAATTTTTTGTCAAAAAAATATATAAAAACCTTATGAATGCTATTACACTTTTTATAATGTTTATTAACACCATAAGAATCTTATTTAGTACCTTTAAAACAGAAAAAAAAAATAAGTTTCGAGAAAAAAAGAACAATTTGTTACCCAGTTTTTATAAAAAAAACTGTCCAAATATATCGAAATCATTTAAAAGTATTTTTAAGGGAACATGTTATTTCACATCGCTTTATCTGTTTTAAATAATAATAAAAATTCATCATTTATTCTAATTCATTTCAGTTCATTTTTACAATTGGTTTTCAACGCTTTGCCTCTAAAATACAATGAAACTGATTCACAGAAATGCCTCTATTATGTTTCTGAAACTTAATGTAACTGTTTCAGAGAAATGAAATTGTAAGAAAATTTACCCCAAAAATTATTAAAAAAAATTAAAAATCCTGCACTCAAAAAATTACGTAGTGGCATAGTTAACAAAATCCATAGTTAATTTAAATTACTTTCAAATTAACTATTGTTAATCAATAACAACTATGTTTCAGTTATTTAATACTAATTAATTTTGGCAAGAACTTCAAAAAATATGTTTGTCAATAATTCGAAATTAAATAAAATATGTACATATAAACATCAAAATTTATTTTAGTTTTTTTTATAACAAAAAAGAAATTAGAGATTCAAAAAGGTATGGTTTAGTTTGTAAAAATTAGGTTATTTTATTATGTTTTTGTTTTTTTAGATTACGAGAAATACGGTGTCAACGAAAGATGTCGTCAATATTAGAAGTTGTAACGAAGTCATCAAGATTTGTGAATACGTATGTACTCGGAATCGGAAATATTTGCAAAAATATCTAATTAAGTACATATTTCATAAAAATCTCTCATACCGTTTTTTTCCTTTAAAACGGTGTTCGCATTCATTGTTAACAAGTTTAATTATTGGTTTTCCCCATACAATTTCAACGTCAAACTTGAACTTCGTTTTATTTTGACAGATAAAGTGTTTAAAATTGCATGGGGAAAATTCATAATGAAACTAGTTTAAATGATTGCGAATATGGTAAAAGAAAAATGTCTCAAAATCTGAACATTTTCTATCATTAATTTTTTTAGCTTTTAACATATTCTATTATAAAAATGTCTCAGAATCTAAAAATGTTTCCTATAAGAAGAATGGATCAGAATTTTAAAGTTTTTTTTTTTTAATAATAAGAAAAATGCCTCAAAGTCTTACAAATGTTCTCAAATTCTGAGATATTTTTTCTATAGAAAAATTATCCGATTCTGAGACAATTTTTCTATAAAAAAATTCTCAGATTCGGAGACATTTTTTCTAAAGAAAAATTCTATGATTCTGAGACATTTTTTCGATAGAAAAATTCTAAGATTCTGAGACATTTTTTCTATAGAAAAATTCTTAGATTCTGAGACATTTTTTTCTATAGAAAAATTCTAAGATTCTGAGACATTTTTTCTATAGAAAAATTCTCAGATTCTGAGACATTTTTTCTATTGAAAAATTCTCAGATTCTGAGAAATTTTTTCTATTGAAAAATTCTCTGATTCTGGGATATTTTTTCTATAGAAAAATTCTCAGATTTTGAAACATTTTTTCTATAGAAAAATTCTCAGATTCTGAGACATTTTTTCTATAGAAAAATTCTCAGATTCTGAGATATTTTTTCTATAGGAAAATTCTCAGATTCTGAGACATTTTTTCTATAGAAATTCTGAGACATTTTTTCTATAAAAAAATTCTCAGATTCTGAGACATTTTTTCTATAGAAAAATTCTCAGATTCAGAGACGTTTTTTCTATAGAAAAATTCTCAGATTTTGAGACATTTTTTCTATAGAAAAATTCTCAGATTATGAAACATTTTTTCTATAGAAAAATTCTCAGATTCTGAGACATTTTTTTTATTCTCAGATTCTGAGACATTTTTTTTTTTTTTAAAAAATTTTTCTATAGAAAAAATGTTTCAGAATCTTAGAATTTTTCTATAGAAAAAATGTCTCAGAATCTGAGAATATTCCTATAGAAAAAATATCTCAGAATCTGAGAATTTTTCTATAGAAAAAATGTCTCAGAATCTGAGAATTTTTCTATAGAAAAAATGTCTCAGAATCTGAGAATTTTTCTATAGAAAAAATGTCTCAGAATCTGAGAATTTTTCTATAGAAAAAATGTCTCAGAATCTAAGACTTTTTCTACAGCAAAAATGTCTCAGAATCTGAGAATTTTTCTATAGAAAAAATGTCTCGGAATCTGAGAATTTTTCTATAGAAAAAATATCTCAGAATCTGAGAATTTTTCTATAGAAAAAATGTCTCAGAATCTGAGAATTTTTCTATAGAAAAAATGTCTCAGAATCTAAGAATTTTCTATAGAAAAAATGTCTCAGAATCTGAGAATTTTTCTATAGAAAAAATGTCTCAGAATCTGAGAATTTTTCTATAAAAAAAATGTCTCAGAATCTGAAAAAGAAAAAGTCTTATATTCTGAGACAGTTTTTCTATAGAAAAAATGTCTCAGAATCTGAGAATTTTTCTATAGAAAAAATGTCTCAGAATCTGAGAATTTTTCTATAGAAAAACTGTCTCAGAATATAAGACTTTTTCTATAGTAAAAATGTCTCAGAATCTGAGATTTTTCTATAGAAAAAATGTTTTAGAATCTGAAAATGTCTCAAAATCTAAGAATTTTTCTATTTAAAAATGTTTCTGAATCGGAGAATTTTTCTATAGAAAAAATATCTCAAAAAGAATTTTTCTATACAAAGTGTCTCAAATTCTAAGCATTTTTCATTTATTTTTCTATAGAAAAAATGTCTTAACATCTCAGAATTTTTCTTGTGAAAAAATGCCTCAGTCTGACATTTTTTATATTGAAAAAATGGGTCAGAATCTGAGATTTGTTCTATAGAAGTAATATTTCAGAATCTGAAAATTTTTCTATAGAAAAAATGTCTCAGAATCTGAGAATTTTTCTATAAAAAATATGTCTCAGAATCTTAAAATTTTTTTTATAAAAAAATGTATCAGAATCTGAGAATTTTTCTATAAAAAAAATCTCTCAGTCTGATATTTTTGTTGGATTTTTTTAAGTCAGACATTATTTCTACAAAAATGTCAGAAATTTTGACGTGTTTTCCATACAAAAAACTAAAAAAGATTACAAAATAAAACGTTTGTTTCATATTTGCAGGTTGGCTTTGGGTCCTACAATATTGGTGTATGCCGTTTTTATGCAATTTTAATAAAATAATGTTTATAAATAAAAAAAAACTCAAAATTATTTTTTTTTTTTTTTGTTTACAAATTATAGGGTATAATTAACTATTTTTTAAATTACATAGTAAATTTTAACTTTTTTTTGCATTTAACTATGGACCTAGTTGTTTACCTAAGTTTATCAAACACATGGTTGTCATTAACTTTTCTCATAGTTAATTTGTAGATTTAAATGACACATATTCAGCAACTACTATGTCACATCAACTATAACATAGTTGGGGCTATTTCACCTATGACATAGTTAAAAAAATAGTAATTATCAACTATGTAATTTTTTGGGTGTGGTTTCTAAAAAAAACTGTCATCCTTTACACAGATTTTATATCAATTTATCGATTTAAAAAGAATCATGTCCAGAGACATAAATATTTTCTAAAGAAACAAATAATCATACTGCAAATTTTTATAATGCAGTTCTCAAAAGAAAATTTCTTAGCTTCTGAAAAAAAAGTATCAGGATCTGATAAGACAGCCCAACAAAAAGCAAATGAAAGCATAATAAAACCCTCGACACTTTTTTTTGGTTTAGCGCTAGATTTTTTTACACGCATTTGAAGTTGGCGAATTTTTATTATAATTATAATAATAATTGCTTAAAAATTGTATACGGCGTATAATTAATTTTGTAATTGCCTTTTAATAACAATCATACGCAACGGTGAACAGTGGATTATTTTTATTATTAATTAATTAATTACACTGCGGAACACTAAAAAATAAACAAGAGTTACGACCATCATTTCTATATATTTCGGACATGCTGATTCGAATGGCGTACTCCGTTTTTCGATGTATGGTATAGTTTTCTTGCAAAATGTCGTTAAAGATTTGCTGATTTAGAGACAGTTTTTTAACAAAAAAATTTGCAAAGTTAATGATTTATATATTTTATGGCATGGAAAACAAAGATATGACTTATAGCAATATTTCTTATGCAAATTTGGTTTAAAGCTTTTCATCTTAAGTCATTAAATTCGCGAATTTCTTAATTTTTTAAGGTTTTCGCGAAATTAACAACCAAATTGGTGTTTGATAAAAAACTTGCTTTTAGTGAATCAAAAAGGCATCCCTAACAATACGAATAGTGGGGAAAAACAGCTATATTATATGGACCATCATGATAAAAATTGCGAAAAGCCGTTTTTTTGTATATGGCAGCATCACTTTACGAGATGATTTAAGCCTCCATCTTTTAGTATATAATGTGGTTACCTTAAACAACTAACTCACCAAAAATTTGGCCAAAAAAGTTTTCATTTGCAAAAGTTATCTTAACAAAAACTAATATTTCAGTGTTTTCCATGCAATAATTATAGTTTTTGTTAAGATAACTTTTGCAAATGAAAACTTTTTTGGACAAATTTTGGGTCAGTTCATTATTTAAGGTTCCCACATTATATACTAAAAGATGGGGCCTTAAATCATCTCGTAAAGTGATGCTGCCATATACAAAAAACGGTTTTTGGCGATTTTCATCATGATGGTCCATATAACATATATGTTTTTTGTTCACTATTCGTAGTGTCATGGGTACCTTTATGATCCACAAAATGCAAGTTTTTTATCAGAGACCAATTTAGGGGTTAATTTCGCGAAAACGTAAAAAAATTAAGAAATCCGCGATTTTAAGGGCTTAAGATGAAAAGCTTTAAACCAAATTTACATTAGAAATATTGCTACAAATTATATCTTTGTTTTCCATGCCATAGCATTTAAAAATCATTAGCTTTGGAAATTTTTTTGTTAAAAAAGCAGCTGAAAATCAGCCAATCTTTAATGACATTTTGCAAGAAAACTGTACCATACATCGAAAAACGGAGTACGCCATTCGATTCAGCATGTCCGAAATATATAGAAATGATGGTCGTACCTCTTGTTTTCTAAAATAGTGGTTAGTTTTGTCACGCAGTGTTATTATTAATTTCGAGCCTATGTTTAGACCAGGTCCCCTATGGTAGGATATGTTTAGTACACAAAAGCTTAAATTGCTTTAAAATGCGTGTAAAAAATAATCTAGCGCTGAATTAAAAAAACGCCTTGATGGCTTTCTTATGTAAAATGTAAACTTTAAATTGCTTTTGGTTTCATTCTATTCCGATTCGAAATTTCGATTCACTGTGTAATTATATCCTATCGAAATTTTGATATTGTGAGACTTTTTTCATTTCGTAAGTCTCAGATTTCACTAATTTTTTTAGTTAGAACGTCTCTCTTTTTGGGCCCTCATGGTCCCTGCGTACGTTTCAGTCATCAATTAGCAAGAATTTATATAAAATCTCTAAAAAATCATATACTAAATAATCAATAGAAGTCGAAAATCAACAATTTCAAAGAAACTAAAATTCCCGGGAATTCCCGCTCTATTTCCCGGGATTTCGGGATCGAAAATTTACGGGAATTCCCATCCCGGGAATTCCCGTGAAAAACTCTACTTCTTACGTATAGTAAGGAAATATCATGAAAATTCAGAATATTGGGTTTGATTTTTGTTTTCTATAGCTTTTTCCTACAGCTTTTTTTTGGTAATATCCAAGTTTATGACTATTATAAACTCGGTTTTAGCAATAGCACTGTTTTCGCATAACCGTATATACGCTTACCTAGACAAATTTTAAACTATCCACGCTTATTTTTAACTTGTATAATTATTGGCATTAAATTTAAGTTTCGATAAAAAGTGAAGCAAAGTTCGCATTTGAAAATAAAATGTTTTTTTCCGTGTTTGCTTAAATAAACTTTGACATTCAACAAAAGTGGTGCCAAAAAATTTTAAATTTTAATGTTAAAATATAAACGGTTACGCGAAAACAGGGCTAATGTTTCTTGCTATCAAAATATATGGTTAAACGAATCATAAAACAATGTTTCAACTAAACCGTGTTTTACCATAGCAATGCGAATGTGCTATAATCCCGTATTCTCATACACGTCTTTTAATTTTAAATTAAACGACTCGTTTAGTATTTATTCCATTACAACGAAATGACACTATATGGTAATAGAATGATGAGCTAAAACGAGTCGTTTAATTTAAAACGAGTCGTATGCGATTCCTCCTTTTTTTCTTTTCCTTCCTTTTTCTTTCTTTTTTCTTTTTTTTTTTTAAATTTGGTCTGGGGGGGTAATTTCCCCTTTCCCCCCCTTGTACCCGCGCTTGTTATTTTATTTTTACTACATTTTTATTGTTTTGACTACAAATGTTAGTAGTTTTTACTACATAAGTCAGTTGTTTTGTGTCAGTTAAAATAACTAACATTGTTAGTTGATTTAACTGAAAAAGTAGTTGACCCCAAAACAAAGTAGTTATTTTAACTGACATTTTCAGTTGATTTTACTAACATAATTTTTTGAGTGTAGTGTTTAATCACTTCTTAAATATACAATATTATGCATTCGCAATGAAGTGGTTAATAAGTATACTCAAAAGTTCAAAGTTATAGAATAGTATGAAGACCACTTCATATGTACTGAAAAACGAGTTGAAACAACTACTTACTTGCTGCGACAACTATATGAAAATGTAATGAGATATTCAGTAGATATTCACTACTCCAGAAGCAGTAGAAGTCCTTTTTAGCATTGTTCTAAGTAATGTTTTTTTTTGCTGAGTTATAAGGGTTCAAGTTGAAAAAATGCAGAAGAAAAATTGAATTTCTAAAAATTATAGACATTTCTGGTATTTCCCATACCGGTTTCAAACACCCCAGTTAGTGTCATCATCAGTAGGATTTTAAATGTCGGTTTGTCTTGTTAATGAAAACTGTTTTTTATATATGTGAATATTTATAGTTTCTACAGAATAAATTTTGTCAGTTTCCAACACTACAATTCTATTTCTAGCAAAAAATTTCTATTAAAAAATTTTGAATGCAATTTTTTTTAGAAAATTACTATCAGATAACATTGTGGAGGGTATTCATAGATTCGACCAAGTCGAATTTAATTTTTCTACTTGTTTTGCTTTAAATCAGAGACCAAATAAAACAGTTATATGTGTTATTTTGCTTTAAAAAAATCATTAAACGAATGTTGTCCAAAATATGCATTATATATATGGAAAGACTTCTAGAGATGTCCCGTGTTAAAATTTGCAATAACTTTTATTTTTTGATTTTTATCAATAAAAGTATAAAATAACAGTAATTAAAAACTTTTTGTTCAAAAAGTTTAAAATAACATTTATTTATTTTAAATAACTGTTATAACAGTTATTTGTATTCAAATCAATCAAAGTTTTAATGTTCAAATTAATAATTAAGTTATTAGCTATCAATAGGATTCTTTTGTATGCGTTTATTTTAGTTTTACTTAAATATATCAAATTTTATAAGGCTCAAAGAGTATTTGATAACAGTTAAAAAAAATAAAAGTTTTTTGTTTCAGATATTTATATAAATTTTTTGAAACTCTTATTTTAAATTTCTATTTCAAAATAATATTTTTGAACAGTTTAATTTGAGTTTTTTCAATAAATCTCATAACGGTTATGGTCTCTGCTTTAAATATTACACAAAATCTTTTTTAAATTTCAACTCAGTGAAACTGAAATAAATGTTTAAAAAAACCGTCAGTTTTTGGAATTTAGAAAAACTGTAAATGCAGTTGTGTAAACAAGACCTTGAACCATCACTGTTTAAGGATTACCCCACTTTATCCGTAAAGGTTACAGAGGGTTAAAGTTGAAAAGTCGATAAAAATGGCTTGAAATAATCCATAGTTTTTACCTTCTTTCGCTTTTTTTTTTAGTTCTCCTTATATTTCAATCTTTTTCGGCATAACACAAAGTCAGTACATATAAGAGATTATTTTAATGTTGGTTTGATAGATGCTGCATGGCTTGGTAAGAAGTTATAAGACGGTTAAGTTTTGAAACCAAAAATTAAGAGTTTTTAAATTTTCGAGGTTTTTTGATCAGGGATTTCGGCCCTCTATAAAATGAAAAAAGTTGAACTAAAGTTGGTAGCTGTTGTAATTTTTCACATTTAAGAATTAATCCCGTTAATGTGCCACGAACAGTTAAGGAGTTTCAGCAGATACAGATCAAAATTCGAAAGAAAAAACGTAATTTTTTTAAAATACCACTTTTTTGCGAGGCACATTCGCGGTTTCATTCGAAATTTGGGGGACTCTTTCGTAAACAGAGTTTTTTGTGAATTTACATAAAAAAATCACTGGCGGGTTTATAAAAAATAAATTGCAAAAATTTTATGGCATTTTTGAAAATTGTGCGAAATTTGCAAATCTGTTTCCTATTTTTTTAGTAGCAATTAATGCATCATGTTCATTTTAATACACCAAAAGACGTGCCTTAACGAGTAGAACCTAAGCCATTCAGAGCGGAAAGCGCGATGATATTATCTAAACCTGTGTTGATCTGGCACATCCAAGGCTTTACACGAAATCGAATGAAATTTTTTTTAAATGAAAGCCCACTTGCCGTGTCATCATAAAATCAGAGTCGGGTTACAAAATTTTGATGATTATAGATTTTTTGGACCATATTAAATTTTCTTGTTATAAAAAAGCATCACCGATTTTTTTTAAACTACTGGTACAATGATACAATTTTCCGTAATTTTTTTCAGTAATACCAACTCGCATTGCCTAAATATGTTATAAAAAATTGTGAAACTTTTCTTTTACCGCGAATTAATCGCGATTTTAGGTACTTAGATATTTTATTTTAAATCGTTTTTAATGGGTTAAATTTATATCATACTAGCTGTTTCGCACCCGGCGTTGCCCGGGTTGAAAAAAATATTATATAATGAATAACAGTTTGTAATGCCCTATGGTTGCATCCTGGGTTAGCACTACATCTGGTGAACATTTCAATTTCGCATTACTTTACACCACCTCTGTCCTATCGCTCGCCGATATGACCCATTATTCCCGCCTTGTTTAGTACTCGACGTTTAAGCGTGATAACCGAATAGGCAGAAATATCTTTCAATATATTATAAATGGGTGTGGCAATTTACGTCTCTTTGTTCGATCGCACACTGATATGGGCCCGCATCAGTTTGTCAGTTATTAAAAATTGGCTCAGCCATTTTTGCGTGATTGCAAAACTGGCAAAAATACACGCCTTTGCCCAATCACGCGCTAATATGGCATATTGTTCCCGTCTCGGTTAGTAAGTACTATATGTGTTGAAATTTTGTTAAAACCAGTTAAGGTGCTTTAGCGTAATTACGGAACAGACAGAAAATAACCTTCAGTGTGGTGCAAAGGGGCGTGGCAACTTACGCCCCGTGGTCTAAACACACTCTATTATGGTTTATTATTCCCGTTTCGGAAGTACTATATGTGATGAAAAATCCATTAAAATCGGTTAAGTCGCTTAAGCATGATTATGGGACAGGCAGAAATAGCTTTCAATGTAATACAAAAGAGCGTGGGATTTTACTCCCCTTTATCAAACCGCACTCTATTGTGGCCTATAGTTCCTGCCTCGGTTAGTACTATCTGCGGTGGAAATTTCTTCAAAAGCAGTTAAGTCGAATAAGCGTGATTGCGAAAAAGGCAGAAAGGAGGTGCAATAAATTTAACAGAGCGTGTCATTTTATGCCCCTTTGTCCGATCGCTCATTTTATGTTCTATAGTTCTACAGTTTCATGTTAATTGATTTAGCCGTTGATGCGTAATTGCGGAACTGACAGAAACAATTTTTAGTATAGTACAAAAGAGCGATGCAACTAATGCCTCTTTGTCCAAACGCTCTTTATAAAAATAGGGCATTTTCAAAATAATTTGAAATTAATACAAAGAGCGGCATTTTGAAACGCCTTTGCCCAATAACGTGCAGATATGGCATATTGTTCCCGCTTCGGTTAGTACTATCTGTGTTGAAAATTGCAATGAAATCTGTTCAGACGTTTAAAAGTGATAACGGAACTGGCAGAAATAACTTTCAATGTAATACAAAGAAGCGTGGACTTTTACGCCCATCCGTCAGATTGCCCTCCTATTATAACCTATAGTGCCCGCTTGGGTTAGTGCTATGTGTGGTGAAATTTTCATTAAAAACGGTTCAGACGTTTAAGCGTGATTACGGGATAGGTAGAAATAACATTCAATGAAGTACAAAGGGGCGTGGCATTTCCGCCCCTTTGTGTCATCGCCGACCTATTATGACCTTTATTTCCCGCTTGGATTAGTACTCTATGTGGTGAAAATTTCTTTAAAATTGGTTCAGCCGTTTAAGTATAATTGCTGAAAAGGCAGAAATAATGTTCAATATAATACAAAGGGACGTGGCATTTTACGCCCACTTAGCCGATTGGTCTCTCTTATGGCCTATAGTTCCCGTCTCGGTTAGTACTACCTGTGGTGAAGATTTCATGTAAATCGGTTTAGCCGTTTATCCTTGATTGTGGACAGACAGACAGAAAAACCAAAGGATGCCACGCCCCTTTGTAAGGATCTTATATTTACAAAAAGTGGGCGTAAAAAGAGGCGTGGCTTCCAGTCAAGATGCGGGATGGCATATATTTCCTTGAAAAAAACGCCCTATTAGTATGCCAAATTGCATGTTTATCGGTAACAAACATCCAAATATAGTACAAAAAACAAATATATTGAAAAATCTGAAATTCACAAAAAGTGGGCGTAAAAGGAGGCGGGTCATCCAATCAAGATGCCATTGGTGCCAGTTTTCATTCCAGAAAACGTACTATCTACATGCCAAATTTCATTTAAATCGGTTCAGTAGTTTTTTTCTGAAAGCGACACAAACAAACAAACAAAAAAACAAACAAACTAACATGTCATTTTTATATATATATAAGGATATTTTAGAAGAAATGATATATCCTGGCATGTTTTAATAACGAATGCAACAAATGTGTAGAAGAAAAAACCTTGAAAATATTTTTAAGATTTTTAAAACCGCTAAATCTTAAAACCGCCATAACTTTTGACCCCCTTGCGCGATTTAATTGACACGAACGAATTTCCTATTCTTAAATAGCTTCTAATATTTATGCCAACTTTCATCGATGTGCCATCAAAACAAAAATCACATCTTTTTTACCTCAAAATTTAAGTCTTAGACGGAACTCCTCATTACACTCAAAATAATAAATCTGTAAAATACTCTGTAAAATGACTGTAATCTCAATTCAACAGATATTTGACAGAGTTTTCTATCAAAATATAGATTTAAAGAAAATACTTTGTATTTTGTTGTGATAAAAAAAACAAAGTTTCCTCTGTTATATTACTTTTTACTTTGTAATCTTAATTTTACAGATAATTAACAGAGTTTTCTGCTAAAATACAGATCTAAGCAAAATACTTCGTATTTTTTTATAACCAAAAAAATTTTCTGTTTTGAGTAGTTTTTGTTACCAAACATCAAAATTTTATCTGTATATTTTTTTTTTTGAGAAAAAGTTGAAAAAGTAGCAAAAAAAGTTTTTTTTCAGAAATCTTATAAAAATTTTACAAAATAACATGCATTTGACTAAAGTCTGTAAATTTACAGAGTTTTTTCTGTAATTTTTTTTTTTTGCATCAAATGTATTTTACAAATATATGTAAATTTACATAGTTTTCTTTGCTAAATGGAGGTTTATTTAACCAATATTTTACTGGAAACTCTGTAAATTAACAGTTTTTTTTTGTCCACATCATTTTACAGAGTTTTATAGTAAAATTACATAGTTTTCTCTGTAAAAAAGCTTTCATATTTAACCAATATTTTACTATAAACTCTGTAAATTAACAATTTTTTTCTGTAGAAATCATTTTATAGAGTTTTTTAGTAAAATTACCAAGAAATGTTGTTAGGTGGAAAAGTAAGGTGTACTCTGTTAAATTAGCAGAGTTTTTCTGTAATTTAACAGAGTTATTATTTTGAGTGTAGTTTTTGTTCGGTTGTGTTTTTCTTCAAAAAATATCTTATTATTTTTTTTAAATTAATTTCAAATTGCATTAAAGGTCAAATTAAATAATGTGAAAATTAAAAATATTATTACCTTTTATTTCAGAAAAAACTAATTAAAAATATTTTTTTTTTTTCAAAACAAGGAATAAAAAATTTTTCCTACCAAAAATTTTTTTTTGTCATAAAAACACTTCAATAATTCACGAATTAGACCATGGACGTATTCAGGGGGGGGGGGGCCAGGGGGCCCGGGCCCCCCCTTTTGGATTGAAAAATTTTAAAAACTTAATCCACTTCAACACATAATACAAGTAACAAACATAATTTTTTTTAGTATTGCAAATATTTTGGTTTTTGAAGAAAATTTTTAATATCTTTTTATAAAAACTCTTGATTTTATTAAATTTTCGTTTTTAAAAAGTTATTTATATCTAAATATCTGTAAAATATGTATCGAAAACACATTATATTGGGTTTATTTAATGAAATTTATGCATCAGGATCATGAAAACAGTTTTCTGTACAAAATTTCAAACTCTGAGGTTCTAAGAGCCTTTTTCTTTATTAAAAGTCTCAGGTTCTGAGATATTATTTCCAAACAAAATTCTTGGATTTTGAAAATTTTTTTCTAAAGAAAAATTTTCATATATAATTTTTAATTTAGAACTTTTTTAAAAAAATCGGGTTTGAATTAAAAACTGCAGTTTTAAATATGTATTAAAAAACGACTTAGGACAATATTTAAACTTAAAAAAAAAATCGATTATTTTTGAAAATATTGCGCCAGTGCAATAATATATAACAGTAGAGCCGTAAAAATCGCTATGGAATTAAAAAATTTTTGTTGTACAAAAATTTGGATTTGGAATCAGGTCCTTTATTACACTTAAGAAATTATGTCATTAACTGTTTATAGTTTATTTAAAAAAATTACGTTTAGTCGTTTTTAAAAGAAAAAACATTTGTTTGACTACTTCTATCCTTTGTTTCAAAAATAACACACTAAAAAATAAAGAATTTAATTTTTAAAGTCATTTATTTTTGTTCTGTAAGTAAAAACTACTGATTATTCTTTAAATTTTTAATGATTTCTGTAAGTAATTTTTTTTTAAATTGTTGGTATTTTTTAATGAGATATCATTAGTTTTTACCTACACAAGTAAGTTATTTTTTTTTTAGAATAAAAATTAAAAAAATTATTTATATAAATATAAAAACATGTTTGTATCAAGTGACTTTGGCACGATGGGTAGAGTGTCTGGCCAGAATGTAGTTGATTGCGGGATCGATTCCCCAAAATTTTATTAAAAGGTTTAAAAAAAATATTTCAATAGAAAATTGTAAAAAATAACCTACGAAATCATTAATTTTTATAGTTTTCGTAGGTTATTTTTTTGGAATTTGTTGGTAAAAATAACAGAACTATCATTAATTTTTAATGTTTTCGTAAGTTATTTTTTTCGAATTTGTTGGTAAAAAAGAATGAAGAAACCGTAATTTTTAAAATGTTTAATGTTAGTTATTTAAGAAAATTTTGTCAACAGTAAAAAATAAATGTTGATGTTTGTTAAAACTAATGAATAATTACTGGGATGGTTTTCAATTGCTTATTCACTAGTTTTAAGTGTGTTATTTATTTGTTCTTGCCTACAAAATATTTTGAGTGTATGGCTCTTACGTGAGAATATGTAGCAATAATGATTAAATAAGACTTTTTTTAATTTTCAAACGTGAATATCTCGAAAAAGGAACGCGTTTACGAATACGTAACAGTAGAACCATAAACATGCCTAAATTAGCGTTATTGAATTTTCAAACGCAAATATCGGAAATATGTTAAACCATTAAAATATCTGGTAATATAATTTGGAATCAGGAAAGCTAAATCAATCTTGTTCATATAATTTGATTTTTTTTTTCTCAGAATATTTTCTACAGCAAATTTCTCAGATTTTGATAAATTTTTTTCAATAAAAAATCTCAGATTCTGAGGAAGTTTTTACTATAGGAGAATTCTCCAATTCTAAGATATTTTTTTATAAAAAAAATCTGAAATGCATAAAAACTTACACTTATGAGACAAGTTTTTGGTAAAGACCAAGATTTGTGCGTAATTTAACTAAGTTTTTGGTAAATTAACCATTTTTTGCGTAATTTAACCAAGTTTTTGGTGAGTTTTATTTATTAAACAAAAATTTGGCTAATATGTGTGTTAGTGTTTTTTGCGTACAGATTCTGAGATATTTAAAATTTTTACGAGATATTCTTTCTCTGGACAAATTCACATTTTTTTGTACGGAGGGGGGGGGGGGGGGGGTAGCCCTAGAACATTATATTATAATTAACAAAAAAAAATTGAGTTGGGCCCCCCCCTTTTCAAATTCCTGGATACGTCGCTGAATTAGACTAATATAATTTAAGCTAAAAAATGTTTTTTTCACTTTGTTCCGAACTTTTCGGTTTTTTAAAAACGGAACCAAAAGCCATTGTCCTAAAGGTCCAATATTTTTGAGCCCTGAAAGGCAACTTTCCCGACCCCCCAAGTTTTCGAAATTCGAAAAAAGCTCCACCCTACTCAGAATATGAAATTTGTTTGTAATTTTTACAATTTAAGCTAAATAATATTTTTTTGCGGTTTTCATGTAAGTTTAAAAATGGGATTATGTGGTGGTGTTACTACAAAAATGTATATGGGGCATTCCATGTGAAATCGGACACTTTGAAAAACTTTTTTTTTAGATTTTCCCAATTTGTTTACAGTTTTTAGTACCCTTCGAAAACTCCTTCGTAGTAAATTTTCAGATTTTTTTGATGACCCGTTCAAAAGATATCGAATTTTTAAAAATTGGTAGTTTGTTCCTTTACTCAAACTTCTTTTAATCATAACTTCTTCAATAATGGTCCAAATTTCAATTTTGTTATTTTACGTACTTTTAAAAAAAAAATCGCAAAAAATTCGTAAAAGCGCTCTAGTATGCGATTTTTAAGTTTTAAAATTTAAATCTCATTTTTGAAAATGTTTGTACTCTTCGATTTTTTTTAAATTTTTTTGTGTAAAACATCTATCAATTCTACAAATTATTTGCCCAGGAGGATCGTGGGATAACGATTATTACTATTTTTTTAAATTTTTTGAAAAAAATTTATTGTAATTTCCCAATATTAAAATCAATTCTACTGCTCCAATGGTGCATCATAGAGGGGTCCTTTATAAGGCCGACCCGCATTAATTTTTACGTCTTAACATTTCTTCGGAACAAACTAATACCCTATCTCCAATTTCTAAGGGGGCTCCCACACAAAACAACATTTTTTAAAATCTGCTCCTACCGCTCTAACTGCCCTAATATTGCCCTTAGAGCAACAAAATGTATGACCGACCCACAATATTTTTTTAATCCAAACATTTTCTCTGAACACACCTACCCTCTATCTTTAACTGTTAAGGCGGTCCCCATACAATTTTTTTTATTTTTTGTAAATTTGTTTTATTTAATCAGCTTCTACCGGTCCAATGGTGCGTCCGAGAGGGGTCATTAGTGAGACCGACCACCATTTATTTTTACCATACAACATTTTTTTAAAACATACCAACGCCCTATCTCCACTCCCTAAGTAGGCTCCCATACAAAAACAGTTTGAGCAAATTTTATAAAAATGTAATTTTGTATGGGAGCCTACTTAGGGAGTTGAGATAGGGCGTAGGTATATTTCGAAAAAATGTTGCAGGGTAAAAATAAATTGGGGTCGGTCTCACTAATGATCCCTCTCGGACGCACCATTGGACCGGTAGAAGCTGATTAAATGAAACAAATTTACAAAAAATAAAAAAAATTGTATGGGAACCGCCTTAACAGTGAAAGATAGAGGGTAGGTGTGTTCAGAGAAAATGTTTGGACTAAAAAAATATTGTGGGTCGGTCACACATTTTGTTGCTCTATGGGCACCATTAGGGCAGTTAGAGCGGTTGGAACAAATTTTAAAAAATGTCGTTTTGTGTGGGAGCCCCCTTAGAAATTGGAGATAGGGTATTAGTTTGTTCCAAAGAAATGTTAAGACGTGAAAATTAATGGGGGTCGGTCTTATAAAGGACCCTTCTATGACGCACCATTGGAGCAGTAGAAATGATTTTAAGATTGGAAAATTACAATAAAATTTTTTCAAAAAATTTTAAAAAATAGTAATAATCGTTATCCCACGATCTTCCTGGGCAAAAAATTTGTAGAATTGATAGAAGTTTTACACAAAAAAATTTCAAAAAAATCGAAGAGTACAAACATTTTCAAAAATGAGATATAAATTTTAAAACTTAAAAATCACAAACTAGAGCGCTTTTAAGAATTTTTTGGGATTTTTTTTTAGAAAGTACGTAAAAAAACAAAAATTTTGAAAAAAAAAAAATTGAAATTTGGACCATTATTGAAGAAGTTATGATTAAAAGAAGTTTGAGTAAAGGAACAAACTACCAATTTTTAAAAATTCGATATCCTTTGAACGGCTCATCAAAAAAATCTGAAAATTTACCACGAAGGAGTTTTCGAAGGGTACTAAAAACTGTAAAAAAATTGGGAAAATCTAAAAAAAAAGTTTTTCAAAGTGTCCGATTTCACATGGAATGCCCCATATGTAGTTTGTTTTTTATCTACACGTGCATTTATGTAATTTAGATATTTATGTATATAAATAAGTATTTACTATGCATGTGTACGTATATGCCAAGAATGCCACGCGGAAAATTTAGCATTATTAAGATTTTGAGAATTTATCCTTGTCTCAATTGAATGAACAAGAGAGCTTAAAAATCGAGCAAGAAATGTGAAATTAATTTGGATAAAAGTGTCTGACAGGTTAAGCTCGTTAGATGCAAAAATCGGACTAGAGGAAAAAAGTTCCCCATGTTAAACTTAAGCTACTTCTGAAAATGATTTTTATTATTAATTTTGTAACTTATTAATTTTTTTTTTAATTTTTATTTAAAATAATTAGTAATGTTTGGACCGCAACAGTATTACAATAATTTTCTAAGGAATTGAAATAATTGAAAAATTCACGAAACGATTGTCAATTCAAACATGAAAATTACCATAGTGTATAAAGCAGAAATTCTATGAGTATTTATTGGGAGAATATCGTAAGAGTGGAAGTAGAGTTAACATCGGTACTTAAAAATAATGTTATATTACTTTGCTATTCCATGCAAAACGAATTGTACATTTCGTAAGTGAGTGCAAAAATAAGTGCAAAAAAGTGTTTTTACATTTTGGAGAGTATAAAAGATTCGGCACCAAAGAATATACCACTCTCGCTTGTTTTATGTACATTTGATAAACAAATGGAAAATTTTTAAACGAAAAGCTTAGACTTGGTGAAAAAGTAGTTTTGTTAAAAAAAATGATTTTTTTTCACGAAAACCAAAATGATGTTAAAAAAAATTTAATGACCCCAAAATTTTTGGTGAACAAAAATTTTGATAAAAAAAAGTTTTTGATGAAAAGAAATTTTTTTTATGTAAAAAAAAATTAATGAAAAAAAAAATATGAAAAAAAATTGATAAAAAAATATGATAAAAAAAAATTTATGAAAAAAAAATTGATGAAAAAAAAAAATTATGAAAAAAAAATTTGATGAAAAAAAAAATTTATGAAAAAAATATTTATGAAAAAAAAATTTGATGAAAAAACCAAAAAATTGATTAAAAAAAATTTTGATGAAAAAAAAATTTTTGATGAAAAAAAATTGATGAAAAAAAAAATTGAGGAAACAAAAAATTTGATGAAAAAAAATTGAATATAAAAAATTAAAAAAAAAAAAAAAAAATTGATAAAAAAAAAAATGATGAAAAAAAAAATAAATGAAAAAAAAAGTTGATGAAAAAAAAATGATGAAAAAAAAAATTTGATGGAAAAAAAAATTAGATGGAAAAAAATATTGATGAAAAAAAAATGATGAAAAAATACAAAATTTGATGAAAAAAATTTTTTTTTTGGTTAAAAAATTATTATGTTACGTTTTATTCACCAGCTGGTGAAAAACGGGTTTATTCACCACGAGGTGAATTGTTATCTAAGTTACAAACCCAATTTATTAAAATTTTGGGTTTTAGGAAAATGAAAAGAGTTATTCTTGTTTTCTTTTTCGTTTATTGTTAGCTTATATAGTCAAACTGAGGTGGCTTCCTGCAACTTTTTTAAAATTAGACACCAGCCTAAAAACATTATCATGTTGAAATTTTTGAGCTTCGAAAATTTTTCAAAAAAAAAAAAAATTGTTTTTGCTTCAAAATATTTCTGTGTTAGGGACTCATAAAATTTTCAAAAATTTTTTCGGATCTTCAAAAATTGTTATTTTTTTTTTTATTTTCCTAAATTATTTTTAATTAAATTCTTTATTTAAAAATGCAAAAAAAAAGTTTCAAATTTTGAAAATTTTTTGAACAAAACCCCTTTTGGAAATCCTTGTTAAAGCGTTCTTAATTAAACAAGACTTTCAAACGGTTTTAAACCATTATGTCTCAGAAAAATCCTATGTTTTGTAAATAAAGTACTCTCGAAGCGCTTTTCAACAAACCCCACAATGCGTTCGAAAATGGCGTTTAAAAATTTTTTTGTTACAGTGCTTTCAGAACGCTTGTTGTTTTGATTTTTGTAGCTACCCATAATAGTTTTGGAGTCGATATCGACATGACAAATTGAGTATACCCCTATACTGTAGTTAAAGTAGAGTTTGCAAATAATCGAGATATCTCATAATCGCGATTACGATTAAAAAAATCGCCGTTAATCGCGATTATCGATTAATCGAATTTTTAAATAAATTGAATTGCAATAGATTTATTAAACAAAAATATTTAAAAAATTAAATTTCCAAACGTATGAAAATACAAAAATTAATAATTTTAACATATAAAGTGCTCGATTTGGGAGTACTTTTTCATCATTCGCTTAATTTTTAAAAATTTGTTATTCTTTCGAATGTTAATATTTTCAATAATTACACGATAAAAATTTAAAAATCTTAAAATTCTAAAGGATATCAAATTTTAAAAAATTAGGCGAATGGTGAAAAAGTGCTCCTAAATAGAGCACAATATATTTATCAAATTAAGTTAACCCGTAGCGGCTATCACAGTTTTAGATTTTTGAAAAATTAAAAAAACGTCTAAGAAAAAATATGAATATAAAAAAAATAAATAAATTTGGTCTAGCGGGTTTTGAAATATAATTCGCAATTTGCAAAAAATGTCGGTTTTCCAAAGTCCAAATTTTTTTTTTATTTCAACATTTTTTCCCCATAAGCTTGAGAGAAACTTTCATTTTAATTTAAGTCGAATCCGATCATTTGAACCTGTGGGACCTTTCGATCAAAACTTAAGATTTTTGAAAAACTTTCTGCACGGTTTTAATAATCTGATCTGGCTCAAATCAAGCTTAAATAACAGTTTTTCAAGTTTTACAGAAGGATTAATGAAAAAAAAATTTAAAATTTCTTGAGTGTAACTTGTGGATATTTTTTGACAAGTTTTAAATAGCGATATCTCGAAAACCGTGCGATCGATTTCAGAAAATTTTTGATATTCGTGTTCAGAATGCCAAAATTAATAAAAAATATCGCAAATTATTTGTATTTTTAAACTTTTTTTTAAATTCAAAATTTTTTTGGAGGAAATTTTCCATATTATGTATTAAATTCGTTATCACAAGAATAAATTTGATGGGAAATGATTAATCGTAATCGCATGATTTTTTTGCCGATTACGATTACGATTAATTGGTGCGATTAATCGCGATTACGATTACGATTTTAATCGTTTTGCAAACTCTAAGTTAAAGTATTATAAAAAGAAAGCAAAATATTAAAAAAAAAACACCGAAAAAATCCCCGTTATTTTTTAAACTCAATTTAATTGGCATCTCTATGCACGCATGTATGTTTATTTATACCCTACACAAATCTGTGGTACAGGTTATTATGAGTTTGTGATTGTGTTTGTAATTGCTCAAAAATTTACAATCCTTCAAGTATACCCATCAATTCAGAATTACTTTTTTGTCAATATCCCAAGAATTCAAAATATTAAAAAATCACCATTTTTGACCCAGTTTTTTACCCCAAAATCCCCGATGAGGCCCATAAGTCGTGGCAGATTGTTTTAAAATATTTTTATTACTATAACAAAAGTCGGTCAATGCTTGGACTTGGGAACCATTTTCCAAAACAAAAAAAATCCTGATCTAGGGTATAATCAAGGACCGGAAAACTTTTTATTTTTGGTTTTTATCAAATATATTTATCGTAGAAGTTGAATAAAATTTAAATTTCAAAGAAAAAAAAAATTAAAATAAATATCTATTTCAAAATATTTTTCGTTATGAAAATAAAAACCAAAACCAAAAAAAAAAAACTTTTTAAAAGAAAAGAAAAATATAAAAGGATCGAAAAATAAAAAGTTTTTTATTGTTTTCAAATTTTTGTATTTAAATATTTGGCATTTGAAAAATATATACAAAATACATACAAACATATACAAAATTTGTTACAAAAATAACAACAACATTTGTTCCAACTTTTAATTTTACAAAAAAACTTTTTATTTTTGTTTTTTTTTTTTTTTTTTGGTTTTGTTTTTGATAAATATCATTTTAAATATCTTTGGAAAAAGTTTCTTTTGTTATTTTTTGTTTTAATTTTTTTTGAAAGAAAAATATATTTTCATCTTTCGATGAAAATAAAAAAATTATTATAGAAAAATATTTTATTTTGAACACAATAAAATTTTTTAATTTTGATAAAAACTTAAAATTTTGTGTTTTCGGTTTTTAAAATCCGGTGCCTGGGTATAATATGGTTGGTCTTCACTGATTATAATTTTTTTACTTGTTTTTTCATATGTATCTGTATCAGTAGATATTAAATGTCCCAAAATCATTATTTTAAAAATATGATGATAGGATGTATATATTACCAAGGGACCGATTTTTAACAGAATTTTGTTGTGAAAGAATACCAAATGAATATTTGCAATTTTTAACATGTTTGTTAAGGCCAAAGAGCTCAGTATTGAATATGATACATACGTAGTATTAAAAAAACGGACGGTTGGATTCTTTAAGGAATTTATGGAATGAAAAAAAAAAAATAGATTTAGCAAACATAAATTTTAAATTAGGTATTTTTTTTACAAAGTTACACCAATTCCACATGTTTTCAAAAATTATTAACATTAAATGATTGCCTTCTATTAAAATGGTAGTAGTCAATTAAATATTAAATATTATACTGGAAAATTCTTCATTTATTTAATTAATTACTTTTGATGAAAATTTAATAAAAACCTTCATAGTTTTATCAAGATTCCAATTAGGGCATTGCCTTGACTTAAATTAAAATGTAAAATGTAAATTAACATTGTTTTTTTATGGATAATACATATTTTTATCACAATAATCATCTTAACTGACCTAGTTTCTTACAAAAAAAAAAATATTTATAAACAAAATGTATTGGGTGTCAAAAGGGAACACCGGACCAAATTTTTTCTTTATTAAATATTAAATCATTTTTATACATTTTATTGTTGCAAAACTAAAATCAATAATAACAACAAAACAGCCTACATTCATAAACCAATAAAATAAATTTAATATCAAAGTATTTATATAAAAAAGTCTGCAATTTATTGCTACTTAAATATATGACAGAAGACAAGAGTGAGTGTAAAAAAATATTTTTAATACAAAATATATTAGGTGATGGAAAATGCAATTTCATGAACGTGTTCCAAGACCTAAAAAAATTCTAATTGCATCTAAGGATTATCCAAACTCTAATAAAAAAACACAATTAAGAAAAATTAGTCAGTCATGACTGAAAAATTTTTTTACCATTTTTAAAGCATGTTGAACTTAATTTAAAAAAAGAAGGGTATGCGAGGGCTCCAAAGATTTTAATTCTTCTTCCAAGTATATTTTTTCCTAAAACATAGTAATGCATTTACTTAAATATATCTTAAAAGTAAGTAAAATTGTACTTATTATAAGTTTAATTGTTTTTATCCAGAGGAAAAAATTTTTTTTAAAATAAGTAAAAATTTCCTTAAACTTACGGATTCTGTGGACCCTATGGAGTCCCAATGTGAGGACCCTACGGGCCCCCAATATATGGGGTCCGCCCATGAGTATGTGCGTACACTATTATAGGGTCACTATTGATGTTGATCCAAAATTTTGGTCAGAATCGCTCTATCTGGCTTAGTTTTCGAGATCTGGGAATGGGGTCTTGAGAAATTTGATCATGAAATAACTCGAAAACTATAACTCGGAGAGCTTTCGGGTCTTCGGCGGTCATATTCTACAAGTGAAGGACTACAAAAATGCCTTTAGAATTTTTTTCGTATCTGCAGTATTTGCAGAGTTATAGGCATTTGAAAATTCCGCGAAAATCGAAATTTGGATTTAAAGTTAGGGTCTCATGGGGTCTTTAGATGGGTCCCCAGATGGGGTCCCCAAAATACCTCAAGTATTTTTTTCTTAAGTTAAGTCAATTCTTTCTTAAACTGATGAAGATATGGGTTCAAATAAAGTCAATGAAATCAATAAAATAAAGGTTACTTTTTTCTTAACTTAAAACAAAAATTGATTAAATTAAAGAAAATGCGTTTTGGAATTAAAGATTAGTACTTATTTGATTTAATGTCTTGAAAATGTCTATACTATTTTTAAGTAAGTTACGTACTTATTTATTTTTTTTGCACACAATTTAATTTTTTTTCATTTAAGTAAAACAAAATTTTTTAATAAACCCTTTTTTTCTTAAATGCAATCAATTCGCCATTAATGTAAAGAATATTTAACTTAATTTAAAAAAACAAATGAAGGAAAACTTTTGTGCTTTTTTAAGTATTTGCATGTACTATCTTCAAGTTTATTTTCTTTGTTTTAAGTAAAACCACCTTATATTAAGTTAAGTTGAAGTAAATTATAAAAAAAATTGTGTACTTAAATTAATAACAGTGTTTATTTAATTTCAGTATAGTTATTTTTTTCAGTGCAAGAAAGACCATTCATTATTTTGTTTTCATTTAACCAATGAAGGAGATCATAAGTTTCTTAAAATATCGTGGATATTGGGAGCAAATTTTAAAAAATTTGATCCATTAGATTTCATAGCTTCATTAAAAATTTCATTAAATTTTGTTTATAAAACTTGTTGTTTTTTTGACACCAGTCGCGTCTCTTTAGTCTTTATGCAAAATGTAGATAAATAGAAAACAGCTGATTAGAGCGCACGGATTTGTTTTGTGATTTTTTTTATATATTTTAAATTTAAAATGAAATTTATTTGATTAATTAAATATTTACTAAAATTCGCGTTGTTTAAGAGAAAAAAGAAACTCTATGACTTGGTGAAAAATAAGATATTTTGCCGTTACATATATGTAACAGTGGGCATAAATGGGTTAAGCTTTTGCCAATTTTCATTACTTTCAAAATTATTTTTTTTTTAATGTATAATACCCTACACTTGTGTTTACCAGAAAATGAAGTCTCAATCCAAACATGGAGCGACTCAATATATATAAATTTAGTCTTGAAAATATACACAAACTAAGTTAATGTAAAATAGGCTCTCATATGTTGTTAATGGACAGATTTGAGTGGACATCGAAAAAAAATTCAAAAAACATAATTTTTAGAGATTTATGTAAACATTAGGCCGTATTGATTTTTACTTTTATTTTTTTTTTGAGCTGAAAGGAGCCCAAAAAGTTTTCATAAAATTTTCGCGAAACTTCATAAAATTTTCGCGAAAATCAAAAATGTCTTTACCCTCCAGCATCACGGTGAAAGTAAAAACCCCTAAAAATTACATATTTCATCTTATTTCTAAGCACCAAGTTTTTTTGTTGGTATTATCTATTTGGAAAAATAGGTCTTCCCTGTCCAGACCATATCACATTCAAAAGTATTGTAAACAAATTTCCGTGGGTGGGGGGTGGTGGGGTGGGTTGACCAAGAATTTTTTGATTTTTATATGACATCGGGAGAGGCCTTCGAAATACAAGCAGATTGTTTTCCACCATACTATATTTTTTATACCCTCCACTTAGTGATAATGGGTATATATAAGTTTGTCATTCCGTTTGTAACTCATCGAAATATCGACCTGGGACCCCATAAAGTATATATATTCATGATGCCCGATCGATTTTAAGACATTCTAGCGATGTCCGTCTGTCCGTCTGTCTGTGGAAAATGCTGTCGCGGACAAAATATTGCACAGAGATGACTGAAACTTAACATATTTATTGGAAGTTCTCCCGAGAAGTTTGGTATTGCATTTGAGCAATATCGGTTCAGCGGTTCAAAAGTTATGAACGAAAATGTAAGCACACCTCGAAAATTTCGCTACATTCAACATAACCTAAAAATACAAAATGCTTTAATTCGGCTTCTGGTTGACATATGTGAACACAATTGAACACCAAATGGTATTTAAACAGGTACGAACATATTTTTTGACATAAAAAAAAAAATCGCGGATTTTTTTACCAAAATTTTTTTTCGCGGAAATTTTTTTCAAAAAATTTTTTTTTTTTCAAAGGTAATTTCCTTTTAAATAAAGTTTTTTGCAATAATCTTTTTGAAATTGTGGAGGGTATCACTACATTCGGCAAGGCCGAATTTAACTTTTTTACTTGTTTTAAAGTGGTTTAACTCGGAGAAATCGTTAATGGAGTTACGATTTCGCGATTTTTTATTATTTAAAAGTCCCAGAATTCGCAAAAAAAAAATAGTTTGCAATATTTTTAAATGTGAACTTGTCTAGACGGGGAAGACCTATTTTTCTAAATAGATAACACGAACAAAAACAAGTGAAAAATTTAAATTAGGTCTTGCCGAATGTATTGATACCCTCCAAAATGCAAAAAATGACAAAAAACATTATTAAAAACGAAATTACTTTTGAGAAAAAATAAAAAAAATGTTATGACCCTCGGTGCTTCCTTTTTATTAATTTAAGATCATTCAATAAAGCATGTTTGGTTCGATTGTCGCGAACTGTTCCAGTTGCAAAATATCCTTATTGAGCAAATTTGCACTACAATTTATTGATAAAAAAAAATAATCATCAAATGTTTTCCGGATAATGGGTCTAAACAAGGACCGATTGAATATATCTTTTGTTAGATCTTTGATTGGTGAAAAAACAGCTTTTTGGGATTTGTTGGGTCATTGCTCCACACGTATGTTAACTACACGTTTCGATGTTTGCAAAACATGTATGGATTTGGAATACTGAGGCATCTAACCTTTGTCGAGAAGGTGTGGTTTACCCTAGGAGGAAGCACGTCGGAATAAGCATGACAGACGATGCACCATACAAATAACTACTTTTTCCCTAACCGAATATTGCACTAAGAAAATTATGTCATTAACTGTTTGTAGGTTATTTTAAAAAGTAATCAGTAAAGTCATTTTAAAAGAAAATTCACTTATTTTATAAAGGATTTAATTTTTTTACTGTTTCTGTAGTTTAAAAAAAATAATTTACTGTATTAAAAACGAATTTTCTGTTACATTTAATTTCGGCAGTAAAAAAATTCTTCTATAGTTTTACTGTTTTTCAATACAAAATAACTGAATATTCACTAGTTTTTTAATGTTTTGGTTAGTCATTAAATTAACATTTAAAATTGACTGTAATGTGTTTTTATTTTAAATGAAAAAACAGTGGAATGGTTTTTAAATAAAATTTCATTTGTTTTAAGTGAATATTCACTGGAATTTACCTACATAATTCTTTGAGTGTGTCTTAAACGAACTTAGTTTTTGACGGGGAAGATAGTACACTGTGCCAACAAAGATTGAAACAAATGATTTAATATTACATTCTTGTTTTATAAAAGTCGGAATAATGAAACAAAAGAAACACATTCGGCAAGTACATATGTTGGATGCATTTGTCTGACTGTTGGTGTACGAATATTTTTAATTAATTAAAATCGAACCATTGCATTATGACAATAGCATTTTATTTTTGAAAACTACTTAAACAAATCAGAAGTATGTAATATCGGCATTAAAAAAATTATCGTATTTATTTAATAAACGACAAATTTTTTTCGATTGGTTAAAATTCTGGGCAAAACTCATTTTTTTAACCTGGTAATTTCTGGTCAAATTTGTGAAGGGCGGGCTTGTGCATTTTTTTCAAAAAACATCTTCCTTTTTCGCTAATTGACCTTAATAAAAAATTCCAAAAAATTTTATTATTTTTAATTATATTTTTTCGTGTTTTGTATTTTATAAAAAAAATTATAAGCGTGTGTTCAGACACACGATTTTAAGAAATGGGTTAAACCACAAAATTTTATATTTTGTGCTCCCCAGCCTCATCGGAAGTTGGCCAATTTTTAACACAGGGACTAGTAGAAGAATCTTTAACAGTGCGGTGGTATCACAACGGACCTCACAGTATAAATATGAGTCATTCCACACCAACTATTCCACTACAGAAAAACCATGGTGATTTGAATAGAATATCATTTTCAAAGTATTCGCCCTTGAAGCACTACTAAATAACAAAAATAAAATTTAAGATTTTCCAAAGAGTGGGCCTTGGAGGCATAGTCAAAAATAGAAAATTTCAGCATTTGTTGCGTTTCAATATTTATGCCACTGAAATGAAACACAGTGATGTCTTTAAGATAAAAGGTTTTATAGATTTTTGTAGATCGATAAAAAATAAAAATTGGAAACTTTTCAGAAGAAGTTCTGCATTTTTTAAAATTTAAATTTAAACTTTTTATGTCCAAAAACATGATACAATTTTATTTATTTTTTACATGTTTTATAAAAATAGCTAAGGTGTATACGGGGCATTCCATGTGAAATCGGACACTTTGAAAATTTTTTTTTTTGATTTTCCCAATTTGTTTACACTTTTTAGTACCCTTCGAAAACTCCTTCGTGGTAAATTTTCAGATTTTTTTGATGACCCGTTCAAAAGATATCAAATTTTTAAAAATTGGTAGTTTGTTTCTTTACTCAAACTTCTTTTAATCATAACTTCTTCAATAATGGTCCAAATTTCAAATTTTTTTTTTTCAAAATTTTTGTTTTTTTACGTACTTTCTAAAAAAAAATCCCAAAAAATTCTTAACAGCGCTCTAGTATGCGTTTTTTAAGTTTTAAAATTTAAATCTCATTTTTGAAAATGTTTGTACTCTTCGATTTTTTTGAAATTTTTTTGTGTAAAACTTCTATCAATTCTACAAATTTTTTGCCCAGGAAGATCGTGGGATAACGATTATTACTATTTTTTAAAATTTTTTGAAAAAATTTTATTGTAATTTTTCAATCTTAAAATCATTTCTACTGCTCCAATGGTGCGTCATAGAGGGTGCTTTATAAGACCGACCCCCATTAATTTTTACGTTTGAACATTTCTTTGGAACAAACTAATACCCTATCTCCAATTTCTAAGGGGGCTCCCACACAAAACGACATTTTTTAAAATTTGTTCCAACCGCTCTAACTGCACTAATAGTGCTCTTAGAGCAACAAAATGTATGACCGACCCACAATATTTTTTTAGTCCAAACATTTTCTCTGAACACACCTACCCTCTATCTTTAACTGTTAAGGCGGTACCCATACAATTTTTTTTATTTTTTGTAAATTTGTTTTATTTAATCAGCTTCTACCGGTCCAATGGTGCGTCCGAGAGGGGTGATTAGTGAGACCGACCCCCATTTATTTTTACCCTACAACATTTTTTCAAAACATACCTAGGCCCTATCTCCACTCCCTAAGTAGGCTCCCATACAAATAACAGTTGGAGCAAATTTTATAAAAATGTAATTTTGTATGGGAGCCTACTTAGGGAGTTGAGATAGGGCGTAGGTATGTTTTGAAAAAATGTTGTAGGGTAAAAATAAATGGGGGTCGGTCTCACTAATGACCCCTATCGGACACACCATTGGACCGGTAGAAGCTGATTAAATAAAACAAGTTTACAAAAAATAAAAAAAATTGCATGGGGACCGCCTTAACAGTTAAAGATAGAGGGTAGGTGTGTTCAGAGAAAATGTTTGGACTAAAAAAATATTGTGGGTCGGTCATACATTTTGTTGCTCTAAGGGCACTATTAGGGCTGTTAGAGCGGTTGGAACAAATTTTAAAAAATGTCGTTTTGTGTGGGAGCCCCCTTAGAAATTGGAGATAGGGTATTAGTTTGTTCCAAAGAAATGTTAAGACGTAAAAAATAATAGGGGTCGATCTTATAAAGGACCCCTCTATGACGCAGCATTGGAGCAGTAGAAATGATTTTAAGATTGGAAAATTACAATAAAATTTTTTCAAAAAAATTTAAAAAATAGTAATAATCGTTATGCCACGATCTTCCTGGGCAAAAAATTTGTAGAATTGATAGAAGTTTTACACAAAAAAATTTCCAAAAAATCGAAGAGTAAAAACATTTTCAAAAATGAGATTTAAATTTTAAAACTTAAAAATTGCATACTAGGTCGCTTTTAAGAATTTTTTGGGATTTTTTTTTAAAAAGTACGTAAAAAAACAAAAATTTTGAAAAAAAAAAAATTGAAATTTGGACCATTATTGAAGAAGTTATGATTAAAAGAAGTTTGAGTTAAGGAACAAACTACCAATTTTTAAAAATTCGATATCTTTTGAACGGGTCATCAAAAAAATCTGAAAATTTACCACGAAGGAGTTTTCGAAGGGTACTAAAAACTGTGAACAAATTGGGAAAATCTAAAAAAAAGGTTTTTCAAAGTGTCCGATTTCACATGGAATGCCCCATATATATCTATTCTGAAATTTTCAGAGACGTTTCTTGCCTTTTTTCAAGAAAAAAAATGTTGAACATTGCACTATGCTTATATTTTACAATAATGGGCTATATTACACTGTACGACAAAATTCAAATTTTGGTTGCACCCATGATCGGGACCAAAAAATTCTGAAAATAGAGGTAAAAAAAAGATACCCGTGTCTCCCAGTTTTTCTAGATCTATTCGTTTTCGCTTTTTATTAGCAAATCAATATTTTGTATTTATTCGAGTTTCAATCACTTGGGGAAGTGAGGATTACACCCGCAACAGTTAATCGTGATAGCTTAAATTTTTCCGAAATACTTGTAAATAGTGTCAGATAAAATGTGCAAAACATGAGGAAGATCGGTAAACGGGTTTAAAAGTTATGAAGAAATATCTCAAATTTTGAAGTTTTTTTACATCTTTTTATACCTTCTATTTAGTGATATGGTTCAAAATACTCTAACTTTTGAAAGACTATTTCGGCTCCTAAAGTTTGACATATATATTTGTTTTTTACCTGGCCAGGTTGGTATTGAACTTCGAGAAAATCGCTCCAGTGTTTCAGAAGTTATGATCAAAACCGTGGTTGCATCTTGAATTCCCTCGCTCAAAAAAAACCCTAAATGCTCTTTTAAAATATTGGTATGCCAAAAATATATTTTACAAAGTAACTTTATCGCTAAAAAAAGTTTACAATCGAAAAAAAAAATGTATACTTAAAAAAATTTTACACTCAAAAAAAAATTTACACCCAAAAAAATATTACACTAAATTTTTTTTTTTACAAAAATTATAAAAAGGAATTTTTTAATGCAAATGAAAAATGTCGAGTCAAAATTTTTAACAATTTTGTTATCACGTTAGAAAAATTACTATCACCTAAAAGGGGCTAATGGAGGGTATGCATGGATTCGGCCAAGTCGTTTTTAACTTTTTTGGTTGTTTGTTAGTGGCAATTCTAAAGAAAATTGTGGCAACTCTAGAAAAATTTTAAATATCGTTTTTCAATGCACACAATTCATTTTTGTTGCCATCATAGAAAATTTTTGAGTGTAAAATTTTTTTTGAGTGTACTTTTTTTTGCGTGTAAAATTTTTTTGAGTGTATTTTTTTTTTTTTGGAGCGATAAAATTACTTTGTAAAATATTTTGCTGGCATAGCAATGTTATTCAAAGAGCATTTAAAGTTTTTTTGAAAGAGGGAATTCAAGATGAAACTTATTCAAAATTCACGGTTTTGATCATAACTTCTGAAACACTGGATCGATTTTCTCGAAATTCAATACCAACCTGACCAGGAAAATAACAAATATATATGCCAAACTATAGGAGCTTCCAAATTGTCCTTCAAAAGTTACCATATTTTTAACCCTCTATCATTTAAAAGAGAGTATAAAAACATGTAAAAACGTCCAAATTTGAGAAATTTCTCCATAACTTTTAAACCCATGGACCGATTTTCCTCATGTTTCGTAAATTTTATCTGATACTATTTGCAAGTATTTCAGCTTAATTTAAGCCATCACGATTAACTGTTGCGCGAGTAATCCTCACTACCCCAAGTGATTAAAACTCGAATATATACAAAATATTGATTTGCTAATAAAACGCGAAAACGAATTGATCTAGAAAAACTGGGAGACACGGGTATCATCTTTTTTTTACGTCTATTTTCAGATTTTTTTGGTCCCGATCATGGGTGCAAAATCGTGTCGTACAGTGTTATGTATGCGAATGAGTAATATTAACTCTTAAGAAACATTTACAATAGAGATGTGATCGTGGGTGAGTTTTCTTTAATATCACGCACTCTCAACAAAGAAACATTTTAATCACTTTCGATCTTTTATTTTGCTCACGCTCAGTCACGCTCACGTGAGTATCGTGCCCGTGACAAAATTGTTTTCTACTGACGTGAGCGTACATGAGCGTGAGGAAAATGAAAAATCGTGCGTGATTAAAATTTTTCCTCACCCACGATCACATCTCTAAAGCGTTTCTTAAGAGTTATTATTACTCATACGCATTAGTAATATACCCAATTATTGTAAAATATAAGCACGTTAAAATTAAAAAATCTGTCTTTTTGGGAAATTATTAACAAACAATTTGGAATTAGGGGATTCCTTTCATTAAATCTGTATATTTTGTTTTGCGTTCAAATTTGCTATAGTAAGGCCTATATAAATTTAAAATTTCATTACAATATGCTCAAAAACAAAAATTTTACTGGATATTGAAAATTTACATGATAAAATTAAGCCCAATATTTTGAAAAAAGGGGGTAGGAAAGTGCTGAAAAAGGTGTGGGGGGAAAAGTAAGTAAAAAAGTCTGTCCGCACTAATTGTAAGAGCTGTTGTACTAAAAAATTAAAATTAAAATAAAATTAAAAATGAAAATGAAAAAAAAAAAAAAAATATATAGGGCCACCTTAAGTGTTGAAGAGTGAGAATAGGTATGTTCTGAGAAAATGTTGGTATTGAAAAAATATTGGAGATTGGTCGTACATATGGCTCGTCTAGGGGCAACCCTGGCAACCATTAGATTGGTGGGATCAAATTTTTTATAAATGATATTTTTCTTGGGAGCTCTCTTCGTGGGGGGGATTCCTTTCATTTAAAATAGTGTCTACGGTCAGTACCGTAGTACCGGGAATACCGGTATTCCCGGTTCTCGGTATTACCGGGAAATGGTACCGGTTTCCCGGTTCTTAATTCAATCCCGGTACCGGTTCTGACGGTATTCCCGGGACTACCGGTATGTATTTTTTGTAAAATTTTGTGCAATTAAAATTTTTTCTTTGCTTTTACCAAAAAAAATACAAAACATGTGAAAAATACCATTTCCATATTATTTTTTGAATTTTAGAAAAATAGTTACATGATTTTCAAATAATTTTACAAACACAACTAAATACTTCTGAAATACTGATTAAATAGTGTAATTTAAATATTTTATGGTGTAGTATTTTTTTGGTTTTTGAGAACCGGTACCAGGATCAGAACCGGGAATACCGGTGTTCCCGGGAATATATCTAGAACCGGGAAACCGGTACCAGAACCGGGAAACCGGTACCAGAACCGGGAATACCGGTATTCCCGGGAATACCGAGAACCGGGAAATGGGGGGCACTAATTTAAATTTATATTTTGTTTTGTGGTCACATTTTCTATAGTAATCCCCTAATTCCCAATTTGTTTGTTTAGAATTTCCAACAAAAAACCTAATTTTTTGCAATTTTTATTGTCACGTCTATATTAAAGGCGGGACTTTTATATATTCATGTTGTTAGCTACTTAATATTAAAGAATATTTTTATTTTATTTTTTATTGAGAATTACCATATAATTACAAATCATATACTAATTTTACTAACCGAGAACTGGTAACATTGTCCTTCGTCTCGTTGTAGCGAAACAGACTAAGGCCCTGGTGGAAATCGAACCCACGACCCCCAGACTCATAGGCTGGCACGATACCAACTAGCCCACTGGGGCGCCTATATTAATGAATACATATATGTTTGCTTTGGTAGGGAAAACAGAGGCGTGCACTTTTTTCCCAGCAAATTAAAATTAAAATTTGTTTTACAAATGGGTCAGTTTTCGATGAGGCTGGGAGCACAAAATTCAAAATTTTGACACACTTTTTTTTAACTCATCTACGTGATGTTGCCTTTCAGACTAATCGAAAAACGTATATGGTCTGAACAAAATTTTTTAGCTGTACGCAAATCAGTATTGGTACTTTTTGGAAAAAAAATCCATATATTTTTCTAATTTTCAAGTTTGAAACTGTGTATCTTGTAACACAGAGCTTCTCACTAACTTTTGCTTTGCGACCCCTTTTCAATATTTAAAATTTTTCGCGACTCCCCAACATAAAAAATTATTAACGTGAACTTTGACCTAAGTTTTTTCAAAAACCTGAAGTAATGGAAAAATTTGGAAACCAAATTCAGAAGCAGCATTGAAAGATAAATCGAAACACTGTGATCAGATCCCAGACGCATACCAAAAATTTTAAGTAAAAAATTTCTAAAAAATAAAACAAAAACACTATTTTTTTTGAACTTTGACCTAAATTTTCTCAAAAATTGGGAAACGGAATCCCGAACTACGGCATTTTATATCGAAACTTACTATCTTAATCGATTTTTTATTTCCGAAAATAAAAGAAAAACACTAGTTAAATCTGATCAGAAATAAAGAAATGTTTACCAAGAAAGCATTTAAAGTCCAATTTGTTCTTTTTTCAAAATTATGTACCAATGTATGGTATTGATCGAAATTTTATTCGATCACGAATCTAGATCTAATATTCGGATCCTGATTTGGAATCAGCATTAAAAAGTAAATCGAAAAAAGTGGTCAGATCCCAGACGCATGCGAAAATTTCACAAACAATGCTCTTTAAAATGCACAAGAATACGCTTTTGTGAACTTTGCCTTTAATTGTCTCAAAAACCTAACATACTAGAAAAATTTGGAACCCAGATTCGGAATCAGCATCGAATAGTTAATGGGAATTCCGAGAAATTAACAACTGCACAGTGATTACGGAGGGACCTTAAGTGATGGAAAATTTTGTTTTCTTTAATAAAAGTATTTGTATATTTTTCTAAATAACAATAAAATAAAATATATTTTAAATTTACCAAAATTTAAGGTTTCAACAAACTTCTTCGCGACCCCTCTGAAACTCAACCTCGACCCCCCAGTGGGTCGCGACCCACCGTTTGAGAACCATTGTTGTAACAGAACAAGATATTTTACTGGTTATGGTCTTCAAAACAAAAACAAAATTTTCTAGTTGACTAAGAATTATGTGGTATCCCACCAAAAACTGCTGCTTCGCCGTAAGCAGGTTTGTAAGGGAATGTTGAGTTGACATTCCATTACAAACCCGCTTACGTATGGCATGATATTTGGTCGCGATGTCCCATTTCATCCGAGCGCTTATTTCAGCGCAATTAAAATGTAATGAAATCATACCTTCTTGGAAGCTTACTAGGTGTATTTTAGCAAGCATATTGGATGCTCAGAAATCATTGCTCCAATGCGTCATCCAAATTTTCGTTTTGCTGTTTTATGCTCGTAAGTCGTCGTATAATTTATAGTTTTTTCGCTCTGCCTTACGGCAGTGCATACTAGATGCACTACTGTAAGCGAATGTATTTAAAAATGTCTGTTTATATTCGTAATTTATCGCAAAATTTATATTTATATCTCTGCCTTACAGTAGTGCATCTAGTATGTACTACTGTAAGGCAGAAACATCTACGTGCTGAAGACGAAGCGCTTGTGTATGCCAGAAAAATTATGAACTGCTTTCACAATTTCGATTATTTTTTGCTGGGATGTGACAAAGCTATTTGTATTTTTTTTAAAGTTGTAGCAACTGCCTAAATAAACCTACTTGAGGTACCCAGCAAAACTTAGATTACCAAATAAGGTATAAAATAAGGTATATGATCTCTTATTTTATACATTGCAGCATTGATGATTTTAACAGGCGATGAGACTCAAAGTAATGCATCCACATTATCACATAGAATACCAGTAAGGTATAAAATAAGTCATAAATTTATAACGAAGAATACCAGTAAGGTGTAAAATATATGATATTTTATAGGTTACCAGTAAGGTATATAATATAGCATACCAGAACGTAATATATAAGGTGTTACGAGTAGTAAAAAAGTAATTTTGTATTAAATTTACTCACGTGATTGTAAGTGAGTGTAAGTAGATATAACATGCTAGTGAGTGTGTGTCGTTAGAAATTTCTTGTCGTGAGCCCATCTCTAGTTTAAACTTATGCATTTTTTTATAAAATAATTATTTTTTATGTTATTGTAATGCATTATGCATTTAATTCTAAATAATGCATTATTTCAAACTTTTAAATAATACATAATGTAACCAAACATAAATCATCCATGATATAATGTTTAGAAATAATAAATATCAAATACATTTTTCCAATAATCATGCATTACGTAGCAAATTATTAGTAATGTATTATTTTTCACTTTAAAATAATACGTTGTGGAACAAATGTTTGGTAAGACATCCTAAAATAATGCTACAAATAAGGTATATACATTACCTGGTAATGTGTTATATAATCACTACCCATTACCAAAGTTTTGCTGGGTAGTGTTTACTTCTTCAACATTCTCTTTTATACCAATTTGAATGTGGGCCGATCCTGGCCTGTACAAAAACAGAAAAATAGGCCAGGATCGGCCCACATTCAACTTGCTATAAAAGAGAATGTTGAAGAAGTAAACACTACCTCAAGTAGGTTTATTTAGGCAGTTGCTACAACTTTTAAAAAAATCCAAATTTCATAAAAATTTGATACATAATAAACACAAATGGCTAGCAGTTTAAGTTTTTGTATGCTAATGGTGTACTTCGTCAGGGGCCCCTGGTGGTGCTCCTAGTGGGCATGTAAGGTCCAAATTTAAGCTCGAAATTACGTTAGCTAAATTGCAATAAATTTCACTGCAATCGGTCCAAAACTTATTGAATGCCCGGATTATTACCAAAAAAATTGAAAAATTGAAATTTAATTTATGTAAATTTAAAAAATAAAATAAAAACGAAAACAATTAAAATTAAAAAATGTAAATAAGGAATTAAAAAAAAAATTGTAATAGAAAATTTAAAAACAGGAATTTTCTTATTAAATTTATTGAACATGTCAACGTTAAGCTACATAAAAAAAAAATAAAAACCAAACCACCACCCTCAATCACCCATCAATACTAGAAATTTGTTCACCCATCCACACATACAGATTATTAACATTTGTGCAAAGATGTTCCTGTGTAGTTTATAACCAGAGCTTCGAAGAATGAAATCCTTTTCGAATGAATTCTCCAAAAAAATCCATTCAATTTTCGTAGTCAGTGAATGCATTCGATTTTAAAAATCAACATTGAATGCAGTCCTAGGAATGCATTCGATTAAATGGAAAAAATTAATACATTCGATTAAGAAAAAACGAATGCATTCGATTTTTTTATCATTCCTCTGCGAATGCAATCGATTTTTTAAATAGATAGATCAAAACGGAGAAAAATGTTGGTCCATAGTATCGTCGACCCTCTTTATATGTGATGACCCTAATGGGCCCCAATGATTAAGCCATTCGATTTTTCAAATTGAATGAAAAGAAAATCGATTGCATTCGATTTTTTAAAGTCGAATAAAAAAATAATCCAATGCATTAAATTTTTAAAAGTCGAATGAAAAATAAATCGAATGCATTCGATATTTATAAATCGAATGAGTCTAAAGTGAATTCATTCAATTCGTTAAAATATAATTGGGGAATGCAATCACTAAATTTTCATTCGTAATCCCAAATCGAATTAAGGAATGGAATCCTTCGAAGCGCTGTTTACAACCAACCCACCCACCCCTCTTTTTGGCTTTTACTTCGTTCTTTCGAAACAACTTCTTCTTGTTTACCATTGTTTAAGGCATTTAAAAAGGTTAAAGACCCACAAATCGATTGACGATAATAACACGCGCTTTCTGGCAACAGTTACAAACCGTAAATTTCAGATTTTCCCAAAAACAGCAGCAACAACAACTACCAAAATATGTATTCAAAAGTACGCTTGGTTGAATAGATGGATGCATGGCAGCTTGTTATTGCTAAAACGTGCCAAATAAATTGAAAAAACAAGAAAACTCCGAATATTGTTTCAGCAGGAATATAGATACGTAGAGGGTAAAATTATATAAGTATTTTGATAGAAAATAAGATTGAAATTTTCATAATATCAACTGTGTACGCATGAAAGAAGACAACAACAAAAACTTTTGGTTTTCCTCAAACAAGCTAAATACAGTTAAATCCGGTTATAACGAACTCCGAGGGACCAGTACAAATAGTTCGTTATTAGCGAAGTTCGCTGTAAGCGGGATATATTTTGTATCAACCTAGTTTTATTTTCAAAAAAATACATTCAACTTTGTATTATTTGATGTTTTTTTAGTAAATAAACTACTTATTGACACGGCTCGACCGAAACAACTTTAACCTCAAGTTGCGAACACTGTTAATGTCTCTCTTGACTATAAATCTGGGGTGCCCCACTACTATATTTCGACGAAAATCAAAATCGAGCCGCTTTTAAATAAATCGCGGTCAAACGTCAATAAATTCACATTTTAAGCTTATCTCTCGAAAACAATGAGAGATATGAAAAAATTACTCCAGACAAAAATTATCCCACGGAAAAAATGCAATAAAACTACAAATTCACATTTTACAATTCCGAGCCAAAAACTTCGCGTTTTTTTTTAAATAAATAACGAACTGTCAATACCGCGATTAAAACTTTATTTATTTAAATTTAATCGGGTTTGTGGCAAAAAAAAAATATTTTTGCAACATGTTTTTTATAATGTTTAACTGCAACTTTGTGTGTTAATAACTTGAAAAGGAAGCGAGATATTAAAAAATGACTCATGAGCAAAATTATTCCTTGCAAAAAATGCAATAAGATCGTGGGACCATAATAATCAGTTCGTTTTAACCGAGGATTCGTTATAACCGAGTTCGTTATAAAAGAAGTGTTTTGTGTGAAAATTGATGCCAAAACGTTTGGACTTTACAATTAATTCGTTATAACCGAGTTTGACTGTACATAGAATTTCCATTACAACTCTGATGTTAGAGGTTTCGTCAATCAGAGGATTACAACATCTCTTTCGGTACTCATATTTTCTGTGTTTTTTTTTTATTTTAAATTAAGACCCATCATTGAAATATTAACTTTAATACAAAAAATAGTAAATTTAACAATTGAGCGTTTCTCACTCGCAAGCAAATTCTCCTTGTCCACAACCCACAGTAGTTTATTATCGATTTTTTTTTGGGAAAAATTCGCCCATTTAGTAAGTACTGGACTGATTGTAGTGAAATTTATAATGGTTATAACTAGGGATGAGATTTTCATGCACTCAAAAATCTTAAATATGCGCTTAAAATATGCAATAAAAACTCAAAATATGCACTAAAAACCTAAAAATATCCACTAAAAAAAAAAATATTTGTGCAATAAAAATCTTGTTTTCATGCGAAAAACTTTTAAAAAAAAGTTAAAAATAACGCCAGCTTTGAATAGTTACATTTAAAACTTTATGCAAGCAAGATTTTTTAGAAACTAAAACAATCTATAAAAGAATTTTAAATAATAAAACGAAAATTTTTTATATTTTCAAAATAAATTTTTCAAATTTTAAACAGTTTTTGAAACAAATAAATTTCAATATGTGTTTTTGTTAATTTATGCCAAAATATGCAAAAATATGCACTAAAAAGTTGGAAATATGCACAAATATGCATTTTGGCCAAAATATGCTAAAATATGCAAAAACAAATCGATACCATTTTAACGCAAATTTCTTGATTCTGAAAGATAATTGGTCGATATTGTTTTTAGACTATCGACAAAAAACATGCATTTGCATCCCTAGTTATGACTAACGTAATTTCGAGCTTAAGTTTTGTCTAAAAAACATGCTTAAAATATTTATTTCACATTCTGATTTATAGCCCTTTTTTCCCGATCCTGGTCCAGTTTTTCAGGAATAGCTTAGTCATATAACGTCTAATCTTTTTCAAGATTTTTTCTGTTATATTTTAAAATCATAACCAATAAAATATCTTGATTTGTTAAAAAGTTACATTATTTTAGACATAAAAAAAAATGGGAATTTTTACCTTAAAAGTACCAACACTCTTTTGCTTCCAGCTGAAAAGTTTCGTTTAGAACATACATATAAATTTTTTCAATTAATCTGAAAGGCAAAATCAAGAGGATGAGTCAAAAAAAAATTGAATGTCAAAAATTTGTATTTTGTGCTCCCCAGCTTCATCAAAAGTTGAACCAATTTTAACACAAATTTGGAATTTCATTTTACACACCCCTCTTTGAGCAACTTTAGGTTGTGCTAAAATGGTGAAAAAATCGGCTTATGGAATTTCACTCCTCTTTATTTTGAGCTTCAAAAATCGTTAACACGAAAACCCTAGCAGATCCTGTTTTCGAGTTATTGCATAATAATTACACTGTTAGTCAACAAAAACCTCACCACTGAAATATCCAACTGATTTTTATAGATTTTGCTCCTCTGGGTCCAAATCTGCAATACAATTTTTTCTAGCACGTACACTCAAAAGAAAAACTCTGTCAAAAAATTTGTAAAACGACTTTCAATTTGATTTAACAAACTTTCAGCAGTTTTTTTTTTTGCTGAAATGTATATTTTTACTAAAATCTATGTCATTTAGTTTTACAAAATAACAGACATTTTACTGCTTTTTTACTGTTTTTGTTTGCTGAATTTCAAAACATTTTTTTTATTATTTTTTAGTTATGCAGAAAGAGTTTGCTGTCATTCTTTTTTCAAGAAAATTTTCTAAATTTTTTTTTTCAAAGTGCTATTTTTTTTTTTTGTTTTTTTATGCAATCAAAACGATGTTTTTAAACATATTTTTAGCAGAAATAGTTTTTTTACAGAAATAGTTGGCTGTCATCCTTTTTTCAAGAAAACTTTCTTAATTTTTTTTCAAAATGCTGTTTTTTTCGTTTTTTAATTGTATAAAAAACGATTGAGACTAATAATTGACAAAACTAAAAAAAATCTGTAGGTTATATTGCTAATTTTACAGAAACAATTTTTTATTTTTTTAAGTTTAAATTAAAACAAAAAACTATTAAAGTTTTCAAGAAAAAATTTTTCTAAAAACAAAAAATTTCTAGAAGATGTCTTAGCAGATTTCACTGCTGTTTTGACAGATTTCTCTGCTGATTTAACCTAGATAGTTTTGACAGATTTCAGATAAAATCAGCAGATTTCTCATATGGCTCAAATTGTGTGTGTTTTCAGCAGATTTTTCTGCGGATTGGACTAAGTATTTATTTTGAGTGTACCGTTTTTAAGATATACGCTTTTAAAAAGTCAAAAAAAAAAAACTAATCATTTCGCACTTTTGGGGGTCCACTGTTATGTTTCTTCCAACGAATAGTACTTAATTTCATGTAAATTGAATCTTCTGATTCCAAAACTGCAGTCCAAATTTTTTTAGCAGGTACAGTTTTCAAGATATTCGCATTTAAGATTTTCGCGTGGAAAATTTTTCAAATGCGAATATCTCGAAAACGGAATATGCTAAAAAAATTTGGGTTCCAAATTTTTGAAATCAAACTGTAAAAATTTCAAAGCAATTTATTGTTTTAACAAAAACAATTTACACAGAAATTTTGACAACGCGGTTGGTTGCGTTTTACAAAATTAGGGGTTTAATAAAATTTCAGTGACGATTACACAAAAAACATTTGAACATTTTCAGTAATATCGATTTAAGGTTGCAATTTTTTTCACATACCTACTAGTATTTACATTTAATCAATCAATACTTTCATTCATATGTATCATAAAAAACTTTTCAAACATGTTCTACGAATATTTCATTATTTTTGAGTAAGTTTTCATTGAAATTAACTTTAATGACACCAGTTTCATTGATCAAATGAAACCTGTCTTCGGTTGAAGAGGTGAGTAATTTTTTATTATGCTCATGTCAGTTTTAATTTTTTTTACAATGTTATATTTTTCAGTGTAGGTTGCCCCTTGTTAGAGCAAATTTCTAATATAGTGCATTTTGTATGGGAGCTCACTTAGGCAGTGGAGAAAAGGGATATGCATGTTCGGAAAAAATGTTTGGAGGGAAAATTTAATGGTGTATGGGGACCACCTTAATGGTTGAAGATAAAGGGTAGGTATGTTCTGAGAAAATGATGGTATTAAGCAAGTATTGGAGTTTTGTCATAAATTTGACCAGTCTTGGGCAATCGTGTGGCAGTCAGAGCGGTGGGAGCAAATTTCATAAAATTGCCATTTTGTAGAAAATAGTGAGAAGGTTGTATCAGAAAAATGTTGGGTTGTAAAATATAATGGGAGTCGGTCTAACATTTCACCCTTCTAGGAGCGACTCCGTGGGAGGATTTTTGTATTTTTTTGCTCACTTCTAAAGGTGTGCAGTGTAAGACGGATCCCCATTAGTTTTATCACCCCAACATGTTTTTTGAACAAACTTACTCTATATCACAACTCCTCAAGGGGGCTCTCATAAAAAATTACATTTTTAAAAAATTAGCTCCCATCTCTAATTATCCAAAGGATGTCCCTAAAGGAGTCAAATGTATGATCGACCACCAATATTTTTTCAATACCAACATTTTTTCTGGACATACCTACCCTTAATCTTCAACCCTTTAGGTCCTTAAGTGTTATAAATTTTAAATTTTGTTTTTAAGGACATTAGCTTATAGCGCTAATTTTTCTCCCATGAGGGGAAAAATGTATAACCGACGACCATTACTCCCCCCCCAAAAAAAATTTTTGTTAAACTAGTAGAAATTTGTTAAACTAGTAGAAATTTCAAATGATCCTTCATTACAAATTTTAAGAATTATTTCATAAAATATGAAAGAACAAAAAGTACACTTTTTTTGTACCAATTTTACGACCCTTAGAAATTAAATTTTTAACAGGTACATTTTTTCAGACGGTTTTTACCAAAGGATCCTGTATTCCAAATTTTACTCCTTTTGTGCCCTTAACAATTTATCAAAAATCAGGCCACATTTTTTTTATTTTTTTTTTTAGTTTAGATGTTTGTCTATCCACATAAACAATTCATGAAAACGCCCTCCTGCAGGAGGGCGTTTTTCGTATTCTTCGAGAAAATCGAAAATTTTTATATTTAATTTTTTTTTTGTTATTTTGCATTCAATGTCGTTTTTATTAGCCATCCCGGGTGAAAATGACCATGCATGTTCATACATGCTCATACATGATTCCATGTATGATAGTATATGAACAATATATGGAAATGTATGTCATATATGGGAGCATATATGAACATACACAAGTAATGTAATATTCCATATATGTAAAAGTATGCAACTATGTGTGGATAGGTATATGTCATACTCGTTCATATATGCATATGCATAGCATACATGTCTTAAAAACAATTTTTTTGAAGGTTGGGTTCGGCAGAACTTTGCAAAATTGGATGAAGTTCATGAATGTGTTCAGTCTGAAAAAGTCGTTCGGTTGGACAATAATGATCATACATCATCAACATTGGTTATAATTTTTGTTTTCTATAGGCGAATATGAACGGCGTAAACAACCAAATTAAGAAGAAAATTCGAACAATCTAACGTCATTACTGTCAGAGCTGCGAAGGATTTCATCCCTTAATAAGATTTGGTGTTCTGAATTAAACTTTAATGATTGCATTCCCCAATCACAATTTATCGAATGAATTTACATTTGATTTTAAAAGTCTCATGAATAATAAATGAATGAAATAAAGAATGCATTCACTTTTAAAAATTCTTATAAACAAGGATTCGCCTTAATGGTAAAAACCGAATGCATTCCATGAAATATTGATAAGTAGGGCAAGTACTTTCATGAAAATGCATATTTTTACTCAGCATTTTTAAAATAACATAAATTAAATATCTATCCGAATCAATAAATTTGCAATAAAATGCCATTGATTTGTAGTTGCATATTTTTGCATATTTTCGTATAAATGCATATTTTTGCATATTTTCATATAAATTGGATTTTTTTTTAAATTTCATCAATATTTTTTCAAAACTTCCTTAGGAAGATTCAAAACCTATCCCCTATTGCTTATAGAAAAATGCATTTATTTATGGAAATCATATTCTGATGCATTTTCGAAAGACGATAGATCCTTGAAGTATAATTTTTAGATTCTGAGAAATGTTTTCTACTGAAAATGTTCCTATTTTGAGAGATTTTACAGGAAAATTGCGATTTTATTATTTTTTTACAGGAAAATTGCGATTTTATTTTGATTAGATTTTGGGTGGGGCATTTTGAGTTAATTTTTTGACTTGAAAATCGGAAAATTCCAAAAAAGTGAAAAAAGAAATTTTTAAAATAAATAATTTTTTTTTAGAACAAAGAACAAAAAGTATTGAAAAATAAATTGTTCTAGAAAAATATTGTATTTCAATGTTTTTTTTATAAAATTTTTTACTTCAGAAATATTCAGTGACTCAAAGAAAAAACTTCTCAAGTAAAAAATAATTCACTAATTAAAAATTGTTTCCACTCAATAAAATATTTTTAAGAATTGTCGAGGGCCTTAAAATATTGACAAAGCCTAATTTATGTTGACAAATTATTTTTTTTTAGTAAAAACAATATTTTTAGATGCATATTTTTGAAGTTTTTAGTGCATATTTTGAATTTTTAGACGCATATTACACTGTAAGACAAATTTCAACTTTTTTTTTAACACCAGAACGAGACCTTATACACTTGAAAGTAGAGCCCCTCTGGAGTAAAACTGCATTTACAGTTTTTCATTCGGTGATCATTTGTCCTTTTTAGAGGACTTTAAAGTTTTGAAGGACATTTAAAGTAAAAAAAAAAAAATATATATTTCTACTTATCCTACGATACTGAGATAAAAAGCAAATGAAAGAGGAAAGCTTCCTCAATTTTTTAAACATGTTCGTTTTGTCATATCAGGTTAAAAGGATATCAATAAGGTCCTTTCAAAACTTTGTCCTTTAATATCCTTGAGAATTTCCAGCCATTTCTTCCGGAAAAAATATATGTTAAGGACATTGATATGCACTAACACATTGTTAAATTTCATCCTTCTCACTTTGTTAATTTAGTGTAAAAAAAAATAAGTTTTTATATATAACTGAAAATATATTTTTTTGTTTACACATAGCCTCCCAAATATTAACCAATTTTCTTGGAAAAAAATCTAACACATGAATAAATGGATATACATGTGAAACTGGACCCTCCATGGAGTAAAAGTTCGTTCATAGTTTTTTATTCGGTGATCCGGTCTCCTTTAAATACCATGTACAATGTTAACCAAAGTGAGAGATTTAAAAAAACAAATGAATTTGTTTCTTTGGGTTAATAATTTATGTTTTTTTTTGTTTGGTTTAGTTTTTAGATTTTAAATTGTTTTTTAATAGTTTTATTAACAATCTAATGGATTGTCTTTATAATTTTGTTAACTAATATTAAAATGCATCATTTGAAGTCTATATGTAAATAAATCGTATAAAAAACACGTGTTTACTTATTTGTACTTTTACTTATGCAAGTATATGCTATATGTATGACAATTGCTGTGTTTTTCAATAAGTGGATTTATTTTCGGATTAATTTTATTTAGTTCAAAATAAATAAATTAAAATGCCAAAACAAATTTGGAATATTTTTTTTCCATAATCTACGATAAATAAGCAATTATTATCCTAAAAAATAATAAAAAAATCTGGAAACTTAAAAAAGTTATAAATAAATCAAAATAAATCCAAATAAATTTTAGGATTTAATAAATCCGTTTTGGATTAATTTTGTTTTATTTATAACTTTTCTCATTTTCCAAATTTGTTCATTATTTTTTTCGGATTATAATTGCAAATTTATTGTAGGTTACGGAAAAAAATATTGCAAATTAGTTTTAGTATGTTAAAATATTTTTTTTAAGCAAAACAAGATTAATCAGAAAATAAATCCACTTATTGAAAAACACAGCAAATATATTTTTTTAACTCTTGCTGTAAACAACAACCTAAAATTAAGGCAAAGCCGAAAAACTTCCTCTGAAATTCTTGAGTTTGACTTTATATCACCATTTCCGCAACAAACTAATAGAAGTAATTTTAAAAAGTTTTTGAATTTTATATGTCATTTGTAACTTAAAAGTTTATTTAAAAGGAGACCGGATCACCGAATTAAAAACTGTGAACTTACTTTTACTCCATGCAGGGTCCAGTTTCACATGTATATCCATTTATTCATGTGTTACATTTTTTTTTCCAAGAAAATGGGTTAATATTTGGGAGGCTATGTGTAAATAAAAAATATATTTTCAGTTATATATAAAAACTAATTTTTTTTTTACACTAAACTAACAAAGTCAGAAGGATGAAATTTAACAATGTGTTAGTGCATATCAATGTCCTTAACATACATTTTTTCCGGAAGAAATGACTGGAAATTCTAAAGGATATTAAAGGACAAAATTTTGAAAGGACCTTATTGACATCCTTTTAACCTGGTATGACAAAACGGACATGTTTAAAAATTTGAGAAGACTTTCTTCTTTCATTTGCTTTTTATCTCAGCATCGTAGGATAAGTAGAAATATTTTTTTTTTTTTTTTTACTTTAAATGTCCTTGAAAACTTTAAAGTCCTCTAAAAAGGACAAATGATCACCGAATGCAAAACTGTAAATGCAGTTTTACTCCAGAGGAGCTCTACTTTCAAGTGTATATGGTCTCGTTCTGGTGTTAAAAGTAGTGTTGTACGGTGTTATAGGCACATATTTTCGTTTTTTAGTTGCATGAAAGTACTTGCCCTATTGATAAGTAAAGATAATTGTATTCAGTGACTATAAAAATCGAATGTATTTTATTTGTGAACTCATTCGAAAAGTGGTTAATTCTTCGAAGCTTTAATTATCCTAAAGTATCATAAAGTCCAAAGTATATTTTTAAAATATTCGTTAGTTTTTATAAAAAAAATCAGTGTGATAAATTAGTACAAATTATTTATATTTGAAAAAATTTCAATTAATAGACGTTTTATGGAAAAAAAAAATACAAAAAAATTTTACATACAAATTCATGTATGACAATGTATGATCATTAATGTACATGTACCCTCAAATTACGGATATGCACATGTATGGAGATCCATATATGCATCATATATGAACATACATGGTCATTTTCACCCGGGATCGCAAAACTTTGAAGAAAAGTTTAATTATACCTTAAAAGAAATTCAAAATCCTGAATTGAAAGAGGATTTTGACTAAATACTAGAGTTGTCAGTCGATTAAGAATAATTCGATTAATCGATCAAACAAAACCCAACTTTTGTTCGAATAATTCAAAAATGACGATTTTCGAATAACGAATAAATCGATTAATTAATGTCGATTAATCGAATATTTTTTTTTTTAATTAAAAAATTAAATAAATGCTTAGAATTTGATTTATTCTCATAAATTTTGAAAGATTTTATACAAAATGTAGGAAAGTTAAAATATATTGTAGCCATAGCCCTGGATAGCACATCCATTATAGAATTAGAGGGAGTTATCAAGTTTTTATTAAATAATTTAGAAAAATTCTAATTCTTTTGCATCAGACTTACTAAAACGTATTAAAATAAGAATTAATGAGAGACGTATAAAAGTGTTAAATACGTTAATAATTTTTCTAAATTCTGGAAATTTTTGGAGCAATGAAAGTTTCTTAAAATATTCTCCTAAAAGCGAAACAAAAGAATATGCAAATGAATTATACTCCAGATTATTTTATGTTGAAAGTAATCACAATAATTCAGATAAAAGTATTGAAATAGAGGAAGTTATTAGTAATGAAAATAATAATCTTTTATGCGAGTTAAATAATTCAATTCAAAGTATTAAAAATTCAGAAAATAAAATGGACTTCAGCGATATATCAGACGATATAGTATATTTGGGAAAATCTGAAAAAAGAACAGAAAAATTAGATAATCTTTTGTATGCTCTTCTTACTATATCACCTACTTCAACAATTAGCGAAAGAGTGTTTTCAAAATCTAATTTAATAAAAACAAAAAACAAAAGATTATTTCTTAAGAACATCTTAAATTGTCTTATTTGACAAAAATTAAAAACAATTATGTCTGAATACTTCAAATTATAATTTGTATTTGAATTATTTCTCAACAAGTATTAAAATCGGCATCCATTAATTAAAAGTGATCCCAGTTATTCAATTTTTAAGTTTTTTTAACTTTTAACTATTCTATTTTTAAGTTTTTTATGCATTTTTTTCGTTAATAAAAATTTCAACTTTCTTATTTTAAGTTTTTAAATATGAATTGTTTATTTTTTTGTTAATAAAAATATTTTTTAAAATAATTTTTTTATTCGTTATTCTCTTCGATTAATCGAATAAATTTTGATCTTTAATCGTTTGATCGAACGAGGAAAAACAATTATTTGAATTATTCGAACAAAATTGAAAGTCGAATAATTGACAACTCTACTAAATACTACATAGACAAATTACACTACGTGACAGTTTTTTGAACAAATGTATCTGACACCTAATCTTTATGTACAATTGTCCGCTGAATCCGAATATGAAGTCAGAATGGTCAAAAGTAGAACAGTTTTCGAGATATTCGAAAATAAGCGTTATTTGTGTTTTTAAAAAAGATGATGTCACTTAAATGCAAATATCTTCAAAACTATTCGTCGATTTATGTATTTCTTTTTTTTTTTAATGAAAGATAATAAAATTACTAAAATAACCATGGGTCGCTTGTGAAGATTAGTCAAGAAATGACAGAGTTACAGTGGACAAAAGTTCAAACTTCATGAAAATTTTATGATTTTTTGCAATTTTGCGCTTTTCAAGTTATTTTTTTAAACCAAACAATTAAAAATTATAATGTTTTTATACATAGCACATTATTTTATTTCAATACAAACATTTTGCGCCCAACAAGACCCAGATTGGTGCAAAAATGACAAAGCTACAGAAGATTTAGTGAATTAACCCACTTTTCATTACTACCATTTAGCCTTGTATTTTTACTTGTGTTTTTTTAAAAAAAATCGAAAAGTGGGATAATTCAATTAATCTACTGTAACTTTGTCATTTTGGCACCGATCTGGATCCTATTGGGCACAAAATGTTCGTATTGAAATTAACTAACGTTCTAAGTGATAAAATTTAAAAAAAAATTATTGTTTGGTTTTAAAAAAATAAGTTGAAAAGAGCAAATAACGGACATTTTCTCGATTTTCTCGTAAACATCTCGAAAACTGTTCTACTTTTGACCATTCTGACTTCATATTCGGATTCAGCATTCGGATTTACATAAAGATTAGGAGTCAGATTCATTTGGTCACGACTTTGTTGAAAATTTGTGACACAGTGTTATCTAAAAGATCTCCCAAATTTGATCTGCTTTACAAGGCATTACTGAAAAGTAATGGACGTATGATAGATGCTTTTTTAAGTAACTAGTTGCTAACTTTATAAGGGGTTGTCTATAAAAATTTCGATAGCTTTAACCAAAAATTTTGAAAAATAAAGTTAGCAATTTGTTACTTAAAAACCCAACCTCAACGATTAGTGAACGTGTTTTTCCAGTATCATCCACCATAAAAACTAAGTCGAGAAATCGTATGTTCCCAAATCATTTGAACTGTACCCATTTTTTTGAATACTATTGAACAAAGAACAAGTGAGAGTATTAAATTCGGCTGTGCGAAATCTACACCCTCCAACATGCAAAAAATAAAAATGGGTCCAAGTGATAGACTTTGAACTTCTTCTACCATAAAAATGTTTATTTTGTTTTACAAAAATACAAAAAACATTTTAAAAAGTGTCGTTTTTCAGAGGTTGGTTTAGTTTTTCGAGGGGGAACTTTTTTCCCCTTGGTCCGATTTTGTCCATTTACGAACTTAGCCGGCCTATGACCATGAGACATATTTGTGCCAAATTTCAGGGGTCTATTTCATGTGTTTTATACAGTCGGACATGCTTGTTTTGTTTTTCTTTTTTATTTTTTTGTTTTACTTTTTTATTAAATAAAAATTAAAAAAAAAACGAAAACCCGATTATTCGAAACCGGTTTTTAGTTACAAAACCGAAAAACCGACTTTTTAAAAGGCGGTTTTTCGAAGAATATGAAAGCCGATTTTTGAAAAAGACGAATATTTGACAACTCTAATTTTATTGTGTCAACACCGCGTATGAGTAACGACTATTTGCGAAACCAATGAATTTTCGTTACTCATACGCGGCGTTGACACAATAAAATACAAGAGAATTAAAGAATTTTTATGAAATCTAATATTCAAATGTTATTTTCTCGAAAAATACTAAAATTTTTTTGTGTGAATAGACAAACATCTAAACTTAAAAAAAAAAATATGGCCGGATTTTTTATAAATTGACTTTTTTAAAAAATTAAAACCTTCAAACGGGTTTCTGAAAATTTTCCAAAAATTTTAGTAGATATCCCATATAAAAATATATATGAATGTTAATTTTTGCGTATTTATACCCTACACCATTCTGTGGTACAGGGTATAATGAGTTTTTGCTGATGTTTGTAACTACCCGAAATATTGGTCCTAGACCTACCTTCAAGCATACCGATCGATTCAGAATTACTTTTTGAGTCGATTTAGCGATGTCCGTCCGTCCGTCTGTCCGTCCGTCTGTCCATCTATCGGTTTAAGCACGACGCAGGTCGCAATTTTCAATCAATTGACTTGAAATTTAAAACTTAAGCATCTTTTGGCCAAGGACGAAGCCTATTGAAATTGGAGAAAATCGGTCCATGTTAAGACCTAGCCCCCATACAAACGCTCCCTTTGGATTCAGCTTAAATGACTTTAGTAACCGTAGTATAACAGATATCGCTTTGAAATTTAGGTAAACAAATTTTGTATGCACGAATCACCATTTTAAATTTCAAAGGAACCGGGTCAGTCCTTCTGGTAGTCCCCATACAAACCACCCTCCCGATATGCACACAATTCACTCAAAATTCATAAAAATGGAAATATTTGATAAAAAAAAATATGTTTTTAAGTGTTAAACGTGCACTTTAGTAACCTAATCAAATCGGAATATAATTGGACTATTTTTGGACCCCATATAAAAATTTCGACCGATATTCAGTTAAATCGGTCTATTGACAAAAAATAAACCAATTCCACTAAAATTTTATCTGTGTGTTTTCTACACCAAATAAAGATCTAACAAAAGACAGATCCAATCGGTCCATGTTTGGACTTGGGACCCATTTTCCGGAAAACACTGGTGTAGGGTATCATATGGTCGGTCTTGACCGACTATAACTTTCATACTTGTTTTGCGTACAATTTCGTAAATTTGATAAATATTTATTCAAGGGAACCCGACACAATTTTAAAATTTTTTCCAATATTTAACCACGCATTAGCTAAGTTTTTAATTGAAAAACCAAAAACACAATTTTCTTAGTTTCATATTGGGGATAGCCCAATACGACCTATTTAATTTTATTGCATAAAATATTTATTTTTGTATTTTCGTACATTCTAAAATGTAAATTTTAAAAGGGTTTTTTTTAAATAAACTATTGCAATTATATTTATTTAAAAAACTCGATTAATCGATAATCGCGATTAACGGCAATTTTTTTAATCGTAATCGCGATTATAAAATATCTCGATTATTTGCAAACTCTAATTAAGAACGTCTTAAATATTGGTATACTCAAAATTAAGATGAGTTGTGCAATTTTGGACGTTTTTTCACACTTATTGTTAGATAGGTTTTCCAAAGACCATTCATTTGATATATATCATGACTAGGTTACTTTGCATAATATAGGAGATAACAAAAACAAAACTAAAAAATGGCCGTATCTTTCATGCACATTTGCATCCTTTAAATATGAATGTCCCTTAATTTTTTTCTACTCTACAAAATAAAATCAATTCTATGAAGATACCTTAAGTAACACAATTCGGTCCGGTTTTTGTCTCCGAGACTTACAAGGAAGGTATCTTATAGCATACACTCTGGTGTTGGGGAGAATGTCTCACAAATTTTCTATATGACTCCAAAAAAATTACTTTGCCTCAATAGATTTTTGGCGGAATCGACATACATTTTACTTTAAGTGTACTTCACATTATTCCAGGTAATTGTTAGAGAGTTTGATATTTGCCAACGATTAGATGACTGTGACATGTTCAACGAATGGAAAATGTCACTAATTGTGAATATTGCTAATAGAGTCTAACTTATGCAATTCCCTTTAGATTTTACAAATATCAGTATTAACTGATAATTAGATTTAATATTCATGTTACTATAATTTCACTAACTACACACATATATGTATGTACGAGTATATACGGCTGTGGCATGTACTTCATGTTGATTTGTAACAAAAAAAAAAACACAGAAAACAAAATATATTAGCCTCATTTTATGGGTACGTGATTTTCACATTAGATTTAATATGTACTAATGTTTAAAAAAATTACATACATATGAGGCATTCCACACCAAATGTCCCGATACATAAAAACCGTTTGTCTTTTGAATGTCTGAATAGGGTGAACGGATAAGCCCTATATATAAGAAAATTGCATTTTCGTTTGTTTTTTTATTTACCAACTAGGCGTATGAGTAATAATAATTTACAAAACAAACTAATTGCTATTTTTATATCCTACAAATAGGGGGTATACTCACTTTGTCATTATCTGTGTAACGCATAGAAATGTCGGTAAAATACCCCATAGAGTTTATATATAGTTGTATTATTGATCCATAATTAACTTAAAGGCAATGTCCATCGGTTCGTTCTTCTGTAGAAACAACGATGCAATCCAAAAATGAGTATCTTTCCTAGTGGCTTGGCTTGGAATTTTTGCGATTTCCCAAAAAACAGTTTACAACGCACACGAGATGAAAAATAATATAACTGGGGTAGGTAAAAGATGCGATAAGGAGTAGAAATCCGCAAAACGAATTACTGGAGCAAGGTTTCTGAGAGCAAGGTTTCTGAGATATCTAAAGGCTTTGGATCAGTGGTCGGCAGAAAAAGGGAACATTTTTATTTTTTTCTTAAACATAGCTTCATCTACCCGCTTTTTTAAATGATACCATGACACTAAATAAAATATTTGTATTTTTAATGCTTTCAGTTGCGAGTTTCGTTGGCATTCGCGTTGTCTACTTGCAAATAGCCAATTTCATTATGCACCTGGTTGCAATGGGTGCCGACCACTGCTTTGGATAATACTTGAGGTACTCCAACAGCACACTTTTCGTTTCCATGATCATTAGATCTTCGCTCCGAAACGACCCGAGTCTCACTCGGACAGGGTTTGTCAACTCATCACAAGCTGTATCACCCAACAACAAAAAAGGATACTGTGCTTTGTGGACTGAGTGTACTGGAGGAAGAGGAATTTTATATATAATTATATATAATTTGATAAAATTATATTAATTTATATATAATTATAAAGGTTAAATTCTTCATAAAGTTGGATAAAATTCTATATTATTATATCCTGGATTTGGTGGATAAAATTATATCAAATTATACACTCAAAAAATTATGTCATTAACTGTTTGTAGTTTATTTAAAAAGTTTTCCGTTTAGTCGTTTTTAAAAGAAAAAACATTTGTTTGATGTTCAGTTTTTATTAATGACTACTTCAGTCCTTTGTTTTAAAAATAACACACTTAAAAATAAAGACTCAGTAACATTTAATTTTTAAAGTCATTTAAAGTCACTGATTATTCTTTTGATTTTTAATGATTTGTGTAAGTAATTTTTTTTTTTAAATTGTTGGTATTTTTTTAATGAAATATCATTAGTTTTTACCTACACAAGTCAGTTATTTTTTTGTAGAAAAAAAAATCAAAAAATTATTTATAGAAATATAAAAACATGTTTGTATCAAGTGACTTTGGCACGATGGGTAGAGTGTCCGGCCAGGATGCAGTTGATTGCGGGATCGATTCCCCAAAAATTTTATTAAAAATTAAAAAAAAAATATTTCAATAAAAAATTGTGAAAAATTACCTACAAAATCATTAATTTTTATTGTTTTCGTAGGTTATTATTTTAAATTTGTTGGTAAAAATAACAGAACTATCATTAATTTTTAATGTGTTCGTTGTTTATTTTTTTCGAATTTGTTGGTAAAAAAGAGAGAAAAAAACGTAATTTTTTAATGTTTAATGTTATTTATTTTAGAAAATTTTGTCAACAGTAAAAAATAAATGTTGATGTTTGTTAAAACAAATGAATAATTACTGGGATGGTTTTCAATTGTTTATTCACTGGTTTTAAGTGTGTTTTTCATTTGTTTTTGCCTACAAAATATTTTGAGTGTATATGTTTTGATAAATATTTATAAAATTTGATACATTTTTAGCAAATTAGATATAATTTGATATAATTTTTTTATAATTATATCCACCAAATCCTGGATATAATTTGATATAATTTTATCAAATTATATATAATTATATAATTTTTTTTTTACCGGGAATGCAGTGTTTTATAAAAACTTATCCCGATGCTGAAAGCACTACAATGAAGTACTCACTATCCCTCCTAGATATGAACTTGGACCGCTAAAAACATACGTGTGCCGATATTTTTCCTGCTCTACAAAAGAAAATAAAATCAAGAAGATCGGAGGTGGACGCTAGGTAGACTTCCCTTGTAAGTCTTATTATTTTTAGTGTTAGTAGTGTTCTGTCGTTCAATCCGTGTACACGTTCTTTTGTCCGTCGATTTTGTTTATTCGTTTTTGTCCGTTTATAGTGGCCGTCTAATTATTAAAAAAATAAAATCTAAATAAATCGTTAATAAAAACAACATTCATAAAACAAAATCTGACAAAAATAATTTTAACTTTTTACACATAAAATATTATTAAAAACAAATTAACAAAAAACCAAAGAGCAATTATATTAACACAACAAAAACAATATTTGTGCATCTCCAAACCGGTTTAAAAAAAAAAACATATAAAAAACAACAAAAAAATATCCTCTCAAAACAAAAAAAAAAATCCTATGCAAAGTTACAATAAACAAATAAACAATCGAAAAGAAATAGAAAAACCAACAACAAACAAGTGCAAAATAATATAAAAAAAAATCACTGGCTAGCTGAAATAAAATTACAACACACATCATAACAACACAAATCAACAATAGCATCAAAAATAAAATCAAAAATAAAAACACATAAAATAACATACGATTAATACATTAATCCCTCGATTGGCAAACTTTGTGCAATCTTTGTTTACAATGACCATACAAGGGGCTTTTATGCCTCTAATATCAGTGTCATTGTTGTTATCCTTCTCCCTTAATATTTCCTTTTAGACATTTTACTGGCGGCTTGGTACCGTATTGTTGTTGTGCTACTTAGTGACGAAGGTATACACACTGGTCACTATTTAGCAAATTATAACAATTCCGGTACCAGGCCACTTGTATCATTGTCAGGAATATAAATTTGAATTTTCCTTCATTATGGCTGGCAGATTTCGTTTAGATTTCTGCAACATACGTGGGCTGAGGGCAAATTTCATCTTTGTATATGCTCACATTTGCTTTCATCGGCCGGATGTTTTAGCCTTAAGTGAAACCCAGGTAGGAGGAGATGCTGATCCACAGGATTTCCAAATACCTGGGTATCAACTTCTATCCCATTTTATTCCCCATCGGGGCCTTGCGTTGTACATTCGAGAAAATGTTGTGTTCCAACTTCAGCCTCATCTAGGCTGTAGTGATGCGGAGTTTAACTCACTTTGGGTTAAATTCCAAATCAGGACACACATTTTGTATTTCGGGTTCGTCTATAGGAGCCCAAATTTGGACACGGCGAACTCCTACAACTATTTAGACACCGTTTCTGATTCCATTACGAGAATCCTTGGGGTCTGTCCGAGTAGTGAAATAGTCGTTGCCGGGGACTTCAACGTGCACAATTCGTCATGGCTGCGCCATTCTAGCCATACGACTCCCGAGGGCTTATATGTTGAGCTCTTTGCTGCACATAATCACCTAGTGCAACTTGTGAATGAACCAACACACATTCCGTGTGTTGAAGGGCAGTTTCGTAATACCCTCGACCTTTTTCTCACTTCGCATCCTGACAAATACGAAGTTGAGACACTTGCGCCTCTCGGAAACGCGGATCATAACCTCATTTCTGCATCCTTTTCATTTTCGGACCTTCGTAGTGCTTCAAAACCAGCAACGAAGCGCTCTATCTTTGTCTATGAAAAGGCTCGTTGGTCTGAGCTCAACGACTTCTTTCAGCATTTCAACTGGAAACTTTGTTTTCTTGATGACAATGTTAACGCTGCGGCAGAAATGATAGTAAATGTGATAATGCTAGGAATGAAATTATTCATTCCATCTAAGCAAATTTCGACTAAACCTAAACATAAGTGCTGGTTTAATCAGACTTGCAGGAATGCAGTCAGATCCAGAGAGGATACGTTCAGTAATTGGCGTAATGACAAAAACCCAGTTACTGACGCGTTACGTAAACAGGCGAGTGGCTGTACACATGAACCGATCTAAAAAATTCTGAGAGTATTGCCGAAAATAAAATACTCGTGTCTCCCAGATTTTCTAGATCAATTCGCGTTCTCGCGAAAAATGCAAAAAAAAAATTGCACTATAGAAAAAATTCACTTCAGTCATAAAGTGGGTATAAAAATAACATACCCGTGTCTCTCAGGTTTTTTAAATCAATTCGCGTTTTTCGCGAAAAATGGAAACAAAATATGATGTTAAATTGTGTTTTACAAAAGGAGTATGAAATAAATCGAAAAAAAAAAAATTATTAAATAAACTACTGGGAAAAATAGCGTTAATAGATTTCTTCACTAAAATTTAATGGGGGTTCCTTTCTTAGAACATATTAACACTCTATCTCCTATTTTTAGGGGAAATTTGTATCCTTATTTCAAATACTCTCCTTGAAAATCATTAAATCGTGCGTTTAAGGGGTTAAAATGTTACACAAAAATGTTTTGTATCAAATTTTACTAGGGGTTGTCAAACACCAAAAGTTCGTGGGATGTTAGTTAAATACTTAAAAAAGTATAATTGTAAGTATTATATTTTATTAAATTGTGTTTAACCAAAGATACTACTTTACAATTTTATGTTTTTTTTAACATTTTGCTAGCATCGCACAAATTATTGGCCTTTGACAATTCCTGGTGAAATTTGATGCAAAACATTTTTGTAGAAAATTTTAACACTTTAAATGCACGTTTTAATGGGTTTCTAGGAGAGCATAACAAATGAGGACAAAAATTATGCTTAATAATGGGTCCAGTGTGTCGGACGGTGTTATGTATCTTAAATACAAAATTTCATAACAATTTTTTTTTTAATAGCCCAAATCAAATTACACAAAAGTGCCCAATTTTGAGATTTGATGCACTGCGTTTTAAGCTTATGAAATTTTAATTAAAAGAACTCGACACAAATTCGACCCTAATTTTTATAATACTTATCCACATTTTCTAAGCCCAGTTTTTGAAAATTTTTAAAAATAAATACGCAATTTTCTTAACTCCATATAGGGATATCCATGCACCCTATTCGGGCAATCACTGGACGCATGTGTTTTTTTTCTCTGGAGGTTTGTGTGGATCATGAGACACATGAGTTTTTTATGGCTGGACATTTATTGTGGATCATAAGTAAGTAAGTACAAATGTACAGGTAAATTTAGAAATATATTTACATATGTATATACGTACATTAGGGTTATGACTAATTTTAAACCAAATTTTTACCTATCACCACGTGATAGGCAAAACAAAATTAATGTTAACAAGTAAGAGTGTTAAATTCGGCTGTGCCGAATCTTTTATACCCTCCAACATGCAAAAAAAATAAAAAAATCCAGGGACGTTTTTTGTATTTTTTTGGGGGGGTCGGCAGTGGTCGCTTTGGGGGATTTCTTCTCGAAATATATGTTTTAAAATTCATTGTTAAGCTTTTTGTACTAAAGAAATACAAGTTAATAAATATATAAATTTTTTTTTAATCCACGCAAACAAAGTGGGGAGGACCAAATAAAAACGACATTTTCTAATCATCTGGGTCCGAATGCAGAACTTTGAACTTCTTGTAGCAAAAAAATGTTGCATTTGTTAAACAAACACACAAAAAATCATGTAATAAATTTGTGTTTTTCAGTGGTTGGTTTAGTACTTCAGGGGGGGGGGAACTTTTTCCCCCTAAGCAGATTTTTCTCATTTACGAACTTAACCTGCCTAGAAACATAAGACATATTCGTGCCAAGTTTCGGGAGTCTAGCTCTTTAGGACTGCATCGTGTTAACTACAGATAGACAGACGGACGGACAGACATCGCTAGAATGTCTTAGAATCGATAACTGATCATTAATTTACATACTATAAATTGTTATGAAATTCAATTATATATACTTTATGGGGTATTAGACCGATATTTTGATGTGTTATACACGGAATGACAAATTGAGTATACCCTCATACTGTAGTTGGAGGGTATAAAATTCTTATTTACGGGTAATTTTGCTTAAAAAAAATTTCCGCACCAAACGCAATTTCTAAAAACGCACAAATATTTTTTTGTTTTAAGTCATATATTTCAAAAAATATGGTAATTTCAACCCTTCTTATTAATGAACACTTCCAAAAATTCGATCCAAAAAGCATTCGTCGATTTTTGCATTAAAAACTTTTAATACGCATCGCTTGAGTCGCATAATTCTTTAGTTTTAATTAAACTAAAAATATATAAACCAAATTTCATTTCGTTTGGTAATTTTTTTGTATGACCTTTTTTTGGCTAGGGCATGTAAAGTTTGATATTTCCAAAAAAAAACAAATTAAAAAGACATAACCCTAATCAGTGTTGCCAATAGTAGGGGGAAATCCCTACAAATAGGGTTTTTTTCATAAAAAAAGATAGGGTTTTTTTCATAAAAAAAGATATTTAAGCCCTGTAAGATGTTCACCAGTATAAAAATGGTTCAAAACAAAAATTTTAAGCAAAAAATTGCAGGTCTCATGTTTGGTTATGTTTTGCTCTTCAGCTGTTTTAAAATTTTAAACAAAAATATCCTGATATATACATATAAACGGGTTATTTTACAGATCTTCACCAGAGAACGAAATACCCCTTTAGAGAAATTTAGAACGTTTTTGTCAAGCCAGTTTAAATTTTATGTTTTTTGTCATATTTTCACATAAAAAGCGAACAACTTACTTGCCCAAAGTAGTTGATGTTTATATTTTTAAATTAAAAAAAAAAAATAATTTTCTTGAAAATTGTTCTTTATAAATATTATAGTTTTAGATAGTAAAGATAAAATTACCTCGAGCTAAAATAAACCTACTCAAAATATAGTATATTAATGGTTGAATAAAATAATTTTTATTTAAAAATTTATCAGAATTTGAACAAAATTTTTAGTTGTAACTTCGTTTAAACTTAAAACAAATATAATTGACGTATCAAAAACTCACATTTAGTATTTGAACTTTTTTATACCCTCCACTTAGTGATAGAGGGCAGGCACGTACGCAGGGGGGGTGCCCTGGGGGCCCGGGCCCCCCCCCAAAATGACTTGGCCACATAAAAATTTTAAGACATTGCACTACAAAATATACGTTTGTTAACAAAAAAAGGCTGAGTATTATTATTTTTATTTATCTCTAATCTAATGAAGGGTTTTTTATGAAAATTTCAAAATACTGAAAAAATACAATAAAAATTTTTGATTGAAAAAAATTTAAAAAATTCGTAAACTTTTACGGTAGTGAATAGGACACCTCAAAAATGTAATTGCGACTGACCATAAGTGATGCATCATAAATATTATTCCATTAGCTTTAATCTCGACTGCCACATTTGACTAAATTTGTGATATAGAAAAATTTACCATCGAAAATTTTCTATAGAAAAATTTACTTTTAAAATTTTTTATCAAAAAATTTACTATCGAAAAGTTTCTATAGAAAAATTTACTATTAAAAATTTTCGATTGTAAGTTTTGCTGGAAAAATTTTGATATTTAAGAATATATTTTATGTCTTTAGATAACTAAATGATAACTTCAAAAATATAATTTGAAATGGTACAGTTTTGGTGAAAACGGATATTTTTTACGAAATTTTTCAAAGGGTTTGAGTTTTTTTTTTTGGAAAATAATATTTTAAAACATATACACTAATTTGAAGATTTTGGTATTCCAAGTTTAACCAAATTTGACAATTTTTAAATCGAAACATCTTCTCTGAATCTGGAACTTTTTTACACAAAAAATTAATCAAAGTGTTAGATTTTTTTTTTAATATCAAAATAAAAAATTTTTAACGACAAAAAATATAGTGAATTTAAAAAATTTTCTTTACAAAAATGTCTCAGAATCTGTAAATTTTCACATTCAACACATGGATAAGAGAGTTTTTAAGATTATAATAATTTTTTCAGACTTTCTATACGAAAAATATTAATGAATCAAAGAATTTGTCTATACAAAAATTGTCTTTAATCTGAGTTTTTTCGTTACGAAAAATGTCTCAGAATCGAAAAAATCTATAGGAAAAATGTATCAGAATCTGTGAATTTTTCTATACAAATTTGAGATATTTTTCTTAGCAAGAAATTTTTCTGTACGAAAAATTTGTTAAAAACTGAGAATTCTTCTATGCAAAAATGTTTTAGGATCTTAGAAATTTTCTATACAAATCTGAGATTTTTCGTATAGAAAAATTCACCATACGAAAAATGTCTCAAAATCTGACAATTTTTCAATACGAAAAATGTTTCCGAATCAGAGAATTTTTCAATACGAAAAATGTCTCAGAGAATATCAGAATTTTTTAATACGAAAAATGTCTCAGAGTCTGAAATTTTAATAATAAAAAGTGAGAGAAAAATCTGAGAATTTTTCAATACGAAAAATGTTTCCGAATCTGAGAATTTTTCAATACGAAAAATGTCTCACAATCAGAGAATATCAGAATTTTTCAATACGAAAAATGTCTCAGAGTCTGAAATTTTTATAATAAAAAGTGTCTCAAAAGCTTTGAACTTTTTCTATACGATAAATATCTACGAATCTGGGAGGTTTTCTGTACGAAAAATTACCCAGAATTTTTCTGTAAGAAAAATGTTGGAAAAATTGAGAATTTTTCTATAAGCAAAATGTCTCAAAATCAAACAACTTTTTCTTAGAACTTGAGAGTTTTTCTACACGAAAAATGTCTTATAATCTGAGAATTTTTCTACACGAAAAATTTCTCAGAGTTTAAGAGTTTTTCTGTTCAAAAAATGTCTATGCAAAAAATTTAAATCGTTACAATAGTAAAAATCTTTCTATGGTTAAAATATCTTGGAATTCTATTTTTTTTTATTCAAAAACTAAACGAATTTCCGGCAATGTAAGGAGTCGTGCTATCAAAAAATTTCTCAAAATCTTGGATTTTATTACGATAATTCGTATCTTAGAATCGGAGAATTTTCTATACCAAAAATGCTCTTAGAAGTTAAGAAAAATATATGAACAATTGAAAAATGTGTCAAACAGTTTTAATTTTTTAAGCGTAAAGTATATTTGAAAAGTTTTAAAGAAAAGTTGCATAAATTTTCACTTTTTTAAAAAAAAATAATTCGACTCATTTTTACCATAAGTTTTAAATATATGTTTTGTTTTCTAAAAATGCAAAAAAAAAAAAATAGGCTCAAAAACATTGGGGCGAAAAAACGAAATTAAAAAAAAATTTTGGCCCCCCCCAAAATAAATTCCTGCGTACGTGCCTGATAGAGGGTATATATAAGTTTGTCATTCTGTTTGTAACTCATCGAAATATCGATCTGGAACCCCATAAAGTATATATATTCATGATGCCCGATCGATTTTAAGACATTCTAGCGATGTCCGTCTGTCCGTCTGTCTGTGGAAAATGCAGTCGCGGACAAAATATTGCACAGAGATGACTGAAACTTAACATATTTATTGGAAGTTCTCCCGAGAAGTTTGGTATTGCATTTGAGCAATATCGGTTCAGCGGTTCAAAAGTTATGAACGAAAATGTCAGCACACCTCAAAAATTTCAGTACATTCAACATAACCTAAAAATACAAAATGCTTTAATTCGGCTTCTGGTTGGCATATGTGACCATAATTGAACACCAAATGGTATTTAAACAAGTACGAACATATTTTTTGACAAAAAAAGACAAAAATCGCGGATTTTTTTTTTCGCGGAATTTTTTTTTTTCAAAAAATTTTTTTTTTTTTCAAAAGTTAATTCCTTTTAAATAATGTTTTTTGCAATAATCTTTTTGAAATAGTGGAGGGTATCACTACATTCGGCAAGGCCGAATTTAAATTTTTTACTTGTTTTTTAATATATTTTTAATTAATTTTTTTAATTTATACAATTAAAATTTTAATTATTTTTTTTTTTTTTTAATTTTAATTAAATTTTTTAATTTATAGTACACTCATAAAAATTTGTTAGTATTCCTTACAAAAAAGTCTGTTACCATTACTAATAAAGTTTTCAATTTGTGCCCGATAACTTTTTCAGTTACCATTACAAACTTTGGTTTTCAAAAATTAGTAATCTTAAAAATACTAAAAAAATTAGTATTACTAAATTTTTCTGTACAATTTTTGTAAAATGGATATGAAAAAAAAACGAACGAAGCGTAATTGAATATTAAAAATAATAAACATTTTATCATTAAAAAAATAACTAATAATATATATTTTTTACTTATTTTTTTTAATTTCAAAATATTTTAATAAAATTAATTTTTTTAATTATAATGTATAGGTTTTCTAGAGAAAAAAACGAAATTTACTAACTAATATTGTAAAATTTACAAAATAATTATCAAAAGTTAGTACGATAATTTTTAAAAAATCAACTGAAAAAATTATTAAAAAATCAGTATAAAATTAATAGTTTGTAAAGCGAGTTTACTAAAAAGAATTACTAAAAATTGATTTTTTAGTAGAATTTAGTAAAAAAGTAGTAAAGTTGAGATACAAACCACTTTACAAATTTTTTTACTAACGTATTTTTTTGAGTGTATTAAGTTTTTAATTAAATAAATATTCATTTATTTTTAATTAACGACATACAAATATTTTTAATTTATTTGCGCATTTTAGTGATTGGTCCGGATTTAATTAATTTTTTAATTAAATCTACGAATTTTTTAATTAAATATTTTTTTTATTTTTTTCTGTGTAGAGTTATGACTAATTTTCAACCAAATTTTTACCTATCACCACGTGATAGGCAAAACAAAATTAATGTTAACAAGTAAGAGTGTTAAATTCGGCTGTGCCGAATCTTTTATACCCTCCTACATGCAAAAAAAATAAAAAAATCCAGGGACGTTTTTTGTATTTTTTTGGGGGGGTCGGCAGTGGACGCTTTGGGGGATTTCTTCTCGAAATATATGTTTTAAAATTCATTCTTAAGCTTTTTGTACTAAAGAAATACAAGTTAATAAATATATAAAATTTTTTTTAATCCACGCAAACAAAGTGGGGGGGGGACCAAATAAAAACGACATTTTCTAATCATCTGGGTCCGAATGCAGGACTTTGAACTTCTTGTAGCAAAAAAATGTTGCATTTGTTAAACAAACACACAAAAAATCATGTAATAAATTTGTGTTTTTCAGTGGTTGGTTTAGTACTTCAGGTCCAATTTTTCTCATTTACGAACTTAACCTGCCTAGAAACATAAGACATATTCGTGCCAAGTTTCGGGAGTCTAGCTCTTTTGGACTGCATCGTGTTAACAGATAGACAGACGGACGGACAGACAGACGGACGGACATCGCTAGCATGTCTCAGAATCGATCACTAATCATAATTAAATATATATACTATAAATTGTTATGAAATTCAATTATATATACTTTATGGGGTATTAGACCGATATTTTGATACCGGTATACCCTCATACTGTAGTTGGAGGGTATAAAATTCGTATTTACGGGTAAGGTTGCCTAAAAAAAGCTTAAGCACCAAACGCAATTTCTCACAAATATTTTTTTGTTTTAAGTCCTATATTTGAAAAAAATAAGGTAATTTCAAGTCTTCTAATTAATGAACACTTTCAAAAATTCCCTCCAAAAAGCATTCGTCGATTTTTGCATTAAAACTTTTAATACGCATCGCTTGAGTCGCATAATTCATTAGTTTTAATTAAACTAAAAATATATAGACCAAATTTCCTCTCGTTTGGTATGGAATGTTTTTTGACGGGAGCGGAAAAGTAAAACTGCGATTCTTAATATTTTGTATGGCCTTTTTGGCTAGGGTTTGATATTTCCAAAAAAAAAAAAAAATTAAAAAGACATAACCCTAATGCACATATTCAAACAAACATATAAAAATAATGTTGTGTGTTTGCAGTGAAATGTATTTTTTTTTTTTTTAATTTTTTATTATTTTAATAATTTACAAATTTCACTTAATAACCTTTAAAAGTTTTTTCGTTTCGTATTTTCTCACATGCAACCAAATCTGGACGTGGATAAACAATGACCGACCGAAGTACATCAAAGACGCACATGAGGAATAAATACGTGACACTTTAAGACACGCGATGTTGTTTCATCAGACAATTTAATTTTTTTTTGTTTTTTTTGGTGATAGAAAAAATTACACGGTATGATTAATATGATGACGATATTAAATTAATAAACGTTTGAATTGCTAGTGGTGTTTGGCTGTGAAAAGTAATTTAATAAAACTACTTATAAAAAAATAGCGAGGTGGTACTTTGATTATGGCTTTCATTTTTGTCTGTTGATAAAAAGTAGATTTCATATATAAAACTTGTCACTTATTCCCGGATAGAGGGTTAATATGTTCAACAAAAATATTTTGCATCAAATTTCACTAGGAATTGTCAAAGGCCAATAATTTGTAAGATGCTAGCAAAATGCTTAGATAAAGTAAAATTGTAAAGTATCTTTGGAAAACACAATTTAATAAAATATAATACTTTGCCATTTTACTTTTTTTAAGCATTTTGCTAACATCCCACGAAGTTTTGTCCTTTGACAACCCCTAGTGAAATTTGATGCAAAACATTTTTGTACTTATAACAAATTAACCCTCTAAACGCACGATTTACTGGTTTCCAAGGAGAGTATTTGAAATAAGGAAAAAAAATTACCCATAAAAACTGGAGAGGTTTAATACCTTCCAAGGAAAGAACCGCCATTAAATCTTACTGAAGACATCTATTAACACCAGAGACCATAACAGTTATGAGATTTATTGAAAAAAATCAAATTTAACTGTTCAAAAATATTTTTTCAAATAAAAATTAAAAATAACAGTTTGAAATGATTTATATAAATATCTGTTCAAAATAACAGAAATAAAAAACTTTTATTTTTTATAACTGTTATTAAAACCTCTTAGAGCCTTAAAAAACTCGAGTTATATTAAAATAAAACAACAATAAACGCATGCAGAAGAATCCTCTTGATATCTAATACTTCAATCATTGATTTAAAGATATAAACTTTGATTGATTTTTTTTAAAAATAACTGTTATAACAGTTATTTAATCAAATAAATATAAAATAAAAGTTATTTTTGATTGTTTGAACAAAAAGTTTTTAATAACTGTTATTTTTTACCGTTATTGAAAAAATCAAAAAAATAAATATTATTGCAAATTTTAACACGGGACATCTTTAGAAGTCTTTTCATATATAAAATACTAAGTTTGGACAACATTCGTTTCATGATTTTTATACCCTCCACTCTAGTGATAGAGGGTATATATAAGTTTGTCATTCCGTTTGTAACACATCGAAATATTGGTCTAGGACCGCATAAAGTATATATATTCATGATCCTTGATCGATTTTAAGTCGATCTAGCGATGTCCGTCCGTCCGTCCGTCCGTCCGTCCGTCCGTCTGTCTGTCTGTCCGTTGAAAACACGCTAACTTTTGAAAGACTTTACGGAGGCTCCTGAAGTTTGACATATATGTTCTCCATTTACCGGGTCAGGTTGGTATTGCAATCCAGCGAAATCGGTCCAGTGGTTCAAAAGTTATGAGCAAAATAGTAAATTTCGGCAAGGGTATTTTTCGAATTTACAAGATTAAAACCACTATAACTTTCGAAAGACAATTCTGAGGGGGCTGAAGCTTAGCATATATATTTGTCGTTTCTCGAGGCTGTTTGGTTTTGAATTTCAGCAAAATCGGTTCAGTGGTTCAAAAGTTATAAGCAAAGCAGTGAATTTCAGATTTGTTTCACCTTAAACTGTTGAAAACCCGTTAAACAAGTTTTATAAGCATGGTGAAATACCAGTTTTGTAAAACTTGTTGTTGTTTGTTTTCTTGTCGTGGGGTGCAGTTTAGTTGTTAGACAAGTAAATATTTGTTATTGTTTTGTTATTGTGACTGTTACTGTATGTAACGGGAAAAAATCAAATAAAGTATGTGTATGATTGAATGTTAATTTGTTTTTGGTTTTTAAAGAAGAAGATGGTAATATAAAAAGAAGAAAATATGTGAAATAGTTTTTTTTTGTATTACATTATAGGTATAAAACAACAAAAATATTTTACAAAGTAATTTGTTACTCAAAGAAATTGTACACTAAAAAAGTATTTACACTCAAAAAAAAATGTTACACTCAAAAAAAAATGTACACATTATTATTTTTTTTTGTTTAATGAAATGGCAGACTCAAAAAAATGTTGACAGTCAAAAAAATTTTACACTCAAAAAAATTTGATTGATTAAAAGAAAGTTTGACTCAAAATAATATATATATTTCTAATAAAAAATTTGTAATGCAATTTTTGAAATTTTTTTTAGAAAATTACTATCAGATAACATTGTGGAGGGTATTCATAGATTCGACCAAGTCGAATTTAATTTTTCTACTTGTTTTAAAACAAAACGACACATATAACTGTTATATTTGGTCTCTGATTAACACTATTATTCTCAGAAGTGTATTACTAAATTTTGTCGACTTATTTCACACTTCATTTGTAAAACACAATTTTCGTGAAAACTTGAATTGAGTTAAAAAACCTGCGAGACACGGGAATGTTATTTTTATACCCGCTTTCTGACTGGAGTGAATTTTTTTTGCATTTTTCGCGAAAACGCAAATTGATCTAGAAAAACTGGAAGACACGGGTATTTTATTTTCTGAATTATTATTATTCTCAGAATTTTTTGGTCCGGTTCATGTGAACAACCAAAATTTGAAATTTGTCGGACGGTGAAACATAACGAGCCCAAAATTGTTTGTTGGCATCGAAAAGAAAAAAAAATTGGTGGCAATCGGTTAAGAGAAACACGTGCCGAAAATCTGTTGAAAAATGTATAAGGGTTCAAGATGTGGCGGCTGATATCTTTTAATAATTTGGACATTAAGAGTACGCTTGACTATCAACTGATGAAATTTATCATTTAAAGTTTTCCGAGGATTATAATAATTGAATTGTAAAAGTCAGGTAAAAACGATCCAATTTGTCTTAAAGTTTCAGAAAAATTAAATTTGATCTTTTTTACCAAGCAAAAAACACCGACTTCTGATGAAAAACAACCGAGTTGTAAAAACGACTCTTCACTACTCGTACATCACAAAGTTTTTTTTTTTTTTTTTTTTTTTAAATAATTCGGCCATTCAGTAAGTACTGGGCCGCTTGCAGTAAAATTTATACCGGTTAAAGCTAACGTTATTTCTAGCTTAAAGTTTGGACGGTGGACTCCACATGTCCTTAAGGGCACCTTAAGCATACAAAAATTTTAAATGCTTGCCAAATTGTTGTTTATTTTTAGATTTTTATGAAATGTATAAAGCGCTAGTAAATGCCTAAAAAAAAGATGCTTGAGGTAGGGGTTATATCTTTCACTTTCTTATTTAAAGATATTTAAATGGAGGAAATTTTAATTTTTTCCCGATCTTGGTCCAGTTTTTCTGAATTAACGTTTTCCAAGCTAATTAACGTGACAAACCAGAATTTTTAGTTAAAGATAGATTTAAAATATGCTTTAAGGGTGCCTCGGAGTCGCTTTTTGAGGGGTGCTGTTTAAAACCGACCTCCATTAATTTTTACATCCCAACACAAAATGACATTTTTAGAAAATTTGCTTCCACCGCTCTACTAGACCAAGGATTCACCTGAAGGAGTCAAATTTTTGACCGACCCCAAATATTTGTTAGCCCCAAACATTTTCTTAAAACTAAAATATAAGACCGACCCCATTATATTTTCCCACCAAAACTTTTTTCGAACATACCCCTTTTGTCCACTCTCTAAATGAGCTTCAATACATACACTAAAAAAAATACTGTAATATTAGCAAAAAATGCTTGTAAACCTACAAGAAAATTTGCTGATTTTAAACCCACAATTTTTTTGGTAAAGTTAGCAAAAATGTTTTACCAAAAATTAGTTAACTGATTTTTTCTTTATTTCAACTTAGTTCATACACAGTTGAGGGCCCTATTGGGTTCGGACCCTACAGTTCCTAATTGGGTTTCTTAAAAATCGCCATAGTTTTTGATCCGAAATTTGTGTCCGTTTCGCTCTGCCTTGCTTAGTTTTTGAGATACGTGATTTTAGGGAACCACTGGGGTTTTGAGAATTAAAGAATTAAAAAGCTCGATAACTTCAAAAATATTACTCGGAGAGCTTTTGTTTATTTTGAGGTCTTGTTCTACGCGTTGAGAGCTACAAAACTGTTTTTTTACTTTTTGTAGTGTTTACCGAGATATGAGTATTTTAAAATTTTGGGAATGCTAACTTTTTTGGATCCAAAGTTAGGACCCATATGAAGAGGACCGGCGATACTGCGGAAAGTCCGATGACCAAAAATGGCCTCCATTTTGCTCCATCTGGCTTAGTTTCCGAAATAGCACCATTTTAAGTTTTCTAAAAAAAAAATTTCAATTTATTTTTTCGAATATTTCGAATATTAGTAAAAAAGCTTGTAAAAATTTGGTCAACTCAATTTTGAATTTTGAATTTAGCAAAAAAAAAATAGTACAAATTTTGTTTAAAGTTGCTATTGCGCTAAATGAAGTTTACAAGATTTTTTACTAACATGCTAATCTCAACTAAAAATTTGCTAAAGGTTAGCTAGCTAGCATTAGCAAACAAAATTAGTAAATCTACTAATATATTATTTTTAGTGTAGCAATAAAATTTTTGTTTTTGAGCATGTTATAAAAAAATTTTAAATTAATATGGTTCTTACTAAAGGAAATATTAAGACAAAACAAAATATAAAAATTTGATGAAAAAAAATCCGCCGATTCCAAATTTGCTTCTTAAAAATTTCCAAAAAAAAAAAAAAAATGATTTTTTGCAATATTTTCTGTAAAGCCCACATTAAAGCAGGGATTATTAGCTTTGCATATTTTAAGCTACTTACATATTACAGTTCACTTGAGTCACCTCATCTAAAATTGTCCAGGAATGTAGACGCAGGCTTAATGAGGTCTTATGTGGGAAGAGGGTCAGTCTTTTGTGGGTTCCGTGTCATATGCAAATATGTGGAAACGAAATTGCCGACTCTTTGAAAAATTATGTCTCCGATACAGTTCCTCACAATTCGAAACCTCAGATGGGAATATGCCTGACATGGCTGATACGTTGGATCAACTTTCATATTAAATCAATTTTTATGGAAAGTTAACCAAACGTACAGATTGTGTGCAGCTTGTCTCAAGGATAAGGACACAACAGAACACTGCGTCTATTTTTGTCCAGCGTTTTCCAGAGCTAGACTGCGAATAATTCTGATATTCTGTCAATGGGCATGGTCACCATGGTGACACCCTAATGACCAGTTACATGTCACCTAGTGATATATCCGGGGCTAAGACATTCCCTAACAAAAGTGATAGGTATTTTTATATGAAAGGTGTCGACTTTGTGATAGGTGTTTGGGTCCGGGTAATAGGTCACGTGACCTATCACTTTTCCTGCAGAGAAAATTCAAAATCGTTTCGAAGGTTTAATACGAAATGCATCAGTTCTCTTCACTTCCGCATGAAATCTCATATAATTATTGCAATCAATGTTGGCAATCGATACCTTTTCAATACCGTTATCCGTTTCAAAACCCTTTAAATTGAATACCGGTACCAATACCAATACCGAAACTCAATTTTGGTATCGGATACCGGTATCCAAAAACCTTTTCCTTCGGTATCGGTACGTACCGATATTGAAACGGTTTTTCTTAAAAACCATGTTTTTTTTACAAAAAAAAAATACTAGAAAGTTTGTAAATTTTTTGGTTTTTGTAAATGAAAAATCGTACTCCAAGTGCCTCACCGAAGTCTCATAAAAATCAAAAACAATCTTTTGGCACCCACATTGTGAAATAAGTAAAAATTTCAAAAAAGCCATACTTCAACCGCGATGCGAGAGCAAAGAAAATTATTGATTTTCACGAAATTTTTATGGATTCATGTTGGGGATTTTTATTTAATCCTTGATGTGGTGTCCAAGGATTTTTTTGATATTTACAGGACTTCGGAGAAGGCATTTGGAAAACTAACAGAAGGTTTTCCACCATAGTATAATTTTTTGAAGTGGATTAACTCGTAGAAATCTTCCATAAAAAAGTCCCATAATTCGCGAAAAAAAATTGTTTGCAATATTTTTGAATGTGATCTTGTCCTAATAGGAAAGACTTATTTTTCCAAATAGATAACACCAACAAAAAAAGCTTGGTTGCCTAGAAATAAGATGAAATATGTAATTTGTTGGGGTTTTTACTTTAACCGCGATGCGGGAGGGAAATACATTTTATGGAGTCATATTGACACCCAATAGAAACTTATTGGACCCCTTTCAGCTCAAACAAAAAAGAAAGATAAAAATCGATACAGCCTTATATTTATGTACACCCGAAAAAAACGTGGATATTCAATACTAAAGATTTAACTAAATTTTAGCCCAAAAGGACCTAGTGCAGGAATTGGTATTCAAAACCAGTAAAAATTACTAATTTTAGTACTTTGAAGATACTAAATTTAGTAACTTATTAGTAGATTTTGGTACAAAATGACTTAATAAACCTTATACTGTAGCATTTTTTTGAGTGTACTAAAGACGTAGGAAAATTTCCAGCACAAGCGGTCCAGTGTTTCAAAAGTTGTGAGAAAAAGACTGAATTTCGGCAAGGGTTTTTCCTGAATTTTCGAGATAAAAACACGCTAACTTTCGAAAGGCAATCCTGAGGATGGTGAAGCTTGGCATATATATTTGCCGTTCCCCTGTCCTGGTTCGTATTGACTTTCAGCCAAATCGGTCCAGTGGTTCAAAAGTTATTAAGAAAACCGTGAATTTCAGTTTGATTTCAGCTTAAATTCACTTGTTGAAAAAACCGTTAAACCCAGCTTTAAAAAAAATTGATGAGTCAGAAAAATATTTACAAACTATTCTTGTCACTCACGAAAATTTTTATACTACAACAAAAAAAATTTACACTCAAAAAAAAAAATGATGCCAATTTTTTTTTTTTTCAAAAATGACTCAAAATTGTTAACTTGATTCACGTTAGAAAACTAACTATCACTTTAGAAGGGCATTGTGGAGGGTATTGATGGATTCGTCCAAGTCGAATTTAAGTAGAAAATTGTTTTTACAATTTTTTTTTAAGTTTTTATACGTTTTTTTTAATTTTTAGCATTTTTTCGATAATACCGGTACGTACCGGTATTGACGTTTCGGTATCGGTAATACCGTAACCGATTCAACTCAAATATCGTAACCGATACCGATACCGAAATAAATAAAAAAACGATACCAATACCGATATCGATACCGTTATTCGTTTCGATTGCCAACCTTGATTGCAATACAATTTTTTAAAGAATATTTAATACAACCATTACCATTTTATGTGCTCTGTAAACAGGGTATAAAATCATTTCCTGATCTGAATATTATAATAAACTGTGTTACTTATTAATTCAATAAATAAAAAAAAACTTTTACCGTTCCAATTCACATTAATTCATTGTTTTGACTTATAACCGAGCCAGCTAGTTACCATTGAATATAAATTTGCTTAAACATCAATCATCTTGCATTTCAAATGATGATGATGATGGTGATGATGACTTTAAAGTCAGTTTGTATGTATGAATATTTTTGTTTCAGTATTGTTATTTAAGTTTCGAAATTAATTTGTAAAAATAAAAAAAATAAATTCAACAACGGAAAACAAAAAATATTGTGAAACAATACACGTTTAGCAAATAGCGTTAATGTCAATAACATTGTTCGTCAATGAACTCAAGCGTTGCCATTTTCCGAGTTCATAAGCCCAATTTTGTTTTTTTTTACTTTGTTTTATTTTTTCTATGCCACCACTGCTGAACTGTTGTATACAATACTTTTAAGGTGTTGCTAAGCGGTTTTCAGTCGTTGTTGTTTTATTTCGGATTATACAATTTGTTGTTTTCTCTTGCTGTGTTACTAAGCAATCACAACAAACATCGTCATCATCATCATCAGCAACATCATCTATACACCCTACTGCCGTTAGTGGTGTTAAACGTATTTGTTTGACATTTATAACATTACCAACGACCGTAGAGGCCGCCGCGCTTATAAGGATACCAAAAAGTTGTGGAAGGTGGCCAAATTCCGGCTGCCAAATTTGGCTTCCAAATTTCGTGGAGAGCAAATCAACGTTTACTACGTAAAATGTTGGACCCTACCGTGTAAACATTTAGTACATTTTTTTAGTATTTAGTACATTTTTCAGTTTTTTTCAATTTTTTTTTTTTTGTTTTTTATATAAAAAATAGCGTTATTATGAAAAAATAATAAAAATAAATAAAATTTGGCAGCCTGAGTTTGGCCACCTTCCACAACTTTTTGGTATCCTTATAAGCGCGGCGGCCTCTACGTTGCATTACCTCCCAATTTCAATGTTCACTACTTCAACATGGCGATGCTATTGGAGTCAACTGTTTTTTTTTTTTTAATTTTCGTGTGCAAAGCAATGCTTATAGTACACTAAAAAAAATGACTTTCAATTTGAATTAGCAAACTTTTGGCAGATTTTCTCCTGAAATGGATATTTTAAGTAGCTTATCTGTCAGTTTTAGAAATTAAAAATATGCAATTTTACTGATTCTGTTTGCTGAATTTTTTTGTGCAGATTTTTTGCAAATTATTTTGTTATTTTACAGAAATAGTCTGTTGTCATTTTTTTTTTTTTTAAATATTAAGTTTTTTAAGAAAAAAAACTGCAGATTGTTTTGTTAATTTTGCAGAAGTATTTAGTTATCCCGTTTAAAAAAAATATATAAGTTTTTTTTCCAGAATTTAAACTTATAAAAAAACTTGCAAATTTTATTCTTAGAAAAAAACTTACAAGGGAAGTTTCTCAACCCTTTTGAACCGATTTGCATAAAACTTTAAATATATATAAAGAGACAATTCTCAGGTTGGGGTGTCTCGGCTTACTGGCTATATCGGGGAATTAGGGGTTCGAAAAATGGGTCAAGAAATGGCAAAAAAAATGGATTTTTCAGAAAAAATGGATTTGAGTAAATTTTTAATAATATTGAGTAAAAATTTACTCAATTTTGCACCAGTAAACGATTTAATAGTATTGAGTAAATTTTTAATAAAAATTTATTAAATTCTTGACAAAAATTGAGTAAATTTTTATATGACACAATTAAAAATTTACTCAAAATTTATCTATTTATTTTTTTTAAAGTTTAAAAAAGTTTTAAATTTTACAAAAAAAAAAAAATGTTTTTTCAAACTTTACCAAACATATTTATGTCTCAAGAACATAGGAAAATTTTATAAAGACGATTACAAACTTTCATATACATATACAAAAAACTATAAACTAAACGAGAATTCAAAAAACTATGAGAGATTAAAAAAACTTAAAAAAACTATTAAATTTTTATTAAATTGTTTACTAAAATTATTTTTAAAATTTTCAAGTAAATTTTTAATTGCGTCAATTAAAAAAATACTCAATTTTTGTTTTTAATTTGAACAAGTGATTACTCAAATTTGTTTCCTCCATATTTTTTTCTGTGTAACCTTGTAAAATTTCTGCTTTGTTAAATATCTTTGTCGTGAAAATGTGTTAACTTTGGGGGGTATTTATGTGAAGACATAGACCTACGATATCCATATGAATACGAAATAATCTCTATTGAATTTAAGTCGATACTCACTTTTGCTTTAGACGATATTGCTATTAGTTCGGGAGTTACCGAAATTTTCCCGAAGGTCCATATTGTTTTATAAGGGGAGACACCCCAACTTTAAAATCATCTTCAATATATATATTTTAAGTTTCATGCAAATCGGTTCATAAGGTTTGAGATACTTCCCTGTTAGAAAATTTTCTTAAGTTTTATTCATAAAGATTTTTCTGCTGTTTGCGACAGATTTCTCTGCTGATATCACCTAGATCAGCGGTTACCAACCTATGGTACGCGTACCAATAGGGGATACGCGAAACTGCCCGCGGGGGTACGCGAAATTTTGGTTATTTTGTTCTCAATTTTTTTTTTTAATATTGTTTAGTAATAACATTTTTTAATATTTTTAGTATGTAAAGTTTTTGACAAAAAAAAAAAAACACCTCAATTCAACCGACAGGTTGACTTTACCATTTCCGATTTTAATGAAATTTAGGAATTAAGTTTTTTACGAAAAAGATATTGTGCCAAGTTTTCAGGCTCCTAGTCGTTCTAGTATTCTAGATATATTTGACAAAAATGTTCCGACATGCCGTTATCTCAAAAAGTACTTAAGATACATATCTTATTCAGGTTTCTAAGAATTGGCATGCGATATGATTTTTTTAGAAAAATATCAATGGTCATTGTTCTAGCCCCAAAAGCTACATCTCAAAAAATATTTTAAAAAATTTGGACGAAAATATATATAAATCAGGGACGTGTATACAACTTCAGTTTTACTTTCAGGATAGAGACTTGATTGGAATGATAGGGAAAAAAAAACGGTGTATTTTCTCTTTAAATTTCTGTTTTTTTTTGTGAATAATTAAGTGTATATATCTCGAATAGTAATTGTGATAGGCCAGTTTAAAGGTAATATTTAGACTAGTGCCTACGGTCAGTACCGTAGTACCGGGAATACCGGTATTCCCTGCTCTCGGTATTACCGGGAAATGGTACCGGTTTCCCGGTTCTTAATTCATTCCCGGTATTCCCGGGAATACCGGTATTCCCGATTCCAGTTCTGACGGTATTCCCGGGACTAACGGAATGTATATTTTGTACAATTAAAATTGTTTCTTTGCTTTATCAAAAAAAAAAAAAAAATACAAAACATGTGAAAAACACCATATCCATTTTATTTTTTGAATTTAAGAAAAAAAAATAGTTATATGATTTTTTAATAATTTTACAAACACAACTATATGTTTCTGAAATGCTGATTACATAGTGTAATTTAAATATGGTATAGTATTTTTTGGCTTTTGAGAACCGGTACCAGGATCAGAACCGGGAATACCGGTATTCCCGGGAATATATCTAGAACCGGGAAACCGGAACCAGAACCGGGAACATCGGTATTCCCGGGAATACCGAGAACCGGGAAATGGGGGGCACTAGTTTAGACACAGAACACCAAAAACATTAAAAAAAATGTACTTTGGTTCCAGGATTTTGAAGAACAAAAAAAAATAAAAATTTCTAAGGGAAAATACGCCATTTTTTCTCTTAATATCTCAAGACCCAATCAAACCTCCATCCCGAAAATTTGAACTAAAGTGATTTAGCGGTTCCTTAGTAACATATATTTTTTCCAATGGTGATTTAGTATATACAATTTTTGCTTTAAAAGAGTTATTTTTGTTGGAAAACAGATTTCGGACCTTCATAATAGTATTTCTCGTATAACTTGTGAAATATATCAAATATTATGTCTGGTTTGATGTTTGATTGACCAACGATGATTCTCTAAAGTCTGCTGAAGATTCCTTAGTGGGGATGAAACTGATCAGTACAGATATACTCTGAGATGAGTAACTTATTTTTAAAGCAATAAATTAAAAATACTCTATTATGACAATATCATAAATAGAAATATTTTTGGGCCTCGAACTAGAATAAAACTCTAATCGAATATATATTTTTTCCAAAACTTTAAAAATATTGTTTTTTGAGAAATAGCTTGCTGCTCACTTTAAAGGCGGTCCCATTACCTGTTATTTAACACCCGAATGAGACCAGTATCTTTAGTAATTTTTGAGATAACGGCATTTGTGACAGAACACTGTTTTCCAATTTAAACTATTTTAGATCCATATCTCTGGAAGAAAATGTACCAGAAGTTTAAAATGTTGTCACTATAATTTTTTTTTTGTATAGGCCTAACTATATTTATTAAATTCGAAAGGGTTAGGTCAAAATTTTACTTTTTCGGTTGAATTGAGATGTTTTAACTCCAAAATCAAAAAACTAGTTAGGGGGTACGCGGCTGCCAAAGTTTAAAATTAGGGGTTCACGATCCAAAAAGGTTGGCAACACCTGACATAGATAATCAAGACAGATATTTAGCTAACCGAGTCTGATAAAATCAGCAGATTTCTCATATGGCTCAAAATATGTGAACTTTTAGCTGATTTTTTTAATAGGTTTTTGTATCCTGATTCCAAAACAGTCACCAAAATTATTCTATCAGGTCATAAAATCGAAATTTGAGACAAAATTGGTTTACAAATTTGGAATTAGCGCAACAAAAACTACTCAAGTCACTTAAACTAAAAAAAAATCTTGTAAAAAAAAATCTTGTAAGTCTTGTTTTTAATGAAGTTCTTAAATTAAAAACGCAAAAAATAATTTGTGTCCGTAATTTAAAAAAATTTTAATTTTTTTTTCAAACAGAAAATTTTTAAAAACATTTTAATATTTTTGCTCTAAATCAAAAAAAAAAAATGTTGGTAAAAAAAATTGGGTCAAGGATTTACAAAAATAAAATTTCGGAACATAGATTATTTTTCATAACTATTGTTTTTCGGAATTTAAAAAGTCTATAAATATTAGTTTTTTCTAAAATAATGTTGCTTTAAAATTAATGGCTTTGGTTTATTTTTATGACAGGAAAATCGCAAAGTTACGAAAAAAAAAATATATATTTTTTTATCTTTTTTTTTGTATAAAATATTAAAATCATAATACTAAAATATTAAAATCATAACTGAAAATATGTTTGATAAAAAACAAAATTTTTAGTTCCGTAAAAATTTTTTTTTTTTTTTTTGTTGTTTCCTATTTGAAAAAAAAATTTTTTTAATTAGTTTTGTTTCTGAAAATATAAGTTTTTTTTTATTATCATATTATTTAATCTGGCAATTTGAAATTAATTTAAAAAAAAATAACTTATTTTTAAAGAAAATTTTTATTAAAAAAAATTTACTGACCAAAAAAAAATAGACCTTAGAAAAATTTTTTTCCTCATGTATAAACCAGAGCTTCGAAGAATGAAATCCTTTTCGAATGAATTCTCAAACAAATCCATTCAATTTTCAAAGTCAGTGAATGCATTCGATTTCATAAATCAACATTGACTGCAGTCCTTGGAATTCATTCGGTTGAATGAACAAAAATGAATGCATTCAATTTCTTGTTCATTCGATTTAGAAAAATCGAATGCATTCGATTTTTTATCACTCCACTGCGAATGCAATCGATTTTTTAAATATATAGACCAAAACGGAGCCAAATTTTGGTCCATAGTATCGTACTCTCTTTACATACGATGACCCTAATGGGCTCTAATTTTGAATCCAAAAAATTGGTGTTCCCGAAAATTTAAAAAATGCACATATTAACTACCTATACGATAAAAAAATGTGAAGAGTGTTAGGGATACTATGGACAAAAATTTGGCTCCGTTTTGCTCTATCTTGGTTAGTTTTTTTAAGTTTTTTATGCAATGAATGAATAAGCCATTCGATTTTTCAAATTGAATGAAAAGAAAATCGATTGCAAGTGAATGCATTCGATTTCTAAGAGTCGAATGAAAAAAAACCAAATGCATTCGATTTTTGAAAGTCGAATGAAAAATAAAACGAATGCATTCGAAATTTATAAATCGAATGAGTCTAAAGTGAATTCATTAAATTCGCTGAAATGTGATTGGGGAATGCAATCACTAAATTTTTACTCAGAATGACAAATCGAATTAAGGAATGAATCCTTCGTAGCTCTGGTATAAACTAATATTTTAAGCACAAAAAATTCAAAATTTTTTTTTACTTCGTGACTTATCGAATTTCAAGTCAAAAAACGAACCCAAACCCATTTTGCTTTGCTATAGTTTCAATATCTTTGTGTGTCAATATCGACCATGAAAGGCCACTTTCCCGACCCCAACGTTTTTCGAAATTCGTAAAAAGCTTAATATGCTCCACCCTACTGGGTGGAACTCGAGTCATCCCAATACATGCTTAAAATAGCGCATTCATTAGGCCTGTCTATATCGACTATAATTTTCTTACTTACTTTTAGATACTGTCATCATATCTTCTTTTTAGTTTCAATTTATTTGTATTTCTGTGTTATTTTTGCTTTGTGGTTGTCATATGCAAATACTAACTAAATATAAGCAAATGAAAGAAAAAAAATTTACCTTTTCTAAATAAATATTAAAAAATAAAACGGAAAGAAAAACAAAATCGACTAACGAATCAACGAAAATTTATGTACAAACTTTATAAACATGGTCTACTTCATCATCTCCATCTTTTTCGAGTTGTCTGTCTAATGCAGAACTTATCATTATTTGTCACGTTTACTTATTGTGGGTTGTCATCACATTTGTTTAAAGTGTCTAAGCCTGCATACAATACCCCAATAAACTAACGATAAGTAATAGCGAATATAGTATCACCAGTATGATATACCATATTCGAAATTTAGGCGATTTTGCTATCGTCATTTCGATAACGAAATCAGTATTGATTATTGTTTTATGATAAATTCTGAAAAAATTGTGATTTTACTATCGTTATGACTCAAATTAACGATAGTGAAAACGATATCATATTTTCAAGGAAAAACGATATCGTATTTTCAAGGAAAAACGATATCATAAGGAAAGGTACATTAAGAACGAAAAATGGGTTTCCATTACAAAAAGTGTAGAGGAAAAAACAATCAAATTTGAGTAAAAAAAAAGATTTGTTGCCAAATCTATTTCGAAAAAATTTATGAAGATGTGAGCGACTTAATAAAGAGTCAGGGAGAGTAAGCAGTATGTCAGGGGTGATTTTTTTTGCAGGCTGGGTATTTGATTAGATCATAATAATTACACTGTGCTAGTCACAAAATATAACAAGCTGGGCACCTTGCTGGAAAAGCTTATTTGTGTACGCTGAATTCAATGGTGCTAGCCGTTTTTCGAAGTCAGTGTCTTATTCGTGATTTAAAAAGATTTCTCCATGCAATAAATGAAAAAAAAAAAATGGGACATCGAAGTTTTAGAATTTTTTTTTTTTTTTTTTGGGGGGGGGGGGGTCTAGGATAATCCCTCAAGTCTAGGATAATCCCTCAATTACTTTTTCAATTACTCATTTTTTTTTTACACAGCTAAGTCCACTTATAATACATAGTTTTGTAGTTATGCGTAGTTCACTGTATAAATGTAAATTTCTACATCTTGTACCATAACTTTCACAAAGCTACTCGTGCTAATAAAAACTTAAATCGATTTAAAAAATATATGTAACAAAAATTTAAATTTGCATGAAAGGTTGTTACACTTTCAGAAGAGCGGAAATATTTTTGTGGTTACAAGAAAAAAATAAAATAAAAATTTTTGCATTGATTTGATAAGAACTATGTATACTAGGGCGGGTCGATTTTTTTTTTTGTAAAAAATCGTATAGCAAAAACATAATCTACAAGAAATTCTAAGAACATTTCCCAAAGAAACCATGTTTCTAAAATCAAACCCTATACCGCGCCTAACGACATGAAGATTTGTCCGTCCGTCCTTTTTTTATAAGCAAAACATAGAACTTGACTCTTTTGTGGTGTTTGTGTTAATTTTTGGGCTTTGGTGTGCTCTGAGGTATATAGTAAAATTTTATTGGCAACATTTTTGTAGAACATTTCATCTCCACCCTCCCCCTCTTTCGGGGTGTTTTTTTCGATTTGTTAGAATAGAGCCAAAAAATACCGTTATGAGAGGGAGTTAGAGGGTTAATATGTTCCACAAAAATATTTGCCATAATATTTTCTACAAAGTTGCTAAACATACCCCACACCTCAGAAGTAAAGAAAACATAGTTTTATATACCGATATGCTGCTAGAACATATCCAGCGACATTGTTTTACTAATTGACGCTGGATATAATTCGATATAATTTTTGGGATTATGACCGGCAAGTATATTAGACATAATCCCTGAAATGGAGAAATAAATAATTAGATTGATTTGTAATGAAAACGCCACAGACGAAAAATAAAAAATTTTAACAATAAATCGCTGCTTTTATCGTTTATCCATGATAATTTTACTCCAGTATTTATTTTATATTGGGCTGCAGTATATTAACATGTAGCGAGAAACTTTGAAAGGAAGCGCAGGGGTGTGGGTTCGATTCCCTCCAAAGCTTTTGTGTGTTAATTACAAAGGGAAGCTGGTGCAGCGGATTTTTCTTAGTAAATAAAAGTATTTAATTGATGATCATAATGATACTTCGTCAAAAAAAAACACATAGAAACTTTTGTGGGATGAAATTGGATAGTTGCATATCGGAGAGGAAAAAAGATGTGTTAGATAAAAATTTTTGATAACTGAATATTTTTTGTACATCAGTATTTGTTTTATTTTGAGTAAAATTTTTTTTTTAATTTTTGTAAAAAAAATCTTTTTCGAGTGTAAATTTTTTTGAGTGTAATTTTTTTTTTTTGAGTGTAATATTTTTTTTAGTTTTTTTGATTGACAAAAATAGTTTCTAAAATATTTTTTTTTTGGCTTACCATTTTTTTTCAAAGCGTGTTTAGCGTTTTTTTCAACACGGGAGTTCGGGTTAAAACCCATCTGAAATTCCCCATTTTGCTAATAACTTATGAACCACTGGACAGATTTCGCTGAAATTTAGTCTTAATCTGACTAAAACTATGTTTTCTTTACATCTGAGGTGTAGGGTATGTTTAGCAACTTTGTAGAAAATATTATGGCAAATATTTTTGTGGAACATATTAACCCTCTAACTCCCTCTCATAACGGTATTTTTTGGCTCTATTCTAACAAATCGCAAAAACCACCCTGAAAGAGGGGGAGGGTGGAGATGAAATGTTCTACAAAAATGTTGCCAATAAAATTTTACTATATACCTCAGAGCACACCAAAGCCCAAAAATTAACACAAACACCAAAAAAGAGTCAAGTTCTATGTTTTGCTTATAAAAAAAGGACGGACGGACAAATCTTCATGTCGTTAGGCGCGGTATAGGGTTTGATTTTAGAAACATGGTTTCTTTGGGAAATGTTTTTAAAATTTCTTGTAGATTACGATTTTTTACAAAAAAAATCAACCCGCCCTAATAGACACATATATTTGACAAATTATATCGTCACCTGAAAGACGAATGGACGTGACGAGCAAAAAAACGATTTTGATTTGCTAAACTTTTTCATGCGAACATGTAGTTTGACTTTAATATAGATTTTACCATTTACATTTCAGAACACGATTTCGCACAACTTAATGGTCGACCATTTCCATACGCGGGTACAAGGGGGGAGGGGGAAAGGGGCAATTTCCCCCCAGACCAAATTTCGAAAAGAAAAAAAGTGGAAAAAAAAAGAAGAAAAAAATAGAAAAAAAGAGAGAAAAAATTTTTTCATAGAAAAAAATCTGAAAATTTTAATAGGGAAAATGTTAAAATTTTTTAAGGAACATTTTTTAATGGTAAAGTGAATTAATCTGAAAATTTTCCGTGAAAAATATCCGTTATTCTTATTATGAATTTTGGCATTAACAAATTACTTAGAATATGCTATTTTTGTATAGGAAAATGTTGCAGGATCTTAATTTGGTTTATATAAAAAATTTTTGTCTTCTACATAGCAATAGGAAAAATATCCTAAAATCTTAAAAATGTTGATAGTCGAACGTACATATGTAAAACTATTTTAATAATTTTTTTTCAAAAGAATAAACTTTTTCTTAAGAACAAATTCTCAGAATCTGCGACTTTTTTTATGTGAAAATGGTCTCAAAATTATTTATAGGAAAACGGTCGCAGAAGAATTTTTCTATGGGGAAAAAAGTCTCAGAATTTCTGAATTTGAGACTTATCTTAAGGAAAAAGGTCTCAGAATCTGAGTGTTTTTTAAAAAGAAAAACGTGTCAGAAGTTGAAACTTATTGAATTGGAAGAAGGTCGCAGAATCTGAGACTTTTTCTACGGGAAAAAGGTCTTAGAATCTAAGACTTTTTTTATAGGAATAAGGTCTCAGAATCTCAAACTTTTACATTAGGCAACAGGTATCAGAATCTATGACCTTTCTATAGGAAAAAGGTCTTAAAGTCTGAGACGTTTTCTATAGAAAAAATATTTCCGAATCTGTTACTTTTTCTTTAGGAAAGGGTCACAGAATCTCCGGCTTTTTCTATAGGAATCACCCCTTGAATAATAGAATAGGAAAATATTTCAGAATCAGAAAAAAGTCTCAGAATCGGTCACTTCTTCTTTAGAGAATAAGTGCCAGAATTTTAGAATTTTTCTATATAAGAAAAAGCTCTCAGAATCTGAGACTTTTTCTTTTTGAAAAAGGTCTGAGAATCTGAGCCTTTTTCTTTAGGAATAAGATCTCATAATTTCAAACTTTTTTTTACTATCGGAAAAAGATCGAAGAAGTAAAGAATTTTCCTATAGAAAAAAGGTCTCAGAATCTAAAATTTTTCAGTACGAAACAAATCTTATAATCAGAGGCCTCTTTATAGGAAAAATGTCTCAACAATGCTTTAAAATATGAGACTTTTTCTATAGTAAAATGTCTCAGAATTTGAGACCTTTTCTGTGGAAAAAAATTCTAAGAATCAGAAAATTTTTCTGTACGAAAAAGTCTCAGATTCTGAGACATTTTCCGTATAATTTTTTTTTTTCACGAAAAATGTCTCAAAATCTAATATTTTCTATGTAGGAAGAATTTTTTCTATTAAAAAATTCTCAGATCTAGACTCTTCTTATGTATACGAAAAATATACAATTTTCTTTTAAAAATCTGAAAACTTTTCTATACGAAAAAATTCTAAGATTCTGAGTCTTATATTCTGAGACATTTTCCCTATAAAAAATGTCGTAGAGTTTTGTACTCTTGCCCAAAATATTAAATCATGATAAGGTTTTATTTAATAAAAACTTTTTACGAATAACAAACAAATATGTAAGGGTTAAAAAAATATTCAGAAAAAAATAACTCCAAGAAATTTCTCAAATTTATTCAATATTCACAAAAAATTGGGAAAACCAAGAACAAATCAAAAAAATACAAAAAATAAGTCAAAAAAATGCAGATATATTCAGAAAAAATCACAAAATTCAGATAGAAAAACAACTAGAAATTTTAGAAAAATCTGAATATATAACATTTTTTTTTATTTATAATTAAATAAAAAAGTATAAAGAATTAATGCAAACAAATTTTGCCCTAACAAAAAGAAATGTACAAGCTAAAAACATAAAGAAAAATAAAGATAAAGTTGACAGATCACGGATTCGATCACCGGACCTTTTGTTTTTCCAGTCTGGCTCACTTCAGCAAGGCCACCGTAGCTTATTTAAATAATGATTTAAATTTTGTTATATTTCTCTTGCTTGTAGATATTTGATTTTAAAATATACTGGTTAGTGTTGCCATGTTGTAATATTTTATTGGAAAAAATTTGCGATGATGGTAACTAATCTAATTGGAAATGTGATATTTGGTATGGCAATACTGCGTTAATCGAGTGACACCTAGCGCCGTTAGGTTTTTTTGTTAAATCGTTAGCTTATATAGTCAAACTGAGGTGGCGTCCTGCAACTTTTTTAAAATTAGACACCAGCCTAAAAACATATGTTTTCACCAAAAACTTTTTTTTGTATCAAAACTTTTTTCAATCAAAAAATTGTTCTTTCAACTTTTACTTATTTTTTAACATAATAATATTATTATTCAATTTTTTTTTTTTTTTATTTTATTATTATGTTAAAAAATAAGTAAAAGTTGCAAAAAAAAAAATTTTTGATGAAAAAAAAGTTTTGATGCAAAAAAAGTTTTGGTGAAATTTTTTTTTTTTGATGAAAAACAGTTTTTGATTAGGAAAAAAAAATTATGAAAAAAAAAAAACTTCATGAAAACAAATTTATTTGTTGAATTGGATGAAATAAAAAAAAATATGAATACAAAAAAATTCGATAAAAAAATAAAATTTGATGAAAAAAAATGACAAAAAAAAAAATTATAAAAAAATAACTTTTGATAAAAGAAAAAAAAATTTGATAAAAAAAACTTTGATGAAAAAAAAAAATTGATGAAAAAAAAAATTTGATGAAAAAAATAATTATTTTAAACATTAAGACAGAATGTTATAAAATTATTTACATGAGCGCATATTTGTATTTATTTATGAAACATTTATTTCAAAAATCTCGAATATAATTTAAAGCCTTATGTGATTTTTATCCAGTCGTACCTAATAATTTTAATATTCTTAATTGTTCATGATAAGAAAATGCTTACATCATATTATACATTTTAATTCAATTCAAATCTTAAGTACCATACACTCAAAAAAAAAACCTTGTAAAATGACAAGAAAAGTTTGTAACTTTTATTTCTTGCTTCCTCTGATTTTACGAGAATTTCTAATAAAAATTACGAGCTTTTTTGTAATTATACAAGTTTTTTACCAATAAAATTGTAAATTTAAAACTTTTTCGACGCGATTAAACTTACCAGGAGTTCTCGTGACTTTACTGGATCTTTTTCTACCTCCTATTTTATGAGAATTTCTAGAACAAATTATGAGATTTTTTGTTATTTTGCGTGTTTTTTACCAATAAAATTGTAAGTTTAGAACTTTTTGGACGCAATAAAACTTGCAAGGAATTCACGTGATTTTACTAGATTTTTTTGTGTAAAATTACTTAGGAAATTTGGACATTTACAAAAAAAAACTTGCGAAATTACAAAAAAAAAAATTTTGATCGAACAAAATAAAAAATTAGTAGTATTTGTTAAGGTGCGTTCACACGAGAAAGAAATCTCGATAGAAAAATCGAAAATTTGTCACCTCTAGCATTCTAAAATATCATCTCTAAAAAAAATAAATTTTGTTTACGTTATAATTTTTTTATCAAACAAAATACAGACTTCAAATCAAAAATAATATTAATATCTACCAAAAATCTGTAACATTATAAAAAAAATGTTAAGAAATAATACGTTTTAGAGGAATTTGATTTGACACAATTATCGAAAAAGTCAAATTCGCAGGTATACAGAGATTGGTTTTTTAGTTTTTGTCTAGCAGTTTTCTCTCCCGTGTAAACGCGCCTTTAAAAAACAAGGAATATTGGTAAAATGGGATTACAAGACTTTTTCTAGTAATTTGACGATATTTCTTTTGTTGAGTGTATTAAACAGAATAATATCTAAAATATTTTCAAAATTTAATTTACAATATCATTGGATGGTGTGTAAACAACTCAAGTGCCTTTAAAGTATCCCCTACATATATATTTATGTATGTAAATATTTTATAGTCTTCATTAATGTTAATATTTTTTTTTTTCATATGAAGAAACATTAAAATAAACAAAACTCAACAACATTTTCAAGTAGCCTTTTGATAAACGTTTTATTTCAATTAAATAAGTAGATAATTGCTGAAACAGCAATTAAGATTAGAAGAACAAACAAAAAAAAAAAACAATTAATTTGTATACATAATTAATTCAATACATATTTAAATTATTAATCTGGACCAAATAGGGGAAAGCTTTTTTGGTAAAAGGGCCACCTCTAATATTGTTTTGGTATGATAAAAAAAGTAATTAAATGATTTTTTTTTTTTTGTATTTAACTTTTGCGTTTGATTAATAAATATTTTTTTTTGTAATTTTTTAAATATTAGTCATACATCTCGATATCCCCTTTAAAAACACGTGTTAAAATAAATCAATCATCCTGGATTAAGAAACAAAGATTTGAATTATCGACACCCATTAGGTCCTCAGACAAAGTTAACATTTTTATTTAACCAATCTCACAAAATGGATCAATTGAACGTCTACATTATTCAGTCTGGCATTATTATGATAAAAATTTTAAATTGACAAACCTTTGGGCCTCATGTTGCACAAGAAGTTCCAAAAACTACTAAAAGGGGTTAACTAAGTTTTTCAATTTTAAAAGTAGCGACAACAAAAAGCGATATATCAAAGAACACTGTACAACAATTTCAAACTTTTTCTATTACGAGGTTCCGCTGATTGATTCTTGTAGAAGAGACAAAAAAAAACATATGTATGTCGGCGTTTTGAAAGATCACATCGTTATTTTATTTTAGAAGAGGTTAAAGTTTCCCAGCTTTGGCCTGTTCTTGAGGCATATCGGTACATAAAACTCTGTTTTCGTTACATCTGAGGTGTATATTGGTTATACCAAGCAACTTTGTAGAAAATATTATGACAAATATTTTTGTGGAACATTAACCCTCCAACTCCTCTTCATAACGGTATTTTTGGATCTATTTTAACAACTCGTAAAAACACCTTGAAAAAGGTGGAGGGCAGGGATGAAATATTTTACAAAAATGTTGGCCATAAGATTTTACTCTATATGTCGGAACACACCAAATCCCAAAAATTAACATAAACACCAATAAAAAGTCAAATTCAAGATTGCCCATTAAAACAATTTTAAGTCAAATTCAGTATTACCAATTAAAAAAGTTACAAAAAGATTAACCCTTAGTGGACAACCGTGAATTTGAATGGTTTTTGCTGTTTGTGTTGAGCTTTTGGATTTGGTGTTTTCTGACATGTAGAGTAAAATTTTATTACCATCATTTTTTGTAGAACATTCCATCACCGGTTGTAGTCAAAACAGTGTGTAACTTAAATTTTAACGAAATAGAACAAATTTCATGAAGCTAACATACAGTGTTAGAAAAAATAATAGGGACGACGAGCTCAAATTTAATTAATTGTTATAAACTTTTTCATAAATGTCTCATTTTTTTTGCTTTAACTGAAAAATTATCAGTAATTTAACGGGATTTAATAATCTGTATAGCTTTTCACGATTCTGTTTTAATTTAAATTTTTATTGGGAGAATAGTAAGAAAAGTATTGAATTTACCTGGAAAAAATAATAGGGACGAAATGCTTTAAATGAATTAAAAGTTATATTCAATTGTGTTAGCCTTTAAGTTCTTAAATAATATTAATAAAAAATGCAAAAAATAAATAAAGAAAATAATTCTGTCCATTCTTGAATTGTTTTAGCCTCTTTTATACTCGATAATTGATTAGGATAATGGGTACGGGTGCCCATTATAGGAATTATAATCGAAAACCCAGTTTAAGCTTAAAAGCGGATGGGATAACTATGATGTAAAGGTTCGTAATAATAAATTGTTCCAAAACAAAGCATTTACCTCGTTTGGCTCAAAGAATGGGCCCAAAACCAGGGGTAGAGACTGAAAAATATCAAAGCATTTTGACCAAATTCTTGGTTGTCATTCGAAAACTACCCCTTTTATGGCATCTTATGAACTTAAATATGAGGTTTCTGCTCCGGTGACGAGTCGAACAATAAAATATTAACTCCTTAAACCTGTTCTAGAAGGTCGAAGTCCAAGAGAAGAACCACCGATGAGCTTACAATTGATACAAAAAAGTTCACTATTTGCCAGAAATCACCTGGACCGTAAGGACTAGTCATATGTTCCATTGCCCGATGAAACGAAGACTTATTTGTTTGGATCTAAATGAAAATTATTTATTTGACGCACAATAAACCATTTTCAATCATACCCAGACAAATTAATGTTTGTTTCATCGGGCACTGGAACATATTGCCAGCTCTTACGGTCAAGGTGATGTCTGGCAAATACTGAACTTTTTTGTATTAATTGTAAGCTCAGCGGTGGTTCTTCTATTGGACTTCGACCCGCTAGAACAGATTTAAGAAGTTAATATTTTATCGTACGACTCGTCACCGGAGCAGAAACCTCAAATTTAAGTTCATAAGATGCCATAAAAGGGGTAGTTTTCGAATGACAACCAAGAATTTGGTCAAAATGCTTTGATATTTTTCAGTCTCTACCCCTGGTTTTAGGCCCATTCTTTGAGCCAAACGAGGTAAATGCTTTGTTTTGGAACAATTTATTATTACGAACCTTTACATCATAGATATTCTATCCGCTTTTAAGCTTAAACTGGGTTTTCGATTATAATTCCTACAATGGGCCCCCGTACCCATTATCCTAAACAATCAATTATCGAGTATAAAAGAGGCTAAAACAAGTCAAGAATGGACAGAATTATTTTTTTTTTATTTATTTTTTGCATTTTTTTATTAATATTATTAAGGAACTTAAAGGTTAACACAATTGAAAATAACTTTTAATTCATTTAAAGCATTTCGTCCCTATTATTTTTTCCAGGTAAATTCAATACTTTTCTTACTATTCTCCCAATAAAAATTTAAATTAAAACAGAATCGTGAAAAGCTATACAGATTATCAAATCCCGTTAAATTACTGATAATTTTTCAGTTGAAGCGAAAAAAATGGGACATTTATGAAAAAGTTTATCACAATTAATTTAATTTAAGCTCGTCGTCCCTATTATTTTTTCCAACACTGTAATAGCGCCACAGGCGAAAAATTTTAACAACAAATTATTCGACTGCGCCGCTTTCATCAGAGCTCCATGTTGATTGTCAGTTCATTACTTTTGTTTTTCAACTGCGCTGCGGTAGATAATATGTAGCGTGGTAATCTGCAAGTGCAGGGGTTGTTGGTCCGATTCCCACCAGAGCCTTTGTCTGTTACTCTATAACGGAAAGGCTTTGTATCAGCTTATTCTTGGTAAGTTAAAAAATACTTAGTTCTTCGTTAGTAAGGCATATTTTATTTTTTTTATTAACATAATTTTTATTACAATAAATAATAAATATATGTTTCAAAATACAACTAGCAAAATATAATTTATTAACTAACAAGTACTTTTTTTTAATAAAATAGTTTGACTATAAGATATATCTATATGGTTCACACAAATACATCTTTTATCTGGATGACCTAAGCAGATCGTTAGGTTTTATGCGTCTTAGACGCCGGATTTCCCCATTCGTATCGATAAGACTAGATGCTTCTTCATTGACGTGTGTTCGTAATCTATCAGCATGGCTATAAGCATTTTTTTAATTTCTTCGGTTACTGTGTTTATACCCAAGTCACGGTGTAAGTCATTGTTTCTAACGTACCACGGTGCATTAACTATGCATCGTAGAATTTTATTTTGAAAGCGTTGGATTTGAATCTCTGGCAACGCAACCCCACAGCTGCGATCCATACGTCCAAACTGGTTTCAGGATTTGTTTATACAAAAGTAATTTATTCGGTATGGATAATGTTGAGTTTTTACCAATTAACCAATACATTTTTCTAAATTTTTTTCTTTTCTTTACATGTTCTTTCCATTTTAATTTTGTGTCTAATGTTATACCTAAGTACTTGGCTGAATTAGAATAGGGGACAATAACATCGTCTATATAGATTGGATGGTGCTGAGTTTGATTGTACGTAACGTCCACATGAACAGATTTAGATTGATTAAGTTTAATTTGCCATACTTTTGACCAATCCAAAACTTTGGGTACCGCTGCTTGAAGTTTATTCGTGGATTCTTCAGCTGTGTATCCTGTTGCAATTAGGGCAGTGTCATCAACAAATGTTGCTGTTGTATAATTATAATTATCAGTAACAGGGAGATCAGCGGTGTACATAAGGTATAAAGTTGGACCTAATATACTTCCCTGTGGGACTCCTGCTTTATTGGCCGGATGACTGAGAACGATGTTTTCTGTTTGATTCTTAAGTATCGATTGCTTATGTAAGATTGCAAGAAATCACAGAAGCTTTGAGGTAGATATTTTTTTATTTTGTAAATAAATCCATCATGCCAAACTTTGTCAAATGCTTGGCTGACATCTAGGAAAACAATGGAAGGCATATGATTTTCTAAAAAAAATTAATAAACTATTTTTCTTAGGCTGTTTCACTATTAAGTTTATTTACCTTTTCTCGTGACTGACTCATTGCGACATATTTCGGTTTTGACAAAAACTAAAACCAAAATGGGCAATTTTTCATATATTATTTTTGGGTAATTTTTCGTAATGAAAAATCACTCAAATTTTAATTTTGAAATTTTGCCCAAAAACTATAAAATTTGCCCAAAAATTTTGGGTAACTTTTCATATGAAATATGGCCCAAATTTGTATGAAAAATTTTTGGGCGAATTTTCAGTTTCTTTTTTGGGCGATTTTGCCCCGATCACCGTGATCTTTCGAAACGCCGACACGCGTATATATTTTTTTGGTATACCAGAATCAATCGTTTGAACCCCTAATTTTTATACCCTACACCACACTGTGGTACAGGGTATAATGAGTTTGTGCTGATGTTTGTAACTACCCGAAATATTGGTCCTAGACCCACTTTTAAGTATACCGATCGACTTTGTATCACTTTTTGAGTCGATTTAGCGATGTCCGTCCGTCCGTCTGTCCATGTAAACGGTGTAAACACGATACAGGTCGCAATTCTTAATCAATTGACTTAAAATTTTAAACTTAAGCCTCTTTTGGCCCAAGGACGAAGCCTATTTAAATTGGAAAAAATCGGTCCATATTTAGACCTAGCCCCCATACAAAGGTCCTCTTAAGTTTTGGCTCAAATGACTCTAATAGCCGCATTTTAATAGGTATCTTTTCGAAATTTGGCAGGTAATCATGTTTTATCCACACAAATCATCATTCTGAATTTTTAAGAAATCGGACCAGTTCTTCTTGTAGCCCCCATACAAACCACCTTCCCGATTTTCAAATAAATCTCTCAAATTTCATGAAAATGGAAAATATTTAATTAAAATTCTGTTTGTGTATGTTAAACGCGTACTTTAATAACCTTATCAAATCTGATTATCATCGGACCATTTTTGGACTTGGGTCCCATGTGGAAATTTCGCCCGATATTCAGTTGAAGCAATTAATTGTCAACAAAAAGAAGCCTATTCCACTCAAATTTGATTAGTCTTTTTACACTTATTAAAGATTTGACAAAATATAGATCTAATCAGTCCATGTTTGAACTTGGGACCCATTTTCCGGGAAACTCTGGTGTAGGGTATTATATGGTCGGTCTTGACCGACTATAATTTTCTTATTTGTTTTTTAGTGTTGTACTGTGTAATTAATTGTTTTGTTGATAGTTTATTTTAATATTAAATTTTTATATTTCTATAAATCACAAAAAGTTTAGTATTAAAAATTCAGTAGTGATTAAAATATTAAACAAATGTTTGTAAATACATGTCGCTTATTTACTTGCATAGTGTCATAACTCTAAAAACGTGATTTTTAAGAATTATTCGTTATATTATGCTTTAAATTGTGTCAAAAATTCGTATTAATATCTTTTATGTGGAGTTCACACTTACGACTTTAAGCAAGCTGTTTAACAAAACACCAGTAACAGCATAAAAACGTAATGAACGCAGACCAAGACCTTTTTTTAACATGTAGCCCTTGAACCCTCAAAAACTGTAAGTGCGAACCCAGCATTAAACTCACCGTTTAAGAGAACTCGCCATAATTATATATTCGAAGTACCGGAATTTTTCAATGGAACACCAGTTTCAATTCTAAACTTTAATCGCGTTTTCTGCAAGATTAGATATTTTAAGTTATGACACTATATAAGTAAATGAGCGATGTGTCCTTATCCAAAACTAATACGTACATTAGGGTGGCAGCTATTTTGCAAAACTTCGAATTTGAAGGAGTGCACCCTAATTTTTATTACATTTGGTCTAAAAATGCTATGCTAAAAATTTCAGCCAAATCGGGCAACGTTAACACGAGGCGCATCGAGGTCAAAGGTCAAAGGTCAAAAAATAGCCATATTTTGATGAAAAACATTAAATAAATGGTGTTGTTTTTTTAATATATTGTTAAAAAGTGGTACACGAGTTGTTTTTAGTATAAGAAGATAAATTAAAAATTTTTGGGTTTTCAAAAATTAACCCTTGTAAGTCTTTCGGGGTCAAAATGACCCAATTTTCACAAAATGACCCCTAAAACACGAAAATCAGCCCAAATTTTCTAAATTTATTGAAATAAACCAATGTAAACCCATATTTATATTCTATTCTATCATAAATACTCAGATATGAAATACTGTCTTTGTAGGATGTCATTCACCCGTTTCACGGTAAGGCCAAAAATATGCATTTTATTTGGCGTGGTTCTCAAAACTGATATTTTGGTTTTTTCAAAAGTTTCTTAAACAAAATTAGGAAAAATGCTGAAAAACCATAGAATCTTATAAAATATATGTTAACATATAAAAAAAAATTTTTTGGGGGATATCCCTCGGATAGTTTGGCGGGGGCATCGATTTAAACTCAGCGGATTTCAAGGAAAATGCCTTTTTTGCCCACAATTTATTCAATATGGAAAAAATTTGGTAAATATTTTAAAATTTCAGGGCCATAAATTATTAAAAACTATGTAAGACATTAACCCTAAACGTTTTAGGAAAATAGAATAATATTAACCCGGTTTTTATTCGGGTCAAAGGTCAAATTTAGGGATATTTGGATTTTTTTTGAAAAAAGGCATCTAAATATGAAATGTTTATTGCGATTTTTTGTAGAACTTGGTATAATTATTGTACGAGCTCAGAAAAATAATTATTTAATTTTTTTAAAATTAACCCATAAATGAACATGGGGTCAAAATGGCCCAGCACATTAAAATTTCTTTATATAGATTTTTATATTTTCTTTCGATTTTTATAAAACTTGTTATCATTACGTGCGAGGTCAGAAAACTAATTATTTAATTTTTTTTAATTAACCCATAAATGAACATGGGGTCAAAATGGTCCAGCACGTTAAAAATTCTTAATATAGTTTTTTTTTTTATTTTTTTTTTCTATTTCTATATAACTTATTATTTTTATGCGACGTGTGAAAAAATAATTATTTGATTTTCTTAAATTAACCCATAAACGAACAAGGGGTCAAAATAACCCAGCACGTTAAAATTCTTAATATTTTTTTTTTTTTCTATAAAACTTGGTATAAACATTGTGCAAGGTCAGAAAACTAATTATTTGATTTTTTTAATTAACCCTTAAATGAACATGGGGGCACGATAAAAATTCTTAAAGATTTTTTTTTTCGATTTCGATAAAACTTGGTATAACCGTTGTTCGAGGTCAGATATATTTTTTTAATTAACTCATAAATGAACAATGAAAATCAAATAATTATTTTTTCAGACGTCGCATAAAAATAATAAGTTATATAGAAATAGAAAAAAAAAATAAAAAAACTATATTAAGAATTTTTAACGTGCTGGGCCATTTTGATCCCATGTTCATTTATGGGTTAATTAAAAAAATCAAATAATTAGTTTTCTGACCTCGCACATAATCATAACAAGTTTTATAAAAATCGAAAGAAAATATAAAAATCTATATAAAGAAATTTTAATGTGCTGGGCCATTTTGACCCCATGTTCATTTATGGGTTAATTTAAAAAAAATTAAATAATCATTTTTCTGAGCTCGTACAATAATTATACCAAGTTTTATAAAAAATCGCAATAAACATTTCGTATTTAGATGCCTTTTTCCAAAAAAAATCCAAATATCCCTAAATTTGACTTTTGACCCGAATAAAAACCGGGTTAATATTATTCTATTTTCCTAAAACGTTTAGGGTTAATGTCTAACATAGTTTTTAATAATTTATGGCCCTGACTTTGTCAAATTTTAAAATATTTACCAAATTTTTTCCATATTGAATAAATTGTGGGCAAAAAAGGGATTTTCCTCGAAATCCGCTGAGTTTAAATCGATGCCCCCGCCAAACTATCCGAGGGATATCCCCCAAAAATTTTTTTTTTATATGTTAACATATATTTTATAAGATTCTGTGGTTTTTTCAGCATTTTTCCTAATTTTGTTTAAGAAAATTTTGAAAAAACCAAAATATCAGTTTTGAGAGCCTTACCGTGAAACGGGTGAATGACATCCTAGAAAGACAGTATTTCATATCTGAGTATTTATGATAGAATATAATATAAATATGGGTTTACATTGGTTTATTTCAATAAATTTAGAAAATTGGGTCTGATTTTCGTGTTTTAGGGGTCATTTTGTGAAAATTGGGTCATTTTGACCCCGAAAGACTTACAAGGGTTAATTTTTGAAAACCCAAAAATTTTTAATTTATCTTCTTATACTTAAAACAACTCGTGTACCACTTTTTAACAATATATTCAAAAAACAACACCATTTATTTAATGTTTTTCATCAAAATATGGCTATTTTTTTACCTTTGACCTTTGACCTCAATGCGCCTCGTGTTAACGTTGTCCGATTTGGCTGAAATTTTTAGCATAGCATTTTTAGACCAAATGTAATAAAAATTAGGGGTGCACTCCTTCAAATTCGAAGTTTTGCAAAATAGCTGCCACCCTAACGTACATAGAATAGAGCTGTTTCGTTCATGAACGAACTAGTTTAATTGAACTATTTACTTTACTAAACGGTTTTCCCTACACTCTAATTAAAATGATTTCAGTTTCCTACAATAAATTGGGTAAATTTACACAAAATGTGTAGTTTTACCAAAAAATTATTGGAAATTTACATATTTATAGTAGTATATTATTTGAATTTGTTGAAATTTACCCAATTTATAGTAGGAAACTGAACTCATTTGTTTAGAGTGTAGTTCATTTATTTTACCTCTTTAAGGTATTTTCGTTCAATCAGATCAATTCTTCATTAAATCATTATTACATTATTTTAATTATTAGGGAGGCACGAATAATGACTTTATTCGAATTTCGTCGATCGCTGGGCAAATAATGGTTTGTTTTAGTCTAAAAACTCTGTGTTTAAATTTTTAAGGAGTAAAATTTCTGCACTAATTTTTTTTTTCCATACAAATCAAAAAATTTTTTTTTGATTTTTTATTTATTTTAATTATTATTTGAATTGCTCAGGTTAATAACGACAAAAAAAAATCATTTAAGTAGCATACGCATTCAGCTCGAAAGCTGACGTCGAAAAATGTTTTACACTTTATTTTTTATATTTTGTCATGCACTGATTTAAGTTGTTGTGTTGCATTTAAAGATGCATATTCATAAAAAATAGTTTTATGTGACATTTTTATTGTGTTCTAAAATTTACCCAAAAACTGCAAAAAAATATTTTTTTTACCCTTTTTCTAAATTTAATGTATCATTACGAAAAATTACTTTTTCAAATTCCGTCGATTGCCGGGCATATAACATTATTTATGTTTATTTTTTTTTTTTTTAATAAATCTAGGAACGCAGGGCCACTTTAAGGTATGACCAAGGACCATAAAGTATGTAAGGATACCCGAACTTTCAATTTTGTGGAATACACTTGGTTCATTTCGTCCAACTCGTACAAATTATTAGTACTTAGTGGACTGGCCGCGAGTACCAGAAAATTTTCCGTAGAATGGGAAAATCAAATTAAATCGAAATTGACAAACATTTAACAAAATTTTCGATTTAAATTTTAAAAAAATGAGAAAAATTCAAAAAAAAAATTATTTAAAATAGAAAAAAAAAAATAGAATAATTAGGAAAAAAACATGAAAAAGGGGAAAAAATTGTATTAATTTATAATGTTAAAGTAAATAAAATAATTAAGAGAAAAAAATTAAACAAAAGAAAATTTAAAAAAAATTAAGTAAAGAATATATGCAAATGCAAATTCATGAGTGCAAATTGGATTTTTTTATTATTTTTTCTTAACATTTTTTTTTTTATATTTTTATTTATTTTTAAATATTTTTGCAATTTTTTTTTTTAATAGTTCTATTTTTTTTATTTTTTTTTTTTTGAAAGTAACTTTAGACGAGTACGGTGGTGTTAGGGGTATACTCACTTTGTCATTCCATGTGTAACGCATCGAAATATCGGTCTAGGACCCCATACAGTATATATATTATTGATCAGTGATCGATTCTAAAGGTGCCCATACACTTGCAGTATGGTTGTACAACTTGCTGGATGGACATGTGCATTTTGTTTTTGTAATGGTCGTCCAACAAGCCCATACACGATCAAAATCGCATTTTCATCCAGCAAATTGTACAGCATGCAGTATCGTGTATGCCTATGCTGACCATTCGTACTGATTTGATCAGTACATGTACTGATTTTTGATCACGTGTGCTGATCAAAAAACGTTGTACTGATTTGTACTGATTTTTTAAAATATGTACTGATTGTACTGATTTTTGAACATTTCAGTATAAAAAATAATTTTATTCGAAAATTTTGTACAAAAACTTAAATTTCCATAACATAAGTCGTCAGAGTTGTTTTTTATAACTTAGGTCAGAAAATGAGATAATTTATAATGAATTTGTTCAAAGGAGATTAGAGTACGTGAATCAAAAGTTTCCTTAACGGAAAAATTAATCTGAGCATAAGGTTCTTTTGATCTTCCTAAATTATTATGAAAATGCACACAGAATCTTTGAGGTTTTCTATAACGAAAAGTTCAATGGGCCGATAGATATTTTATAGTTTTAGAAAGATGATGGAAATTACATAAATTCAAATGATTCTGAGATCTTAGATAAGGTAATGTCATCAGAGCTTATTCAAAAAAGCGCTCAGAAAATCAGGGACTTAAAAAAAACACGTGTTTATTAGCTGTGAAGTTTTCTAACAGGAAAAGTTGTCAAAACGGAAAAAGTCTTAAAAATCTTTGGGATTTTCTTATTCTCAAAACCTCTGGAATTTTGTTTCATTTTCTGCACTGAAACGATAAAATCATTCAAATGAAGTCGTTTACAGTCAAATAAATTTTCTGCAAAATCACGACAGTTTTTTTTTTACAGTTGTTTTTTAACAGTTGTTTTTTGCAGTTGTTTTTAACAGTTGTTTTTACCCACAATACTTGGGGTCAAGTTAGTTTAACCGACATTTTTTGAGTGTTGAAAAATCATCAGTGTTTTCTCATAGAAAAAATTTTAAGAAAGTTATTTCTAGAAAAAAAACATAAAAACTTGTGTTTTTGTACTTTTGCTAAGCAAATGCAATATTATTATCTCAGAAGAAGTTCAAAATTGCAAGGGGAAGGTTCCCCCTATCGTTTCACACCACCCCCACCCCCCCCCCCCCCCCCAAAAAAAAATACGGCCCTGTATTTTTTTAATATTGTTTTTTACATTTTGGAGGGTATAAAAGATTCGGCACAGCCGAATGTAACACTCTTACTTGCTTTTTTTTTAAATTTCCCAGCAAACAAGCAGACTCAATTTAGACTCAAAAATAGGCTCCAAAAACGTAACAAGAATTTCAAATTTATGTATGAAAGTGGTTCATCCAAAAGAGACCAATTTTTGGATTCCAAAATGAGTCTGGGAAATGAGTGTGTAAGGGGAAATTTCCCTCCTATATTGGACTCTATAAGTACTCATTTTTGAGCACATTGGGAACAATTATTGAGCCCTTTTAGTATTGTTTATGGATGGTTTTTCGGTTTCTATTCTTCAGTGATCATCTTATATTTTATTAGAATTTTAGAAATGTGTAACAATAAAACTAAATAAACAAAAAAAACGTACAGGCTATTAAATACTTTCTCCTTGACTCTTTCTTCCTGACAGTTATACTTTTTCCTTGACTGTTATTGGTTTTGTAACATACGCTGGTGTTTCTGGATTTACAGTCCTTGGTTGGTGCTCCTGAGGCTCCGAGTCGTTTTAGAACATAGATCCATCCGACTTTCTTCAAAACGACTCCTAGACTTCGTACTTACATATCGTGTATTATTATTTGATAATTTTAAGCCCATCACAAATTAAATGCGTGCAAAAAAATAAATTTTAATAATTTTGAAAATTATTGACATAATTTTTTTTTTTTTCGTATTCAAAACAAAAAATTCTAGGCTCCAAAAAGAATAAATTTTTGTAGTCTTTTTGGAGGGTTATAAAAACACTTCTATTTTTCATATTTTTAGAGTCATTTTAAACTCAAATTTTAAAACAAAAATTTCCCTTTTATTTTGGATTCTTTTTAGACTCATTTTTGATTACTCCTTTTTAAATAAAAAGAGCGTTCTATGACAAATAAATTTTTATATTTAAATAATAGTTTTATATATGAATCATTTCCGACTCCAAAATATGTAGGCACCAAAAATAATCCATTTTTAAACTCATTTAAAAGGCATATATTTTGAGGGCTCCGAATATTGTTAGCTGGGTTCTTAATTTTGTTTTTACATTTTTTTTTAAATTTTCTTTTTCTTTTTTTCTAAAAATTTTTTTTCTGTTGATTTTATTAATTTCTTTCTAGGTACACCCAGCAAACAGTTGGTCTCAGGTTGAAATTCCATGAGTTTAAATTTTTTTACTTATTTTTTTTAATTTTTTCTCTTGTTTTTTTTATTTTCTCTAACATTATAAAATTATTCAGTTTTTTTCCTACTTTATTTTTTTATTAAATATTATATTTTTTTGGTTTTTATATTTTAAATAATTTTTTTTTGGAATTTTTCTTATTTTTTCAAAATTTAAATAAAAATGTTGTTAAATGTTTGCGAAATTTCGATTTATTTTGATTTGCCCATTCTAAGGTTAATTTTTACGGTACTCGCGGACAGTCCACCAGTTACTGATGAGTAGTACGAGTTGGACGAGTTAGACGAGATGGATAAAGAAGAAAAAGAAAAAAATTGCTGTCTAATTTAATGTCTTTTTTAGAAAACGTGCCCTAATTGAAATCCAATTAAAACTTATTTTAATGCCACAAGGTCAACTCATTGGGGAAATTAGAAATGGCAGCAAAAGAAATTATTGAAAAGAGCAAAAAAAAAAAAAAAACTGTCACAAAAGCCTATTATATCACCACAATAAAAGCTGTTTATTTTAATTATAATACCCAAAGCTGATATTCACGGAAAATATAAATAAATCATTTGAATAGAGTAGAGAGCATATAGATAGTATATAGAATGACTTAACTGAAGCAATAAACAAAACGGCAAAATGAACTCTAAATTTGGTGGTCTACAAAATTTTTATATGGTGGCACTACCATATTCACCAGCACCAATACCACTTACTACTTACAAGGACTACAAAAACGTCCACTACAATCACAACAATGTTGTATACTGGTGATTGCTGGCAGTGGTAATGGTATGATATATAATCGTGGCAAAAAGGAAAACTGTGTATATTTTATGTACTAAAGTCATTGTGGCAAAGAAAAAAAAATAAATAGACATTCATAAACTTTATTATTTTGAATACTTGTTACTAACAACAAATAAGCAAGCATGATATTTTTTAATAACATAAATCAATTTCTCTTTACATAATGTCTTTTTATGTGTACGGACTTTTGTCCATATTGTGTTAACTTTATCATCATGTCAACAAGTTGTTTCAATATACATGAAGCTACTACCAGTTGGAGGTTAATATACAAGCACAGTGGAAATAACGTTTCTCCATTTGGTATGACTTTCAAAACTAATGTCGTACTTGTCAGTGTTGCCAATACACAGAAAATAAAATTGTTAAATATAAATCAACAAAAATCAATTGTAAATCAGCCAAACATTTAGTAAAAACGGCCGCATGTTAGTCCGTAATACAAAATTTCGATTTTGTTTTCAACAAACTTAGTCAAGTAATTTTATTTCAAAATTATTTTATCATGTCAACAAATAGTTTTTGTGTTTGTTGAATTTCTTTGTTGAAAAAAAAAGATTTTTTACGTTTGTCAGATCAACAAATTGTGTTTGTTTTTGTTGAATTTCTTTGTTGAAAAAAAAAACGTTTGTCAATACAAATAATAATTTTAGAGAACTATTACAAACTCGTTTATCAATTTTTTTTATAATTTTTTTCAACGATCAATATTTACAAACGTTAGTTTATATCACAAATTTCCGTATAGGAGCACTTTCAGTGAAAAAGTAAATTGTATTCACAAATATGGGGGTCAATATAACAATTCGTTTTTTTCTGTGTAATAGAATTAAAAATTACACACAAAATCATCCAAAATCACAAAAATTACACAACATTTTTCTTAATTAAAAAAAAAAAATATATTTTACTAAAAAAATATATTTTTTTTTTTGTAAATCAAGAGACCATAGTTTTTGTACTGTTCGGGCGCGGATCCAGCTCTTGGGTTTGGGGGGGGGGGGGGAATTTTTTTGCTTAACAACAAAAATCATTTTGTGCAGGGAACCTCAGCTCGGATTTGAATCATTAGTTAAGGTTTTTAGTGTTTACCTCTTGTTTATTTTGATTAACAAATTTTAAAAACTAATTCCAATAGAAAAGGTTTAAAAACTTAAGAAAATGTTTAAAATTTGGAAAATGTCTCCTTAAGAAATTCTCATGTCCTTTTTTTGATTGCAAAAGACCCAGATTCTGAATTATTTCTCCAATAGAAAATATATCAGATTTCAGATATGTTTATTCAAAAAAAAAAAAAGATTTATCTTGTAGCATAGAAATGCCGATGAAATATTATAGTAAAAAAAATAGTAAAAATTACAAAAGTTTACTGATTTTGAAATTTTGCTGAGTCATTTGCTTAAAGAGAAATTTTATGATTCTGACACATTATCCCAATGAAAAAATTTTAATGTTTTGAGGCATTTTGCTACAGAAAAGCTTTTAGAATTTATAAAATTCTTGCTTTATACAAATATTTAGATCCTTATAAACTTTCACATAGAAAATTCACAGATACTTTTGCAATTTTCCCACCAAAAAAGTTTATATTTTTAGAAAAATTATTCGTACAGATTTTTTCCTCAGACTTGGTGAGTTTTTCTATATAGAAAATTGCTTAGGTTTCGAAATTTTATTTCTATTCTGTTTTTCTACTGAAAAAGTCTAAGATACACCAAAATTTTCAGGTTTTGAAACACTATTCTTTAGAAAGTGCCTGAGATTAAAAAATTGAAGACTTTAATGCTTTTTAGAGTGTTTCGCGGCAATTTCCTAGATTCTAAAAATTTTTCTATAGAAAAAGTATTGTTTGCTGAGTTATTTTTCCTTAGAAAAAGTCTAAGATTCTCAAACATTTTTTAAGATATATTTCCAATCGAAAATTCTAAGAATCTAAGAAATGTTTTCTACAAAAAAGCCTAAGATTCTGAGAAATTTTTCTTATACACTCAAAATAATAACTCTGTTACATTACAGAAAAACTCTGCTAATTTAACAGAGTACACCATACTTTTCCAGCTAACAACATTTCTTGGTAATTTTTCTAAAAAACTCTGTAAAATGATTTTGACAAAAAAAAAAAAAACTGTTAATTTACAGAGTTTATAGTTAAATATTTGTTAAATAAACTACCATTTAGCAAAGAAAACTATGTAAATTTACATTTACATTGTAAAATGCATTTGATGCAAAAAAAAAAAATTACAGAAAAAACTCTGTAAATTACGGAGTTTAGTTAAATGCGTGTTATTTTGTAAAATTTTTATAAGATTTCTGACAAGATTTTTTTTATAACTTTTTTTTGCTACTTTTTCAACTTATTCTCAACAAAAAAAAAACAGATAAAATTTTGATGTTTCGTAACAAAAACAAAAACTACTCAACACAGAAAACTTTTTTGGTTATAAAAAATACGAAGTATTTTGCTTAAATCTGTATTTTAGCAGAAAACTCTGTTAATTATCTGTTAAATTATGATTACAAAGTAAAAAGTAAAGTTTATAGTTTTTTGTGTATGTATATGAAAGTTTGTAATCGTCTTTATAAAATTTTACTTTGTTTTTGAGACATTAATGTGTTTGGTAAAGTTTGAAAAAACTTTTTTTTTTTAAATTTAAAACTTTTTAAACGTAAAAAAAAAAATAAAAGGATAAATTTTGAGTAAATTTTTAATTGTGTCAATTTTTAATTGTGTCAATTAAAAATTTACTCAATTTTTTTTCCAAACATTTAATAAATTTTTATTAAAAAATTTACTCAATACTATTAAATCGTTTACTGGTGCAAAATTGAGTAAGTTTTTACTCAATAGTATTAAAAATTTACTCAAATATTTTTTTTCTTTTTTTCTGTGTAGAGTGTCTTAGAAATGGATCAATGATATATAAACTTAATGGGGTCCTCGACCACATTTGCTTTGGCAATTACACCCAAATCTTCAGCAAATCATAATGATTTAATGTTTTGGGCAAGAGTAAAAAAATTTCAGTGGTTGTTATTAAAATATGCAGTTGGCTTTAAATTCGGCTAGTAAAACTAAACTGTTTTCCCTGTGTACTCTTACCAGACTCAAGACCGGACTCTAGTTTAGCAATATTTAGATCAATGCTAGAACAAGCACCAGAGTCTCAAGTTAAACAATCCAAGTTGTGTCCGTAATTTTGTTTTTCAAGTTGTATGCATCAAAATGTCACACAAAACCTAATACGAAAATTTTTTAATATTACTTATTAGCAGGGGGTTAAATAATAAAACCAGTGATTGATATTAAGCAAAAAAAATATATCAATTGACTATAACTATACTTAAAATATTAAAGGGGATCATATTTAATTAGTTTAAATACTTAAAATATGTTACTGAAAAAATATTTGAGCATCCTACTATAGTTAAAACTCATATGAACCCATAGTATGTTTACTTAAAATATGCTGCTTAAATAAAATAGTAAGTAAAACCATATTGCTGTTTGTTGCATATATTCAGTTTCAAAAACTTAGAATAGCAATATTGTTTGCAATTTTAAGTTTCGTTTACTTAGAATATTAAGTGTGTTTACTATAGTTCGTGTTCTTCATATATTTCCAGTTTACTATATTTTTAAGTAAGTTGTTGCATATTTTTTGTTTTACTATATTAGAAAAAATAAAAACACAAGTAGGAAATTTTTTTTTATGCGAATTATTATGGCGTAATGAAATCAGTTTGTATTTCATAGTATTTTGAATGTGAGGTTAATTATTATTTTAAAAATTGATATTGGCTATAGGGTTCTTACTATAACATTTATAGAAAAAGTTAAATAAGTATTAAATGAATATAAAAAATCCAATTTTAAGAATATTTCAATTGAAATTCAGAAAATATTATTTGATATTTAAAGCTTTTAAGTTTATGGATCTTATAAAAATAATAATTGAATTTTCTCAAATACGTGAGTATATTGAGTAGCTTATTCTAAAGAGCTTTTGAGACACACAAACATATTTAAATTTAAATAAAAGCTTTTTTAAATTGTTTTAAAAAGCTGGTCTTCAAAAGTCAAATTATTTTTTTAGCATGATACAGTGCAACCTCGCTCAACGCAACATAAAGAAGTTTTCGCCGTTGCGATAAATGAGGTTGTTGCGATAAACAAGTCAAAATTTTTCAGGGCGCTAATAATCTTTTATGGTTTAAATTGAAAAATAAAGAAATTTTATCACACATTTAAATCATTTATTTTTGAAATAAATTCATTTATTTTATTAAAAATAACACAAAAAGTACTATTAAAAATAAAGATATAAAAAAAAAAATCAGAGTAACACGGAAAGTTCAGAATTAGTAACATTTAAATTAAAAGCAATTTCAATAAAAAAATATGTTAATAAAAAAAGAAAACTGATAATTTTGGGATAAAAGTTGCGATGTCTGAGGTATTTTTTTTTTTGTAAACTTGCGTTAACTGACAAGGGAAGTATCTCAACCCTTATGAACCGATTTGCCTAAAACTTAAAATATATATCAAAGAGACAATTCAAAGGTTGAGGTGTCTCTGCTTATTTGCCATATCGGGGATTTAGGGGTTCAAAACATGGGTCAAAAAATGTCGAAAAAATCGTTTTTTGGATTTTTCAGCCATTTCTTTTTAGGAAACTATATGATGTTTTCATATGAAAGGAAAAGTTTTTTTAATGTCTATCCAATGATAACATAACCTTGTAAAAATTCGGCTTCTTTGAATATTTTTTTCAGGAAAATGTGTACATTTTGGGGGTTACATATGTGAAGACATAGACCTAGGATATCCATATGGATAAGAAATAATCTTTATTAAATTAATGTCGACCCGTATTTTTGCCCTAGATGATATTCCTGTTAGTTCGGCTGTTATCAAAATTTTCCCGAAGGTCCACATGGTTTCATAAGGGGACAACGAAATTTTTAAACACCGATATGGCCGATAAGCCGAGACACCCCAACCTTAATATCGTCTCTTTATTATATATTTTAAGTTTCAGGCAAATCGGTTCATAAGGGTTGAGATACTTCCCTTGTGAGTCAGCAATGCAAATAATGTACGTGCTGCAATAATCGAGGAGTTGCGTTTATCGAGGTTTGCGTTAAGCGAGGTGGCACTATTTTATTATTTTTTTTTGCAAGAATATAAAGAATTTTTTACTTTCATCGTTTGTCGGATATTTTTTAGCAACAAATATTTTTTAGCAACATAGATTTGAAAAAAAAAAAAAATAATGTTAAAGAAAAAAAAATGGTTTAGCCTTACAAAAACGTTTTTTTTTTTGCTTAGGAAGAAAATTTTAAAAATGTATAACTCGACACAACCAAAAAACACTTCTTTGAAAATATTGGGTTACTAGAACGTGGACTAAGATAGACAGGTTTGTCCTTCCCAAATTAGATGGAATCACCCTGGAGCTACCCAATGAGGCGAAATACCTGGGTGTGAAACGAATATGAATAACCCAAATCGTAAAAAAATATTACATCCGTCCCAAAATGATCTTAAAATTTCCTTTTGAATTGGTTATTACTTTTCTAATTGATGTTTAAAATACAAAATGGACTCCTAAATTTTAACCAAAATTTTTTTAGTTGTATCTGTGAGATGGTGAAAATGCTTGATTGTTATTTTTTTATTGATGTGAATTCGCTTAAAAATTTCTTAAATGCCGCAAATTTGTTAACTTTTGCGTTAAAAAATAATTTTGTACTTTATTTTTTTTATACCCTCCACTTACAAGGGAAGTCTCCCTGGTGTCACCCTCCGATCTTCATGAAATTTGGATATGTTGTTAAGAACGAAAATTAATTCGACACGTATTTTTTTTTAGCGGCCCAAATTCATTTTTTAGAGGGTTCGATTTGTATGGGGGGAAATTGACATTTTTCAGTTTTTCACGATTTAAGCCTATTTAAACAAAATTAATATAGGCATGTGTTGTATCAGATTAAAGGTATTAAAAATACCTATCTCGTGGTGTTAACAACGGGCCATAGAAGTTAATATTTTTCGACTTATTAACAAAAATGTCCTAAAATTTTAGTATTTTACTAAATATGACGAAAAGTTGTGCATGTTTGGACACGTTCTTAGCACACGTAGATAGGTTTTCCAAAGACCTTTCATTTGGTATGCAACATGACTAGGTTTCTTTGCATAGTATAGGAGATAAACGAAAAAAACTGACAAATGGCCTTGTCAGTTTTTTTTCGTTTAACTCTTAAACGGATAGGAATTTCACGACATTCTTTACCATTATAAAAACTGGAGACCTTAAAGAACTCACACATGTGGATTGGATATTTTTCGCATTAGTACCCTACTTGTAAATTTAAGGCAAAGTTGGTTAATTTATTCATATAAAAAAATAAAATGGTGGTCAATTATTTAAAACAGATACGGATTTTAAGTGACAATATAACAGCTTACCATTCAATACAAATTGTTTCTTTCATATTTTGGTAAAGTCTACACCCTACACTAAAATAGCCTGCAAAATTAACTGCTTTCTATCTTTTATCATTTTCGATTTTTAAACAAAAATAATGGGGAAAAATATCAAACAAAGAAGCAACACACGGTAAATACGCATTATTTGCAATAATTGTTAAGTTATTTGGGGAAAAAAAAATATTACAAAACATTACTCTATAATCAGTACTTTCAACTTGTCTGTCTGTCTTATTAGGGATATATTTCGATCGGACTCAATCATAACCATACTAAAAACATCTTGCAGGTTGTTTGTTTTTGAATTTTCTCTGTTAAAGTTTCTTGTATAGCTTTTAAAATGCCTATGGGATCTTTTCAAAGCCTACTCCGATAATTGCCATGAAAGAAGGCAAATACAAAGACATATATAATAAAGATGCAGCAAATGCTTCTTCTTTTACTGTTCACTAGATGGCGTTTTTTATAACTGTTTCCGGCAGTTTATTAAAAGTTCTTAATTTCATTTGTTAATGACTGAAATCTTGATTACCACATAAAAATCAATAAAGCAAATACAAACATCTCGTTTTTGCACATCTTTGGTTTTTATTTGTTAATTTTTCTGATAATACTAGCTGACCCGGCAAACGTTGTTTTGCCCTGAAATATTTTGATTTTGTCTCGAATTATTTCTTTTTTTATAAATTAATCTTAAGTACGATAAGTAGCAGTGCAACATAATCAAGTTGAAGTGAAACTCTTTCTGTTATATTTTTAATATCGTTTATTTAAATAATCTAATAAGTGAATTTTTTTCGGCCAGAAATGTTTCCAATCTGTACTTGTCCTTGTATTTTAAAAGTTGAATTAAAATTGCGACCTTGACCATCAGTGTTTGCAATAATTTTTGCCCCAAAAGAAGTCATTTGGAAGCATGAATTAAATTTTTTGGTCTTTTTTAGAAAAATTTTGGAATCCGCACTTTCACCCAATAACAATGTTTTCAGTGGTTCCGGCGGTGAGTTTAGTGGTGGCAACACAACTTTTCCGGAATAACCGCACACTCCGGGTGATTCATATTTAAATTTGAGTGCGTGACAGTGATTACGTTCATTGGACATTTCACCAAAAGCGATTATCTCATGAGCACTGTAATTTATGTCTGGTTCGTAAGCGAAAGCCAGACGGATAAATGAGGTGATCAAAGCAGCTCGGGTTATACGCATTCTTTCGCGATTTGCTAATCTATTATTATCAGTCAAACTATAGAAGAAATGTCCCTCCCTTTTACCCCCTAAATATGAATTTGGGCCGCTAAAAAAAAATACGTGTCCCTTTATTTTTTCTGCTCTACAAAATAAAACCAATTCCATAAAGATCCGCGGGTGACACTAGGGAGACTTCCCTTGTTAGTGATAGAGGGTATATATAAGTTTGTCATTCCGTTTGTAACTCATCGAAATATCGGTCTGGGACCCCATAAAGTATATATATTCATGATCCCCAATCGATTTTAAGACATTCTAGCGATGTCCGTCTGTCCGTCTGTCTGTGGAAATGGTGATCACGACCAAAATACTACACGGATATGACTGAAACTTAACACATTTATTGGAAGTTCTCTTGAGAAGTTTGGTATTGCATTTGAGCGATATCGGTTCAGCGGTTTAAAAGTTATGAACAAAAATGTAAGGACACCTCAAAAATTTTAGTACATTCAACATAACCTAAAAATACAAATTGCTTTAATTCGGCTGCTGGTTGACATATGTGAACATAATTGAACACCAAATGGTTTTTAAACATGTAAGAACATATTTTTTGACAAAAAAAGAAAAAAATCGCGGATTTTTTTTTACCAAAAATTTTTTTTCGCGGAAATTTTTTTTGATTTTTTTTTTTAAGTAATTTCCTTTTAAAAAAAAAGTTTTTTGCAATAATCTTTTTGAAATTGTGGAAGGTATCACTACATTCGGCAAAGCCGAATTTAACTTTTTTACTTGTTTTAATTCAATTATACATTTTAATACAAATGTTGTTAAAATTATGTTGGTAAATTCCAGTGAATATTCATTTAAACAAATGAAAAAACCATTACACAGATTTTTCATTTAAAATAATATGTATTACAGTCAATTTTTAATGTCAATTTAATGACAAACAAAAACATTAAAAAACTAGTGAATATTCCCTTATTTCGTATTAAAAAACATTCAAACTATAGAAGAAATTTTTTACTGCCGAAATTGAATGTAACGGAAAATTTATTTTTAAGACAGTAATTTATTTTGTTTAAACTACAGAAATAGAAAACAAGAAACCCTAAATAAAAAAAGTGATTTTTCTTTTTTAACAACTTTACTGATTATTTTTTAAATATATTTTTTTATATCTTTATTTTTTATAGTACTTTTTATGTTATTTTTAATAAAATAAAATAAATGTGTGATAAATTTTTTTTTTTCAATTTTAACTAGTGTTTATAAAAAACCGACATTTTGGAAAACCGGTTTCTCGGTTAACCGAAAATCAGCTTTTTCGGTTAACCAGTTTTCTCGGTTAAACCGGAATGAAAAAACCGGTTAACTGGAAATTTTCAATTCCGGTTAACCGGTTTGCAAAAAAACCGAAATTTTGGTAAAAACCCGGTTTTTCTGTTAACCGGTTTATAAACACTAATTTAAACCATAAAGATTATTAGCGCCCTAAAAAATTGTGACAGTTATCGCAACGGCAAAAACTTCTATATGTTGCGTTAAGCGAGGTTGCACTGTATCATATAAAAAAAAATAAAACGCTTTTGAAGACCAACCTCTTTAAAACAACAATTTAGAAAAGCTTTTATTTAAAATTGTGTGTGTGTGTCGCAAAAGCTCTTAAACTTTAGAATAAGCTAAAAATTCAATAAACTCATTAGGGTGGAGCAAATATATCTTTTTTCGAATTTCGATAACGTCGGGATCGGGAAAGTTGCCTTTTGTGGTCGATATTAACCCACAAAAATATTGGACCTGTAGGGAAATGGCTTTGGGTTCTTTTTTGACTTGAAAATCGGAAAGTCCCGAACAAAGTGAAAAAAAAAATTTTCGAACTTTTGTTTGGATATTAATGAAAAAGAGTTTTTATCGTAAAAAAAAAATTCTTTAAAAATAACTTATAAAAACTTTATTTATTTCAAATTGCGGTAAAAATTATTTATTTCAAATTGCGGTAAAAAAATAAAAAAAAAATAAAAAAAAACCACAAACAATTTTTTTACCATAAAATCACTTTTTCAGTAATGTCCAAACCAGTATTGCCACTTTCTGGATAATTATCCAAAAGTGGGACAATTTCAAAATCCTTGGATAATTTTTGGATAATGATATTTTTTGTGTAATTTCAATTCAATAAAGTTTCCACTATTTTTTATATTTAAGCTTTTTATCATTTTATCGATATTTTCGGCCTAAACAAAATCATTATTAACATCGACTTTAGAAATTTAGATTACTAAAAACTAGATAATAAATAAAAAACATGCATTTTTGTATCACAAAAACCTAGCCTTAAGTTTTTGAAATTAAAAATTGTTCTGGAGAATCCCTCTTCCAAAGCCTAAAAATTGTTTAAATTCTGTTAATATTACCATTCTCTTATTCTTCAGATGAGAGAATTTTCAGACGAGCAGACATGTCAAAAATTGTTGAATAAAACTCTTGTTTTATAGCCTTAATACAGCTTGAATATATAAATTTATGTATTTATTTTATTTAAATACGCATGGCTCTCCTAATCTTTTGAAATTTTTCCGAAAGCTATTTGACAAGCGGATCAAATTTGACATAGGTTCCCGAAAGAACAAATCTAACTTAAATACTAGTCGTCTAAACGGCTGTTAAAACATACTTAATAAATAAGTTATCGGCAAATACTTCATCAATACTTTTTACAAAAAATATATTGAAACAAACTAAGTTTTTTTTGAACCCAAGAAAAATTAGAAATTATATTAGTAAAATTAATTAAAATGAAACTATAACCTCTTGAATAAAAATATACTCTCTATTGTAAAATGAAATACATTTTTTTGTAAAATTTTTTTTTTGTGTAATTTGTGAGATTTTGGATAATTTTTTGTGTAATTTTCAATTCTATTGGTGGCAACACTGGTCCAAATATAAACTAATATTTTAAACAAAAAAAAAGTTCGAAATTTTTTTTTTTTCACTTTGTTCGGGACTTTTCGATTTTCAAGTCAAAAAGGAACCCAAAGCCATTGCCATACAGGTCCAATATTTTTGTGGGTTAATATCGATCCCAAAAGGCAACTTTCCCGACATCGACGTTTTTGAAAAAAGCTATATTTGCTCCACCCTAATACTCACGTATTTGAGAAAATTCAATTATTATTTTTATAAGATCCATAAACTTAAAAGCTTTAAATATCAAATAATATTTTCTGAATTTCAATTGAAATATTCTTAAAATTGGATTTTTTATATTCATTTAATACTTATTTAACTTTTTCTATAAATGTTATAGTAAGAACCCTATAGCCAATATCAATTTTTAAAATAATAATTAACCTCACATTCAAAATACTACGAAATACAAACTGATTTCATTACGCCATAATAATTCGCATAAAAAAAAATTTCCTACTTGTGTTTTTATTTTTTCTAATATAGTAAAACAAAAAATATGCAACAACTTACTTAAAAATATAGTAAACTGGAAATATATGAAGAACACGAACTATAGTAAACACACTTAATATTCTAAGTAAACGAAACTTAAAATTGCAAACAATATTGCTATTCTAAGTTTTTGAAACTGAATATATGCAACAAACAGCAATATGGTTTTACTTACTATTTTATTTAAGCAGCATATTTTAAGTAAACATACTATGGGTTCATATGAGTTTTAACTATAGTAGGATGCTCAAATATTTTTTCAGTAACATATTTTAAGTATTTAAACTAATTAAATATGATCCCCTTTAATATTTTAAGTAAAGTTGCTATAGAAATAGTGAATATGGTACTATTTATGACTACTATTAGTAGTTATAATCAACCCTGAATAAAACCATGTATTACACCGTCCGACAGCCAATATTAAACATGAACAGGATGATATACGTCTGAAAGTAGAGATTAAATGGAGTACAACTGCATTTACAGTTATTCATTTCGTAATCCTGCTTCCTTTTAAAAGGACTTCAAAGTTTTAAAGGATACATTTGGAAAAATATTTCTGAAATATTTGTACTTGCATCAGGAAAAAAGGATGTGCATAAAGTCATTTGAAAACTGTATCAAAATATTTTGTTAAACCTTTTTAATGATATTGAAGGATAAAGTTTAGAAGGGACATAACTTACCTCCTTTTTCCTGATATGTAAAAATAACAAAAAAGAAAAATTAGGAGATTTCCTCCTCTTTCATTTGCCATCACTAGTGGCAAAATAGGACAAGTACACTGATAGAAATTTGTACACGACAATAATGAAAATCTACATTAATGTTATGAAAAATTACGTTAAATAGGAACCTATGTAGGGTTTCATTGAATTAATGAAATAGGTATCATAAAATGTAGTGTTTGTAGGTTAGGTTAGAGTGGCTGTGAGTCCTCCTGAGGCTGCAGCAATTAGCAAAGTAATGTCGTTTTGAATACCATGTTACCTGAAAACAAAGTTAAGAAAAATAATAAATTATAATCGATATACAAAGGCTATGTCCAGTATGTTTTTGTGATATATTTTGAAATGGAAACCGGTTAACCGGTTTTTTTTCTTTAACTGACAAACCCAAAAAATACTTTAAAATTGCTAATTTCACTGCGTGACAAAACTAACCACTACTTTAGAAAACAAGAGGTACGACCATCATTTCAATATATTTCGGACATGCTGAATCGAATGGCGTACTCCGTTTTTCGATGTATGGTACAGTTTTCTTGCAAAATGTCGTTAAAGATTTGCTGATTTCGAGCCAGTTTTTTAACAAAAAAATTTGCAAAGTAAATGGTTTATAAATTTTATGACATGGAAAACAAAGATATGACTTGTAGCAACATTTCTTATGCAAATTTGGTTTAAAGCTTTTCATTTTAAGCACTTAAATTCGCGAATTTCTTCATTTTTTAAGGTTTTCGCGAAATTAACAGCCAAATTGGTCTTTGATAAAAAACTTGCTTTTAATGAATCAAAAATGCATCCCTAACAATACGAATAGTGGACAAAAAACAGCTAAGTTATATGGACCATCATGATGAAAATCGCGAAAAACCGTTTTTTTGTATATGCCAGCATCACTTTACGAGATGATTTAAGGTTCCATCTTTTAGTATATAATGTAGGAACCTTAAACAACTAACTGACCAAAAATTCGGCCAAAAAAGTTTTCATTTGCAAAAGTTATCTTAACAAAAACTATTATTTCAGTGTTTGCGATACAATAATTGTAGTTTTTGTTAAGATAACTTTTGCAAATGAAAACTTTTTTGGACAAATTTTGGGTCAGTTCATTGTTTAAGGTTCCCACATTATATACTAAATGATGAAGCCTCAAATCATCTCCTAAAGTGATGCTGCCATATACAAAAAAATCGGTTTTTCGCGATTTTCATCATGATGGTCCATATAACATAGATGTTTTTTGTCCACTATTCGTAGTGTCATGGACGCCTTTATGATCCACAAAATGCAAGTTTTTTATCAGAGATCAATTTAGCGGTTAATTTCGCGAAAACTTAAAAAATGAAGAAATCCGCGAATTTAAGGGCTTAAGATGAAAAGTTTTAAACCAAATTTATATTAGAAATATTGCTACAAGTTATATCTTGGTTTTCCATGCCATAAAATTTTAAAATCATTAGCTTTGGAATTTTTTTTGTTAAAAAAGCAACTGAAAATCAGCCAATCTTTAATGACATTTTACAAGAAAACTGTACCATACATCGAAAAACGGAGTACGCCATTCGATTCAGCATGTCCGAAATATATTGAAATGATGGTCGTACCTCTTGTTTTCTATCACTCGGATTTGAATCATTAGTTAAGGTCTAATGTCTCCTTAAGAAATTCTCATGTCCTTTTTTTGATTGCAAAAGACCCAGATTCTGAATTATTTCTCCAATAGAAAATATATCAGATTTCAGATATGTTTATTCAAAAAAAGTTTACTGATTTTGAAATTTTGCTGAGTCATTTGCTTAAAGAGAAATTTTATGATTCTGACACATTATCCCAATGAAAAAATTTTAATGTTTTGAGGCATTTTGCTACAGAAAAGCTTTTAGAATTTATAAAATTCTTGCTTTATACAAATATTTAGATCCTTATAAAATTCACAGATACTTTTGCAATTTTCCCACCAAAAAATTTATATTTTTAGAAAAATTATTCGTACAGATTTTTTTCTCAGACTTGGTGAGTTTTTCTATATAGAAAATTGCTTAGGTTTCGAAATTTTATTTCTATTCTGTTTTTCTACTGAAAAAGTCTAAGATACACCAAAATTTTCAGGTTTTGAAACACTATTCTTTAGAAAGTGCCTGAGATTAAAAAATTGAAGACTTTAATGCTTTTTAGAGTGTTTCGCGGCAATTTCCTAGATTCTAAAACATTTTTCTATAGAAAAAGTATTGTTTGCTGAGTTATTTTTCATTAGAAAAAGTCTAAGATTCTCAAACATTTTCTAAGATATATTTCCAATCGAAAATTCTAAGAATCTAAGAAATGTTTTCTACAAAAAAGGCTAAGATTCTGAGAAATTTTTCTTATACACTCAAAATAATAACTCTGTTAAATTACAGAAAAACTCTGCTAATTTAACAGAGTACACCATACTTTTCCAGCTAACAACATTTCTTGGTAATTTTACTAAAAAACTCTGTAAAATGATTTTGACAAAAAAAAAACTGTTAATTTACAGAGTTTATAGTAAAATATTTGTTAAATAAACTACCATTTAGCAAAGAAAACTATGAAATTTACATTTACATTGTAAAATGCATTTGATGCAAAAAAAAAATTACAGAAAAAACTCTGTAAATTTACAGAGTTTAGTTAAATGCGTGTTATTTTGTAAAATTTTTCTAAGATTTCTGACAAGATTTTTTTTATAACTTTTTTTTGCTACTTTTTCAACTTATTCTCAACAAAAAAAAAAACAGATAAAATTTTGATGTTTCGTAACAAAAACAAAAACTACTCAACACAGAAAACTTTTTTGGTTATAAAAAATACGAAGTATTTTGCTTAAATCTGTATTTTAGCAGAAAACTCTGTTAATTATCTGTTAAATTATGATTACAAAGTAAAAAGTAAAGTTTATAGTTTTTTGTGTATGTATATGAAAGTTTGTAATCGTCTTTATAAAATTTTACTTTGTGTTTGAGACATTAATGTGTTTGGTAAAGTTTGAAAAAAAAAGTTTTTTGTGTTTTTTTTTTTTTTTAAATTTAAAACTTTTTAAACGTAAAAAAAAATAAAAAGATAAATTTTGAGTAAATTTTTAATTGTGTCAATTTTTAATTGTGTCAATTTTTAATTGTGTCAATTAAAAATTTACTCAATTTTTTTTCAAACATTTAATAAATATTTATTAAAAATTTACTCAATACTATTAAATCGTTTACTGGTGCAAAATTGAGTAAGTTTTTACTCAATAGTATTAAAAATTTACTCAAATATTTTTTTTCTTTTTTTCTGTGTAGAGTGTCTTAGAAATGGATCAATGATATATAAACTTAATGGGGTCCTCGACCACATTTGCTTTGGCAATTACACCCAAATCTTCAGCAAATCATAATGATTTAATGTTTTGGGCAAGAGTAAAAAAATTTCAGTGGTTGTTATTAAAATATGCAGTTGGCTTTAAATTCGGCTAGTAAAACTAAACTGTTTTCCCTGTGTACTCTTACCAGACTCAAGACCGGACTCTAGTTTAGCAATATTTAGATCAATGCTAGAACAAGCACCAGAGTCTCAAGTTAAACAATCCAAGTTGTGTCCGTAATTTTGTTTTTCAAGTTGTATGCATCAAAATGTCACACAAAACCTAATACGAAAATTTTTTAATATTACTTATTAGCAGGGGGTTAAATAATAAAACCATGTATTACACCGTCCGACAGCCAATATTAAACATGAACAGGATGATATACGTCTGAAAGTAGAGATTAAATGGAGTACAACTGCATTTACAGTTATTCATTTCGTAATCCTGCTTCCTTTTAAAAGGACTTCAAAGTTTTAAAGGATACATTTGGAAAAATATTTCTGAAATATTTGTACTTGCATCAGGAAAAAAGGATGTGCATAAAGTCATTTGAAAACTGTATCAAAATATTTTGTTAAACCTTTTTAATGATATTGAAGGATAAAGTTTAGAAGGGACATAACTTACCTCCTTTTTCCTAATATGTAAAAATAATAAAAAAGAATAATTAGGAGATTTCCTCCTCTTTCATTTGCCATCACTAGTGGCAAAATAGGACAAGTACACTGATAGAAATTTGTACACGAAAGAAAGGAAAGAAAAATAATAAATTATAATCGATATACAAAGGCTATGTCCAGTATGTTTTTGTGATATATTTTGAAATGGAAACCGGTTAACCGGTTTTTTTTCTTTAACTGACAAACCCAAAAAAAACCTTAAAATTGCTAATTTTTATACCCTCCACTCTAGTGATAGAGGGTATATATAAGTTTGTCATTCCGTTTGTAACACCTCGAAATATTGGTCTAGGACCCCATAAAGTATATATATTCATGATCCTCGATCGATTTTAAGACGATCTAGCGATGTCCGTCCGTCCGTCCGTCCGTCCGTCTGTCCGTCTGTCTGTCTGTTGAAAACACGCTAACTTTTGAAAGACTTAACGGAGGCTAATGAAGTTTGGCATATATGTTGGGCATTTACCTGGTCAGGTTGGTATTGCAATCCAGCGAAATCGGTCCAGTGGTTCAAAAGTTATGAGCAAAAGACTGAATTTCGGCAAGGGTTTTTCGTGAATTTATGTGATAAAAAGCACTATAACTTTCGAAAATCAATTCTGAGGATACTGAAACTTAGCATATATATTTTTCGTTCCTCCAGCCTAGTTCGTATTGAATATCACCCAAATCGGTCCAGTGGTTCAAAAGTTATTTGCAAAACCGTGAATATCAGATTAGCTTCACCTTAAATTCACGTGGTGAAAACCCGTTAAACCTGTTTTAAAAACATTGGTAAGTCACAAAAATATTTTACAACGAATTTTTGTCACTCAAAAATATTTTTATACCAAAACTAAAAAAAAAATACACTCGAAAAAATTTTACACTCAAAACAAATTTTACACTCAAAAAAAAAATAGTAAATTATTTTTTTTTAAATTACTAAAAAAAATTTTTAAACAAAATAAAATATATCTAATCAAAACTGTTATATTTTTCACGTAAGAAAATTTTTTATCACTTAAAATGGGCATTGTAGAGGGTATTCATAGATTCGGCCAAGTCGAATTTAACTTTTCTACTTGTTATTAAATAAAAATTCGAATGTAACTAAAGTTAACATATTTGTTTCTTTCAGCAAAGTTAGTCCTTTGAAAATAGCGGGATTTAAATACGGTGCTTTATTTTCCTATATTCAGCGGAGCTTTATTTTAATTTTTATTGGTTTTATTTAAAAAACAAATGCATCAATTCGTTATAAATTGTAGTCCGTATTTTATATTAATGTTCTTTTATTGATATTTTCTCCATTAATAAGAATTTTAGTACCTGGTTAACACCCAGCAAAAAATTACTAATTACAAAAAATGCACATTGCCAAACATTGCATTACATTTGAGGTTACCATTTTATTTTTTGCATTACCTGCTGCATTCTATGTGTCTAGTAAATATTAATTAATTCCTCAATCGATTATTTTTTTTACAAGTAGAAAGTGTGAAATTTTCAACATAAAAATCAATTCTTTGTTAGGTTCTAACCAGTTTACAAAGTAACGTGTTCATAATAATCGATTACCTCATACAATCTATGTAATTAGAAAAGTAATATGTAAAAATTTAAGACTACTTTGTTAATTATTTGAATCCCAGAAAGTAACTAGTTACGTTTTTTTAAAAATATATCATTACCTTACTAATTCTTTTTATTAAAAAAATAAGTAAGCACCGTTTTTCAATTACCAATTTGTCAAATTATTCCCTAAAATTACGCCGTTACTTTTTTGAAATAAATATTTTTTAACATTGTTAACATTTTTTTAGTTGAATTGGAGTTTTCAGAAGTTAACTGGTTTTGATGTCGATTGATTTTCTGAATTTAAATATCGTCTTAAATTCCAGTCAATATATTTTGAATTTCAATTGGTAATTTTTAGTTATATTTTCTGAATGTCAATTGGGAAAATATTACTTCAAACTAAGAAAGCCCTTTTTCATTAAGAAATAATTATTAAATATCCAGAGACTACCAATTGAAACTCAGAAAAGGTTGATTAAAATTCGAAAATATTAATAAAAATTATTTCTATTTGAAAATCAACATAATTTATCTTGAGATAAATTAAAATTAAGAACATATAAAAAAAAATAAAAAAATCCGATAATCAAATCAATTTGATGTTCTGAAACTTCAATAAAATTTAAGAAAATATAAATTAAAATTCAGAAAATATTAACTTTTTAAATCTTGTATAAAATTTGTTTTCAAAAAACAAAAAAGTAACTAAACTGCATTACTTTTTTAATTGCTTCAATCTCAGAAATGAATTGAAACAAAAAATTAACCCTTACAACACAGAAAAAAAATATTTGCCAATGATCGAAATTCATAATATTTATGAACAAATACATACAAATTATGAACTTTTTCATTAAATTTTTAAACTTTTTCATAGTATTTATGAAAAAATTTTAATAATTCTTATATTTCACAAATTATGATTTATTCATAAATACTATGAAAAAGTTTATAAGAATTATGAATTTACTTATTTACTATTATTTTTATAATTTATATTATGAAAAAGTTAATAAATTTTGTGAATTTGTTTATAAATACTATGAAAGTTGTTCATTGAAAATAAGCTTCGTCCGAGAGGAATAGAAAATACGACAGAGTACCGTCATCATATTGAATTTGTAAATAAATTCATGCAAATAATTTTTAGAGTATTAATATATTTGTTTTTGATATATTTATAACCTAATCAGAATGCCATAAAAATTTATCACATTAGGGTTAAATTAAATAACAAAAATATTACGGTTATTTTTGAATACATTTTTTTGAACAAAAAACTCTCTGTTGTTGGAGAAGTCAAAAAAAATTCTTAAAATTTAATGCATTTGTATGAAAAAATCGAGATTTTGGCAAATTCGCTTACCTTTCGAGAAAATGGGAAGCAGGAAGGTAATTTGATGTTTAAAAAGTGAATCAGTATTATCACAATATTGCATTGACTTATTAATTCTTTAATAAGCAAAAGATATCATGCCTCTTAAAGAAAAAAAAGAAAGACGAAAAAATATACGCAAAATTCTAACAAAAAATTAATCGTGTACAGTTTCTTGTGCTAAGCAGACGCAAAGCGGTATATTAAAAAAGCGTTTTAAAAGTGTTTTTATAAAAAGAGTTTTTGGAAAGTTAAAAAAAAAAATTAAATAAACTATATAAATCAAATATCTACATATGAAGGGTTTATTGTAAAAACTCGATAAGCAACATTTCATTTAATGGTGGTTTTTGCCTTAAAACTTTTAAAATAATGTAGGAAATAGAACTTTTACAGAACTTTTATTTTCAATATACTTTTACGAAGGGTTAAAGCAAGACTTCTGCCAAAAATCTGTCAATGGAACATCAGTAGATGGCGAAAAACACGAAAAAATAAAATGTTGCTTATCAAGTTCTTGCAGTAAGCCCTTCATATATTAAAAATAATTTTATAAAAAAAATGTCCAAGTAATTCGCAACACTGCTACAACAATAAAGTCCTATTGACTGAAATAAAATGTAAGTATTAAACTCTTTTTCATTGTTTAAATGTTTGATAATGCATTTTGAAAAAAAAAATATATTTTTCAATTTATTTTTTAAATCTAATTTAACTTTTTTACTTTTTAGTAATATTGGAAAAACAAAAAGACCAAAACACAAAAATGATTGCAATGATACAACAGCAAAGTGAAGAAACGTTAAAAGGTAATTTGAGTTCATGATATATAAAACTCCAAATCTAATAAGTTTTTATTATTTTAGAAATTATAGTTAATCAAAATACAGTTATGACAAATATACTTTCTAAACAAATGTATGCTCTTAATTCAAAACTTCAATCGCATTTTGAGGTACCGCGGTTCATGTATCTTTTCCCAATTTCTTTAGATGAACAACTTAAGAGATTTTATTTTTTAATACATAAAATTTTCAAAATATTGTTAAAAATACAAAAGAAATAGAATGAAAGAAATCAACGTCATACGGACTTAACCTTAAGTACCCTTTATTTTATTTGTAAAAAAACCAAATTTAAGTTAATAAATAATATTGTAATTAAAAAATAATAACATAAATTTTTTTGTGGAGCTGCTTTCTTTTTAATATTAAAAGTAGTTAAAAAAAAAAAAAAATAAAATAACTACTTCCGAAAAAAAGAAAAGAAGCGCTTACTTTTACAAAAAGTAAGTGGTTGCTTCAGGAGTTAAAATAACTAGTTCTAAAGCAGTGAATGGAAGTACTTACTTTGAAAAATAGTAACTTATTCCAAAACTTTTTTAGTAACTAGTTCCAGTTCTAAAAAAGCAACAACTTACCATTATTAAAAAAGAATTAGTTCTTTAAAACAATAAGTAAGTACTTGCCAATGCTAAAATGTAATCGTTTCTATATGAGAAAAAATAATGCAATACAATAGTCTCACGCCTTGTTAAAAGAATCGAATCGGTAATCGATTACCCAATCGATTACGCACTACATTCTTAATTCCTAACTCGATTACTTTTTTGAAAATTTTTTGCTGGGCAGTCATTTATTAAGTTTTCAATGAAACTGTCCAAAAAACGCTCATAACGGGGATAATTCAAATATTTTTCAGATTAATATTCCTATTTGCAAAATTGTTTCTTGAAGACAAAAAGTATTTTATACTTCCTTTCTCATGGATTTTCAAGGTCTTTTTATGAAATTTTGAAAATATCATAAAAAAAAGTACAAACCCTTAATATTTGCAAAATATTCCGTTTGAATGTATTTAAAAAAACCGGTTAACCGACAGAAAAAACCGGTTTTTGGTGCACCGGAATTTTTCAATTTCGGTTAACCGGTTTGCAAAAAAACCGAAATTTTGGGAAAACCCCGGTTTTCCGGTTAACCGGTTAACCGGTTTATAAACACTAATAAAATGTAATTGCAACAAGAAGTTTCATTAAATTAATGAAAATTGTTCAAACAAAATATAAATTATATTTTATGAAAATTTGTCATTACTTTAATGATAAAAGTATTTAATTCTTATGAAATACTTTTATTAAATAAATCCTCCTTTTTATTTTTGAAATAAAATACTTTCATTGAATAAATGCTACTTTTATTTTTAAAATTAAATATTTGTATGAAATTGTAAAGATCTTTTTATAGAATTAAAAATAATAAAAAATGGTTTTCACTTAGTTTTCTCCCACAAAATTTTACTCCAACCTTAAATTGTAATACATAATTAAAACCATGAACTAATATAAAACAACACGAATAAAACAGCACGAATTTAGTAAATATAAAATCAGTAATTTACTTTTTATTTCAAATTTCTTAAAAATTTTTGAACAAATCACAAAATAACCAAGTTAAAAAAACACTTTCACATATTTTTTATTTTATCTATAGATTTCAATCAGTTTTCTCAAACAAAATTTTGCAATAACATTTACTTTAAATACATTAGTAAAACCACGAAATAATATAAAACAACGCGAGTTTAATAAATACTTATAGTTAATCAACAACATTTCATTTTAAATTTCGTATAAAAATTCTAAAAAATAACGCTCTGATCAGCTGTTTTTTGAGCGCGTAAACTAATAGACTAAACAGACGCGGCATTTAGTCTCTAATTTCAAACGTATATTATCGTGTGTAACGACTTTTTTCATTTTTGTCGGACGGTGTTATCATTATTTTAAGATAGTATTTTAGACATTTCCTTCTATTCTTCTTTTGATTGTTAATTAGTATTTTAGTTATCTCATTTTTAATTAGTTCACAAAAAAAATACCCTCCAAACCACTGTTTCATATTTATTTAAGAGTATGCCTTCCTTAATTTTGTTTCCGTAATCAATTTTCAATTTATGCATAGACCAAACTAACAAACGTATCAAATCATCAGCCATTGAATGTGGCAACATCAGCAGCAGGAGGAACTTATTAACAAAGTATTAAAAATGAAAGAATACTATAAACGAATATTGAAAATTTCCCTAGGGTCCTTCACGATAAAACTTTATCAAAACTGTTGGTATACGCGTAAATTATAATTAAGCACGATTTCGTTTGAAGAAAAACGTACACACAAACACACAAAAACACATACATTCACTTATAAATACATTTCATTGTACTTTGTACTCGAATTATATATCCAGTATTCTGTACAAAAATTACAAAGTAAATACAAAAATTTCCATAACAAATACATCAACATCATCATACTTACTTTTAAACTCGTATGCAACTTATGGTTTTGATAAAGTTTTCAATTTACTGTTTGTTGTTGATGATTTTAGGTTGTTGATCACTGACATATGCATAAACTTAAAAGAATTAATTCTTTTAACTTTAGTCACAAGGAAAGAGACTCACATTCAAACAGAAAAAAAGACAACAAAAATTTGGGAAAAAATTTCGTCCTAAATAAAAACAAGTAAAAAGTTAAATTCGGCCTTGCCGAATGTATTGATACCCTCCACAATTTCAAAAAGATTATTGCAAAAAACTTTGTTTAAAAGGAAATTACTTTTGTAAAAAAAAATTGAAAAAAAATTTCAAAAAAAATTTCCGCGAAAAAAAAAATTGGAAAAAAATCCGCGATTTTTTTCTTTTTTTTGTCAAAAAATATGTTCGTAGTTGTTTAAATACTTTTGAGTTTTCAATTATGTTCACATATGTCAACCAGCAGCCGAATTAAAGCATTTTGTATTTTTAGATTATGTTGAATGTACCAAAATTTTAGAGGTGTCCTTACATTTTCGTTCATAACTTTTGAACCGCTGAACCGATATCGCTCAAGTGCAATACCAAACTGCTCAGGAGAACTTCCAATAAATATTTTACATTTAAGTCAACTCCGTGTAATATTTTGGTCGTGATCACCATTTCCACAGACATACGGACAGACGGACATCGCTAGAATGTCTTAAAATCGATCGCTGATCAATTATATATACACTTTATGGGGTCCTAGACCAATATTTCGATGAGTTACAAACGGAATGACAAACTTATATATACCCTCTATCACGAAGTGGAGGGCATAAAACAAAATTGTGAAACCCATATGCTTGGAAATTTAAAGACTTGCGACAGTTAATGGCAGATCTAGTTTTCAGAAACATTGACTTTAGGGAGGTTGCCTGTCAGAGGTTGTAACCAAGACATTGCAACTCAACCAGTCAGCCTTTTCTTTTATTGTCAGCATCTCTGCTTGGTAAACACTGCAATGATCTGGCAATCTTCGAGCCAGACTCAATCTAAGCTCTTCCGGGTAGACTTCAAAGCCCACTTGTTCGTGCGGCCTCGATATTCGTAAAAATTTATGGAGGCTCTACTAACCAGAATGCCCCTTATCCAAGACTGCCTGGATTGTATCATAGTTGTAAAGTGGTGCTCAAAAAGGCTCGTAGAAAGTCCACATTTTGTGGTATTGTTATCATCTTAAAGATCGCCCTATACTCACAATCGCCGCTCCTACATTGCAGCGTGCTACTAAAAAGGGAAGTTTCTCTGGTGTCACCCGCCGATCTTTATTGAATTGGTATTATTTTGTAGAGCAGGAAATATCAAGGGACACGTATTTTTGTATAGCGGCCTAAATTCATATTTAGGGGGTGCAAATTTGGGGATCAGAAACTGTAATTTTTCAGTTTTTTTTTCGTTTATCTCCTATACTATGCAAAGAAACCTACACTCAAACAAGTAAGAAAGCTATATTCGGCTGTGCCGAATCTTTAAATACCCTCCACCAATGTAATGATTTAAAAAACAAAAAAGTTTGTTTTATTTATACCTCAGGAAATAAAAAAGTACCAAAAAGTGTAGTTCCGGTACTTTTAATAAAAGGTACTTTTTATAAAAGGTACTTTTTATAAAAGGTACTTTTTATAAAAGGTACTTTTTATAAAAGGTACTTTTTATAAAAGGTACTTTTTATTAAAGGTACTTTTTATAAAAGGTACTTTTTATAAAAGGTACTTTTTATAAAAGGTACTTTTTATAAAAGGTACTTTTTATAAAAGGTACTTTTTATAAAAGGTACTTTTTATAAAAGGTACTTTTTATAAAGGGTACTTTTTATAAAAGGTACTTTTTATAAAAGGTACTTTTTATAAAAGGTACTTTTTATAAAAGGTACTTTTTATAAAAGTTACTTTTAATAAAAGGTACTTTTTATAAAATGTACTTTTTATAAAATGCACTTTTTTTAAAAGGTACTTTTTATAAAAGGTACTTTTTATAAAAGGTACTTTTTATAAAAGGTACTTTTTATAAAAGGTACTTTTTATAAAAGGTACTTTTTATAAAAGGTACTTTTTATAAAAGTTACTTTTTATAAAAGGTACTTTTTATAAAAGGTAATTTTTATAAAAGGTACTTTTTATAAAAGGTACTTTTTATAAAAGGTACTTTTTATAAAAGGTACTTTTTATAAAAGGTACTTTTTATAAAAGGTACTTTTTATAAAAGGTACTTTTTATAAAAGGTACTTTTTATAAAAGGTACTTTTTATAAAAGGTACTTTTTATAAAAGGTACTTTTTATAAAAGTTACTTTTTATAAAAGGTACTTTTTATAAAAGGTACTTTTTATAAAAGGTACTTTTTATAAAAGGTACTTTCATAAATGGTACTTTCGTAAAAGGTACTTTTTATAAAAGGTACTTTTTATAAAAGGTACTTTTTATAAAAGGTACTTTTTATAAAAGGTACTTTTTATAAAAGGTACTTTTTATAAAAGGTACTTTTTATAAAAGGTACTTTTTATAAAAGGTACTTTTTATAAAAGTTACTTTTTATAAAAGGTACTTTTTATAAAAGGTACTTTTTATAAAAGGTACTTTTTATAAATGAACCTTTTATAAAAGGTACTTTTTATAAAAGGTACTTTTTGAAAACGCTACAGAATTTTCGGAAAGAACTTGTTCTAGAATGTTTTATTTTACTAAAGGAACTTACATTCTAAATTTTAAGTTTCAATAACTATTATTTCATTAAATAAAAAAAAGTACTAAAAGTACTTTTTTACCCATTAGTGAATCTTTTTTCCGGAAGGTGAACCGACATTGCAAATTTCAATTTTCTAGTACCATTATTTAAGGAAATATAAAATGTAACAAAAGTACATATTTTTACCCTTTTTACCCTATTAGAAACATCATTCGCAAAAACCAAGTCTTAGGGGATCTTTATTCCGGGAGGTGAACATGTAGTCCAAATTTCAAGTCTATGTGACAATTTTTTAAGGAAATATAAAAGGTACCAAAAGTACAGAATTTTTCCCTTTTTACCCCCTTAGAATCAACATTGGAAATAATCCAGCCGTACTGGATCTATATTCCAGGATGTGAACATACTGTCCAAATTTCTATGAGCATTATTTCAGGAGATATAAAAAGCACCAAAAGTACAGTTTTTTACCCTTTTGACCCCCTTAGAATCAACACTTGCAAAAACCCACCCTTAATGGATCTATATTCCAGGAGGTGAACATACAGTCCAAATTTCAAGTCTCTATGATCATTATATCAGGAGATTTAAAAAGTACCAAAAGTACAGTTTTTTACCCTTTTCATCCCATTAGAATCAACATTGGCAAAAATCCAGCCTTAGTGGATCTTTATTCCGGGAGGTCAACCTACAGTCCAATTTTCAAGTCTCTAACTTCAGCGGTTTGGGCTGGGCGATGATGAATGAGTATGTCAGTCAGTCACATTACTCTTTTATATATATAGATTTCCGGATTTGGGCGATTTTTGCCATAAAGTTTATTTCTGTCTTTTACTATTTAACAAAATTTATTTTTTTTTTTTTAGAAATCTGAACAAAATTGAATTTTGGCAATATTTTCCATCCGATTTGGCGACACAGCCAAAAAAAAGTCTGGCAACCCCGTTAATATGACGAAGCAAAAAACGGACACACACATACTCATGCTATGTATGTACATAAAAATAACTAAATTTTTTTATTATTACTTAACGAACTTTTTTTTTATTAAATTTAGATTTTGTTTTACATATTTTAAAGTTTTTTGTAAAGATTTTTTTCTTTATCTCCGTTTTTTTTTTTCATTTCCGTATTCTTTGTTATGTTTGTATCTACACAAAATATGAGTAAATTTAGGGTTATGTTAAAAAAAACTATGATCAAAATCAGAAAATCACTCATAACTTTTAAAATACTTAACCGATTTAAAAAAAAAAAAAATCAGTTTTTGCCTGGGAAAATTACGCAACTTTTGGTACCCCAAGCGTTTAAATCGGTTCCGGATTATTGCCAAAAACGTGATTTCAACAGACAGACAGACAGACGGACAGACAGACAGACAGACAGACAGACAGACAGACAGACAGACAGACAGACAGACAGACAGACAGACAGACAGACAGACAGACAGACAGACAGACAGACAGACAGACAGACAGACAGACAGACAGACAGACAGACAGACAGACAGACAGACAGACAGACAGACAGACAGACAGACAGACAGACAGACAGACAGACAGACAGACAGACAGACAGACAGACAGACAGACAGACAGACAGACAGACAGACAGACAGACAGACAGACAGACAGACAGACAGACAGACAGACAGACAGACAGACAGACAGACAGACAGACAGACAGACAGACAGACAGACAGACAGACAGACAGACAGACAGACAGACAGACAGACAGACAGACAGACAGACAGACGCACATCGTTAGATCGACTTAAAATCGATCAAGGATCATGAATATATGGACTTTTGTCATTAACTTTTAACGCTTGTGATATTTTACTAATTTCGCAATAACATTTTTATTTGTAAACTAGGTGGTACCTGTGAATATAGATATGTTAAGGGAACCAAAATGAGTAATTCTGCAAAGGCACAGCGCAAATAGTCTCATTATCTCATGGTAAGGAACGTGCAAAGTTGAAAAATGTAAAAAAATCGCTTGATACTCTCATGAAATTTTTCGTTCAAAGTTCCATATTGTTGGGTGCGTTAAGGCTATTGCTCCAAATTTAATACCGTTTAATCAGTAGACTTGGGCAATTATTTGGTGTAGGTTCAGTGGATGTGCCATCAATAAGAAAAAAGTTACATGGACCTAAATCTTTGATACCAATTTTTTTCAATTTTAAATTTTTCGAGGTTTTTTGATTGTAGCTTTTGGTGCAAACTGTAATTTTAAAATTCAAGTACACATGGTAAAAGCCCTTGTAAATATGCACAATCTGAGACTGATTCGAGTGATGTGCTCGCAATGGTTACGAAGCTGCAGCTCTCCAAAGATGGGAAGAAAAAACGTGAATTTTTTAAAAAGTCTGTTTTTTCCGAGGCACACTCCCAGTTTTATTCCGAATGGTTCCGAATGCTTTGTGAACTTTATAATTTACCATTTCCCACTTGATTTACAAACGCACCCAAAAAATATTCAATTGCAAAAATTTTATGAACTTTTTAAATTTTTTGCAAAATTTCGATATTTTAGTTTTGCATTATTTGACAGCCAAATGTGCATGGCTGACAGTTGAACATGTAGAAACAATGGTATGTGCAAATATAATAAATCATGGAAAGCAACATTGATCAAAAGTTAATATTGGCGAATTCCGCGGTGTTTTTCAGTTTTCACTTTTTTGTAAGGCATATCCAGGCCGCTTATAGAAATTGGTCGGTGAAAGGCGCGTTTGGTAGCCTTTTTAATTCTCTATCTTCAATCAATTCGCACCCGAAAAAAATTAACGTTTAAGCGGTTTTTCGGTGGTTTTAAATTTTTGATACTTTTAAATTTAATGGTTATATAAAATCTTACATTACTTAAATAAAGTAGAAAAGATATGTATTTTGATAGATTTTGACATGTCTTATTCAAATAATATTTCAAAATTAGTCCATTGATTTTTGCAGTCGCGAAAATCGCGAAAAATTGCTAAAATTTTTTATAACCTTTATAAAATTAGTAATAACGTTAAAATATTTCGTAATAACCAGGGAAACCAAAAATATGCAGTATCATGTTTTTTCCTGTGCAATTTATTGATAAATGGGCAAGGTATTTATCCGTTTCAGAAGTTTTTAAGAAATCTGGCATCGATTTGTTAGAGAATTTTTTTGCATATTTTAGCCTTAAGAGCATATTTTTGCATATTTTAGGTTTAAGAGCATATTTTAGCATAAGAGCATATTTTTAGAGCATATTTTCAATTTTTAGAGCATTTTTCCACTTTTTAGAGCATATTTTTAGATTTTAAGAGCATTTTTTTCTTAATTTTTAGAGCATTATTTTCCAATTTTTTTTATGACAACATTTATTTTTAAAATTTTTATCCAACAAGGATGTTTTTTTTTTTTAACAATTACGGAATTGTAACGATTGATTCCCCTTTGGGCTGTTCTTTAGATTCAGCAACTTGGTAGAAAATATTAAGGCAAATATTTTTGTAGAACATATTTAACCCTCTAACTATCGAACATAACGGTATTTGGAGGGTCTATTCTATAACAAATTGTAAAAAACCACCGCAAAAAAGGGGACATAATTTTTTTTAAGAGCATATTTTTATTGTTTTTGGAGCATATTTTCCGTTTTTAAGGGCATTTTTTAAGCGCATAAAACGTGTTTTTTAGAGCATATTTTTGGTTTCCCTGGTAATAACCTTAATATTAGCATTATTAATCATACTTTGAATAGTTTCAATATTCAGTGAAGGACAACACTGTAAAATCAGACATTTAATATTAAAAAAAAAAAAATAAATTCAAAATTATTAAATTTTTTTTTCAAAAATGTTCCCTTTAAACCACTGCTGTTTCTTACCTATTAGAGATAGAATAATGGTGTTAACTAAGAATTTGTTGAGATTTTGTTAATGCATTTGGTAATATTTTTCTAAAAAAAAATAAAACCGCTTGAAACATTTTTATTTCCAAAATAGTGGAAAATGTGCCGAAAAAAATTGGTTAAATGCAAATATCTCGATATTTAGCAAAGATTTTATGCATGTTTGAATATGTATTTTAGCTCTGGGTAAGCATAATACAAAATGGTACGTTTGGTTAACTTCGGAAAAACATGTAATTTTGACAATTTTTTTAAAAATTTTAACTTTAAACCGCCATAGTTGTGGGTGCGATCGCTCAAATTAATGCACGCGGACGGATTTGAGTTACTTATTTATAATGTTATTTACCTACAAAGTCTTATCAATGTGCCACGAAAAAAAATCGCAATTTTTTTTTCTTATATATTAAAAGTTAATGACAATTGCTCATATATACTTTATGGGGTCCTAAACCAATATTTCAATGTGTTACATACGGAATGACAAACTTATATATACCCTCTATCACCAGAGTGGAGGGTATAAAAAAACTGTAATGTTAACAACAAAAGCTTGTAAACCTACAAAAAAATTTGCTGATTTTAAACCCAGAATTTTTTTTGTAAAGTTAGCAAAAATGTTTTGCAAAAAATTAGTTAACTGAAAGTTTTTTTATTTCAACTTACAAGGAAGGTCTTTCACAGGGCACCCACCGATTGTCCTGAAACTTTAATATGGTAATAAGGGGGGGGGGGGGGAAATAAGAGTCACCTGTTTTTTTTAGCTGCCCAATCTCAAATTTAAAAAAGGGTTGCCACCTTATAAAAAAATAAAGGCTTTCGGGAAAATCCGTATAAAAGCCGAACTATCAGGAATTTCGCCAAACGAAAAAATACGGGTCAGCTTAATTTTGATAGAGATTATTATATATGATTTTGGCAGTCGTACGTACATCTCCATATAAACTACCCCAACGATTTTACATTTTTGACAATAACGAACTTAAAGAAGCCGAATTTGGACACGACCGATACACCATTAGATAGAACTTCAAAAAAACTTTCGACCTATTTAAAATGTTGATATAGTTTCTTTTGAAACTACATCTTTTTTTCGTATCCACCAAGACTTGAACGCAGGACCTCTTGTTTGTTGGGCTTAGCCTCTAGCTAACAATCAAAAGCCGTTTTGTTTGTTGTGTGCTAAATATAACGCTAAAATGTGTGTGTAACTATGCTCTGCTAAAAGCTGTGAGAGGGAAAGAGATGTAGACCACACATAATAAAATGTGTGGTCTACAAACCCCCATAAGCAAATGTGTATGTATGTATGTATGTATATAACAAACTTTACATATACACATTAGCAAACGTTTAACGTTATCTAACTAAATAGTGGTGCGAGATTTTCATCTATAGATAGGTGAACTAGCTAATGCGTTGACAATAAATACTATAGCTGGGTACCCGTGGGTTCAAGTCCCAGCCAGGGCAGGATTTTTTTAATGTTTTTTTTTTGTTTTTTTATATTTTTTTAATATATTTATTCAATAGTTTTATTTATTTTAATATTATTATAATTATTTAAAAAAAAAAAAACATTAGAAAGGCATATTAATGACACTTTTTGATGATATGATGAAATGTGTCATCACTTGTTTTTTCAATTTCGATGACTTTTTTCATCATATTAAAGAAAAGCTTCATCAATATGAAGAAATTTGACATCAAAATTGATGACAGCAAGTGACGAAACCGTATCATCAATATGATGAAGAATTTTTCTTTGAGTGTACCCTCAAAAAAAAAGTGAACTAAAATCTGAGAAAATTAACTCAATTTTGAGAAAAAGAGGGAATGATTTGGCTCCAAAGATTTTTTTTCTTGGTTTTAGTTCATAATTTTCCCAAAAATTAGGAAAACAAAATTATTTAATTTTAAGCCAATTTTAACTAGAAAATGGGAAAAATTATACTTCACATTTTAGAAATAGACCCTGGACCCATGGGTTCGGACCCCATTTAACTCGAGACCCCGTTGGGTCCTTTAAGGGTTCCCATAGATTTTGAACCAAAACTTGTGTCCGTTTCGCTCCAACTTGCTTAGTTTTTGAGATACGGTAATAAGGGGCCTGATAGGGTCTTGAGAATCTTAAAAACCGGATAACTCAAAAACTATTAATCGGAGGGCTTTCGGGTATTTTCCGGAAGTGTTCTACGAGTCAAGAGCTACAAAAATGCTGTTGGGCCTTTTCGCGTGTTGGCAGTATTTACCGAGATATGTGCATATATAAAATCTCGGGAATCTCAAATTTTAGATCTAAAATTAGGGTCTTGAGACCCCAACAGATATGCAGAGCTAGGCTATTCCATATTTTTCTTTGTAGTCTTTCTTTTGAAAATTTCATCCGTTTCGCTCTATCTCGCTTAGTTTTCGAGATATCGCCATTTTGAATTTTTAACTAAATTCTAAGAAGTTATTTACTAAATTCTCAGAAGTTATTAACTAAATTCTAAGAAGTACACTTCCTCAATTCAAAGAAGAGAAATACGATGATGTTTTTTTTAGTAAACTTTAACTAAACTTGAACTAAATTGTTTTTTAAGAAATATGTCTTAAAAATAAAGATACGATTCTTAGATTTGTGGAAAATTTCTTTGGCAGTAAGAATTTTTTTCCTAATAGTTAAAAAATCCATTTAAAGAAAACTATGAACTAATTATAAGTAAATGAACTAAAATTTTTTCCTCATAGTTAGGAAAATTTCTCATTTTTAAGTTAAATTTAACTAAATTTTAGGAAAATTCATGATAAATTTTCAAAGACATTTTTTCCTTAAATTTAGTTATGTCTTTTTTTTCAGTGTAGGTGCTCTGTGAAAGACCTTCCTTGTTATTTCATTTGGAACCCATTGGGTTTGGATCCGATAGGTCCAGACCCCGATTGGGTTAGACCTAGTTGATCCAAAATTTGTGTCCGTTTCGCTCTACCTTGCTTAGATTTTGAGATATGTGATTTTAGGGGACCACTGGGGAATTAAAAAACTCGATAACTTCAAAAATATTACTTTGAGAGCTTTTGGTTATTTTGCGGTCTTGTTTTACGTGTTGAGAGATAAAAAAATACTTTGGACTTTTTGTTGTGTCGGCAATATTTACCGAGATATGAGCATTTGAAAATTTTCGGGAATGCTTACTATTTTGGATGCAAAGTTAGGACTCATTAGGGTCTACACATATGAAGAGGACCGGCGATACTATGGTGAGCCCGAGAACCAAAAATGGCCTCCATTTTGCTCCATCTCGCTTAGTTTCCGAGATAGCGGCGTTTTAAGTTTTCTTAAAAAAAAAAAATTACAATTTATTTTGCTAATATTAGCAAAAAATCTTGTAAAAATTTGGTCAACTCAATTTTAAATTTAGCAAAAAAAATTTGTTCAAATTTTGTTTAAAATTGCTAATGCGCTTAATGAAGTTTACAAGACATATTTGCTAACATGCTAATCTCAACGAAAACTTTGATAAAGGTTAGCTTACTAGCATTAGCAAACAAAAATTAGTAAATCTACTAATTATGCTTGTAATTTCAACAAGTAGGTAACTACGGGTGTAAAATACCTAATATATATCTTTACCTAGCCGGTAAATTAACATTGAAAATTATAGTTACCTTAGAGTTAAATTTACGAAATTTTACTTACAAGGTAGATATCTATGCACTGATAGTTATATGCTTGTTGAAATAACGGCTATTAATCTACTATTATTTTGAGTGTAGTCATGTTACATACCAAAAGAAAGGTCTTTGGAAAACCTGTCTTCGTGTGCAATGAACGTGTCCAAACATGCACAACTTTTCGTCATATTGAGTAAAATACAAGAATCTTAGGCCATTTTTGTTAATAAGTCGAAAAATATTAACTTTTTTGACACGTTGCAACGCGTTGTTAGGATCACAATTTTCATGAAGATCGGATGGTGACACCAGAGCAGGCGGATCCATATTTCAGAATCTAAGAAGTTTTCTATGAAAAAAGTCACTAAATCTGAAAATTGTTCTATACGAAGAATAATTTTAAATTTTGGATGTTTTTGTGGGAAAATTTCCCAAGTATCTGAGAATTTTATATACTTATAAATGTGTAGCAGAATCTAAAAATTTTGTATAGCAAGAATTTTATAAATTCTAAAAGCTTTTCTATAGCAAAATTCCTCAGAACCTCAGAATTTTTGTATTCAGAAAATCAGACAGCTTTTTTGGAATAAACATGTCTCAAGTTTGATAAATTTTCTATTGGAAGATTGTTTTAGAGTCTGGATCTTTTAAAAATGTCAAACACTTTCTTTAGTTTTAAAACCATAATAAACAAGAGGTAAACACAAAAAAGCGTAACTAATGATTTAAATACGACCTGGGGTTCCCCGCAAAAAAAATTTTTTACTTTTTTACTTGTTAGTGTATAGGACCGATAAACTTTAAATTAATCAGAGTTTAATAAAGAGCTAATTCTTTTGAAGCTCTTCACAAAATCAATTTTTATATTTTATTCGTTTTAATAGAGAAAGTTTTCAGTTTTTCCTTCATCCCCTTTTTCTTGTACTACATCAATTGAATTTTTCAATTTCTTTTGAAACTCGCACATGACCCAATAATTTTATTTTTTAGTGTTGAAGTGAATGAAGTAAGTACATACTTTAATATACAAACGGTGGGGTTGTGCAATCAAAATATCAACTTTTGCAAGTTATTAACATAATTTGAATTTAAATTGTTAAAAAATCAAATTGAAATTGTAATCGATGTGAAAATTATGGTTTTTGCATATGTTGAGTTTTTCCTCTTGTCAAGAAATTGTAACAGTTTGCAATAAAACTCATAGTGTGGAATTGATTTGTGGATGTTTAATATTTTTAATAACGCAAATCGCTTTTTTTTTGTTGCCATTACATTTTGTTTATTGTCTCTGGGGTTATGCAAATTTCTATGCTTCAGTAGTTTGCTTAAAAACAACATGACATTTGGCAAATGTTACTGTATGACTTTTAACCCATTAACGACGAATGGGTGAAAAATACCTAAAAATAGAGCTGTCTTACGAGGAAAGTATTCCAACCCTTATGGACCGATTTGCCTTAAATGTTTGTTGAACACCTAATTTTTTTTTTTTCTAAAATTTTTTTTTTTCTAAAATTTTTTTTTTTCTAAAATTTTTTTTTTGTCGGGAACATCAGGTCGGCTTAAAAAAATATTAGTTTAGGTTTTTTAGTGTTTAATTTGATTTTTTATATAGAAACATTTCTAAAAGAACTGAAGAAAATGTTTTATATTTTGAAAAATGTCTCCTCAAGAAATTCTTAGGTTCTAAAGCATTTTTCTGACAGCAGAAGTCCCAGATTCTAAAACAATTTTCCAATAGAAAATATATCAAATTTAAGACATGTTTATTCCAAACAAGTTTTCCGATTCATTTGGTTAAAGAGAAAGTTTATGAGACATTATCCCAATAGAAGAATTGTAAAGTTCTGAGGCATTTTGCTACAGAAAAGCTTTTTGAATTTATAAAATTCTTAATATAATTTTTTTTTGGATTTTACTACACTTTCATATCGAGGGAAAATCTTAGATAGCTATGCAAAAGATAGAATCTAAAATCTCAGAATTTAAAACACTTTCTCAGATTCTGGGAAATTTTTTCTCCCCGTGGATACGGGCTTGGGCTATAAGATTAATTTTGTGGCATCGTTATTTTAATACCCACACAGAAAAAATAAAAAAATATTTGAGCAAATTTTTAATACTATTGAGTAAAAAATTACTCAATTTTGCACTAGTAAACGATTTAATAGTATTGAGTAAATTTTTAATAAAAATTTATTAAATGTTTGAAAAAAAAATTTAGTAAATTTTTAATTGAGGATTTTTAATTGACACAATTAAAAATTTACTCAAAATTTATCTATTTATTTTTTTTTCAAAGTTTAAAAAATTTTTAAATTTTTTTTACCAAAAAAAAAACAAAAAACTTGTTTTTTTAAACATTACCAAACATATTTATGTCTCAAAAACATAGGAACATTTTATAAGGACTATTACAAACTTTCAAAAATTTACATACACAAAAACCGATAAACTAAACGAGAAATCAAAAAACTATGAGAGTTTAAAAAAAATTAAAAAACTATTAAATTTTTATTAAATTACACTGTGTGACAGCGAAAAAAAACCTGGGATGCGATGCTTTTTTTCTAGTAGGTGTTTTCGAGTACAATAAGACCCTGTACTTGAAATTTGCGAAACACCTCCAAAATCTTGAGTTACGGGTAAAAAACCGGTTTTTCGAACTTTTTACACTTATAAGCCAGTAACTTTGTTGAAAACCAACCGATTTTAAATTTATCGACGGTTTTCGAAAGAAGAAAGTGAGACCTTCCGAAGATCTGAACATAATATTTAAGTAATATTGAGACAACTATGCGTATTTCTCCAGCAAACTCAATTTTTTTTAAAAATTTCTCTATTTTTCAACTTTGGAGATGTTTTTACACATTTTTTTGTTAAGGAACCGTATTATTTATGAATTTATTAAAAAAGTATATTTATTTGTGAGAAAAACTCAACTTTGGTTTTTAAAATCGGTAAAAAATTGACCGAGTTATTAAACTTTTAATAAAAACAAAATTTTAGAATAAATGCCTGCACAATATTTTTATACCCTCTAACCGTAGTACGGGGTATATTTACTTTGTCATTCGGTGCGAAACGCATCAAAATATCGGTCTAGAGTCTCACATCGAATATAATTTTTTGATCAGTGATCGATTCTAAGACATTATAGAGATGGCGAAATATCGGTCTAGAGTCCCATAAAGTATATATTTTTTTGATCATTGATCGATTCTATGACATTGAAGAGATGTCCGTCATGTGCGGACGTCCGCTTGTAGAATACATGATAATTTAGTGGAATGTAAATCTTGTATAAATGACAATGGAACTCTAAAGAAAAAAAGTTTTGCGAAAGCTCTTGTTCTAAACTGTTGTTGAGAAGGGGAACTCAGCGGCGCGGATGTATGGCCTGCCTGGAACACCTTTCCCTTGCGATAAATGAAAATAAAAAACTACAAGGACGTTTCGCGGGTTTGTGGGGGGGGGGGGGGTTGTGGGTGATGCTGTCTGGGAACACCTTCCCCTAGCGATTAATGTTTACAAATTTATATATTATAATATTTACACTCAAATAATAAAATTTTATATTTTTTTTTTATTTTTCGTTTAACCTAAAAGGAAAGCGGACCAAAAAAATGGCATTGTTTAATCCCATTGGTTCAACAGCGGGTCAATGAACTTCATATGACGCAAAAATGTTTTATTTGTTGAACAAATAGACAAAAAACTTTAAAATAAAATAGTGTATTTCTGGGGTTGCATTAGTTCTCCAAGGGGAAACTTTTTTCCCCTGGTCCGGTTTAGCCCATTTACAAACTTTACTGTCCTATAAACATAACACATATTCGTGTCAAAACTTCAGGAGTCTAGCTCTTTTATTTTAGACAGTTTCGTGTCTTCCACAGATGGACAAACGGACGGTCAGACAGACGGACAAAGCTAGAATGTCGTAGAATCGATCACTGATCAAAAATGTATACTTTATGGGACCCTAGATCGATATTTCGATGTGTTTCACACAGAATGACAAAGTGAGTATACCCCGCATATTATGGTTGGATGGTAGAAAAACATTGTGCAGGCATTTATTACAAAATTTTGTTTTTATTAAAAGTTTAATAACTCAGTCAATTTTTAGCCGATTTTAAAAACCAAGGTTGTAATTTACTCTTAAATAAATATACTTTATTAATAAATGCATAAATGGTACGGTTCCTAAAAAAAAAAATATGATAAAACATCTTCAAACTTAGAAAATAATGATTTTTTTTTGAAAAATTTAGTTTGCTGGAAAAATACGCACAGTTGTTTTAACATTACTTAAATTTCATGTTTACAACTTCGAAAGATATTAGTTTATTCTTTCTAAAACCGTCGAGAAATTCAAAATCGGTTAATATTCAACAAAGTTACTGGCTTTAAAGTGTAAAAAGTTCGAAAAACCGGTTTTTTACCCGTAACTCAAGATTTTGGAGGTGTTTCGCAAATTTCAAGGACAGAATCTTGTTGTACTCAACAGCACCTACTAGAAAAAAAGTATCGCATCCCAGGTTTTTCTGTTTCATTCATTTTTGTAACACTGTGTTATTTACTTAAATTGTTTTTAAAATTTTTAAGTAAATTTTTAATTGCGTCAATTAAAAAATTACTCAATTTTTGTTTTTAAATTTAAACAAGTGATTACTCAAATTTGTTTCCTCCATATTTTTATACCCTCCAACTACAGTATGGGGGTATACTCACTTTGTCATTCCGTGTGTAACGCATCGAAATATCGGTCGGGGACCCCATAAAGTATATATATTATTGATCAGTGATCGATTCTAAGACATTTTAGCGATGTCCGTCCGTCCGTCCGTCTGTCTGTCCGTCCGTCCGTCCGTCTGTAGTTAACACGATGCAGTCCAAAATAAAAGAGCTAGGAACCTCAAGTTGGGCGCAAATATGTCTTATGTTCCTAGGCAGGTTAAGTTCGGAAATTGGCCAAATCGGACCAGGGGGAAAAAAGTTCCCCCTTGAAGAACTAAACCAACCTCTAAAAAAATACACGTTTTTACATGTTTTTTTGTATTTTTGTTAAATAAATGAAACATTTGGTATGGTAAGGTGCTCTCAACGTGCCCCACTGACCCTATCAACTTCGCCCCCCCCGAAAAGAAACGCCCCTGTCAATTTTTTTTATTTTTTTACATTTTGGAGGGTATAAAAGATTCGGCACAGCCGAATTTAACACTCTCACTTGTTTTCTGTGCACTTGGGTATAAAAGGGTTCTAAAACTAATTTCAAGTAAAAATGTGTTTTTGTAAAAAAAAGTTGAAATCATTTCTGCGGTTGAATGGCTTGAAAAGCAAACCAGCTTGCTAAAATAACCATCTAGTGATAGTTTGTAATTCCGTTTGTAACACCTCGAAATATTTTTCTAAGACCCCATAAAGTTTATGGGGCATTCCATGTCAAATCGGATACTTTGAAAATTTTTTTTTTAGATTTTCACAATTTGTTCACAGTTTTTAGTACCCTTCGAAAACTCCTTTATGGTAAATTTTCAGATTTTTTTGATGACCCGTTCAAAAGATATCAAATTCTTAAAAATTTGGAAGTTTGTTCCTTTACTCAAACTTCTTTTACTCATAACTTCTTCAATAATGGTCCAAATTTCAAATTTTTTTTTAACATCGCCTTTATTGTGGGCGTGGCATTAAACATTTTAACAAATCATATTTTTGAAAATTTTAAGAACGGAAATTGGGGATTTAGTGTATTTTTGTCTATCACATTTCTATTAGAAGAACTATTAAAATACAAAATTTTATGACGTTGTGACTAAAAACAAAAATTTTGTTGCATACACTCAAAAAAAAAAGAATAAACTTAAACTTTTAAAAAACTTTTCTTCAAAATATCTTATAAATTTTCCACAATTTATTTGGAATTAACTAAAAGTTGAGAAATTTTCCTAACTTTTAGGAAAATATTTTAGTTCATGGAGTGTTAAAAAGGCCATATTTTTCCTTAAATGATTCCCTAAAACGTGAAAGAAATTCTTACCGCCAAAGAAATTTCCCTAAATAATTTAAAAACAAAAAAAATTGATGAACAAAAAAGAAAAAAAAAAATTGGTGAGAAAAAAATTGATAAAAAAATTTGATGAAAAAACATTAATGAAAAACAAGTAAAAAAGTATAATTCGGCCTTGCCGAATGTAGTGATACACTCCACAATTTCAAAAAGATTATTGCAAAAACTTTATTTAAAAGGAAATTACTTTTGAAAAAAAAAAATTAAAAAAAAAAATTAACGGGAAAAAAATTTTGGTAAAAAAAAAATTCCCGATTTTTTTCTTTTTTGTCAAAAAATATGTTCGTACTTGTTTAAATACCATTTGGTGTTCAATTATGTTCACATATGTCAACCAGAAACCGAATTAAAGCATTTTGTATTTTTAGGTTATGTTGAATGTACCGAATTTTTTAGGTGTGCTTACATTTTCGTTCATAACTTTTGAACCGCTGAACCGATATCGCTCAAATGCAATTCCAAACTTCTCGGGAGAACTTGCAATAAGTATGTTAAGTTTCAGTCATCTCTGTGCAATATTTTGTCCGTGATAGCATTTTCCACAGACAGACAGGCGGACATCGTTAGAATGTCTTAAAATCGATCGGGCATTATGAATATATATACTTTATGGGGTCCCAGACCGATATTTCGATGAGTTACAAACGGAATGACAAACTTACCCTCTATCACAAAGTAAAGGGTATAAAAATATGATAAAAAAAAAAATTATGAAAAAAAATTTTTGATGAAAAAAAAATTTATGGAAAAAAAAATTTATGAAAAAAAAATTGATAAAAAAAATGATGAAAAAAAAGTTGGATAAAAAAAAAATTTTACGAAAAAAAAATTGATGAAAAAAAATTTTTGTTTTGTTGAAAAATAATTATGTTACTTTTTAATCACCAGCTGGTGAAAAACAGTTTTCACCACCTCGTGTTGAATAAAACCCAAGTTATTAAAATTTTTGGTTTTAAGAAAATGAAAATAGTAATTCTTGTTTTCTTTTTCGTTAATTGTTAGCTTATATCAGAGCTTCTCACTAACTTTTGCTTCTCGACCCCTTTTCAATATTGCAAATTTCTCGCGACCCCCCCCCCCCCCCCCCCCCACATAAAAAACAATTGAGAAAATTAAAGTCGGTCAAGACCTACCATATTATACTCTTCACCAGGTTTTACCGAAAATGTGTCTCAAGTTTTTGATATCTTTAATTAGTGTAGAAAACACACAAAAGCGAAAAATGAGGGAAACAGACGTTTTTACTGCCAATAGACCGATTTTACTGAATATCGAGCGAAATTTTTTTATGAGAACTAATTGTAAGCCTAAAAATGGTGCAATTATGATCAGATTTGATAAAGTTACCAAAGTACACGTTTAAAAAACACGACCAACATTTTTGTCAAATATTTCCTTTTTATGAATTTTGAGATATTTTTACGAACATCGGAAAGGTGGTTTGTATGGGGACTACAAGTGGAACTGGTTCGATCTTTTTAAAATTTGGAATGATTCTTTGTAAATACTTATACCTGCTAAATTTTGAAAGCATACTTATTATAATGCGGTTTTAAGAGTAGTTTTTGCCAAATTTAAAGGGGACGTTTGTATGTGGGATAGATCTTAACATGCACCGATTTTTTTCAACACAGTTTTTTAAAATTTTAGCTGTTTTCAAAGCCCCATTTAAGCAAGGTGCTGATGGCATGTAGTCCTGGCGATCATATCCTGAAGTAGTCAGATTTAAAAATTGTACTTTTTAAATATTTAGCTAATTTTGAAACCCTAAAGAGCTATGAAGCTGAAAATGGCCAAGTCAATAGCTTTGATGGTGGAGCATATCCCAAAGTTGTCGGATTTAAAATTGTTGGACTTTGGACGGAAAAATAATATGAATTTTGGTAAAAATGTGTTTTTTGGCATGCATATAGTACGTAACATAAGATCCACACGGACCTGAATTTTTCGGCTCTATGAAATAAGGCCCCAATGAAATAAGGCCCCAAATCAAAAATGAAATAAGGCCCCACAAATTTTTACTAAAAAAAATTGGGGTGTTATTTCATTTTTTGGGAATTTATTTCATTTTTTGTTTTGGGGCTTTATTTCATTATGAAATAAGTCCCCAAATTTTAGGAATGAAATAAGGCCCCAAATAATATTTTGGGGTGTTATTTCATTTTCTCTGAAATCTGCGGAAGCCAACGACGCAATGAAAAAGACTGCTAATGAAATAATTTTCACAGAAATAAGTCCAAAATGAAATGAAATTACTACAGAAGCTACAAAAAATGAACTTAAAAAGATTAGTGCAATTGCTAACGCGCCTACTGAATCTGCGATAAGTATTTTATAAATTTCGCTATAGATCGGATGAGAAACATCTTACGAATATGAATTTAAATCTCTATATTAATTTAAAATTTTTCTCTCAGAACTTAATCGATAATTTATTTTGTCTTTAATATATTTACAAACCTCGAAAAGGAATTAAAACTGGTTATATCCTTGGGCATTTCTAGAATTCTATTTAATTACTGATGAAATAATATGATGCATGTTTTAAAAATATTTAAATGCATGTGGTGATGAAGGAAGCGCCGCTGGCGAAAAATTTTTACAACAGATTTTAACAAAAAATTAAAAAAAAATCGCGCGATTTATTATAATGATAATAATAAGTATCATATTATAATGTTATGAAAGATATATTAACAACGACGGTAGGTTGTACAAAATCGAAGAAAATTTCGCCAAGTCCATTGTGCTAACACCTTAAACAATCCAATGTGCCACGCCCTGGTCAATAAAAGCAGTCATTTAGACGTATTCGGAATTTTTTGTTCACTCGCGGCGTGCATTTCGGTTTGTAGTAGATTTAATATATTTTGGATTTAAATTGAGTCCTTTGTATGTATGTGTAAAATTTTTAATTTATCAAAAATTTTGGAGTAATTTTTTAATGGAATTGTAGATAAGCTTATCGAACGGACTTAATATTTTTGTTTGTTTTTAAATTGGGGCCTTATTTCATTTTCAAAATGGGGCTTAATTTCATTATGAAATAAGGCCCCAAAAATGAGGCGTTATTTCATTTTATCTTTGGGGTTTTGTTTCGGCACCCTGAAAAATGGCCCCAATGCAAAATGGCCCCAACGCAAAAAATGAAAAATGGCCCCAGTTTTGGGGTCTTTTTGAAAATGAAATTTCTCCCCACTTTGAAATATGAAATATGGCCCCAATTCTGTGTGAAAAAATGCCCCAAAAAATTAGAACCATTTTTCTGAAAATGAAAAAAGGCCCCAAATTGCAATATGAAAAATGACCCCAAAAAAAATATGTATTTTTCCCAAACCATCATAAATAAAATTTTCATTCAGTCAATTTCATTTAATTTCAGTCAATAATTGTAATTAATAATTATAAATTTAAAATAACTCCCAATGAAATTATTTTTTTTTTATTTAAAACTTTTGAGTTGTATTAACGACATGAAAGATATTATTAACGCTTTCGGGCTGCTGCTTATGGAGGGTTTACATCATTGGATTTTCGGTATGATTTGATTTTGGCACCCATTATAGTTCTCATGATTATTCATATCTTAAAAGCACCCGTGTAAGAACTTCCATATAATTAAGTGAATTTAACAAAGGTAAAATATATATTCTATTTTATTAACCCACTCGAAGAAGTTGGAATCAAATATATTCTTTGATGACTTATCGTTTCTAGGATTCTGTATAATGGCAGTAGCAATAACTTTTGAAAAACTTTGAAAGCATATTGAAGTGAAGAAAGCGCCGCAGGCGAAAAATTTTTACAAGAGATTTTAACAAAAAATTAAAAAAAAATCGCGCGATTTTTTTTTAATTTTTTGTTAAAATCTCTTGTAAAAATTTTTCGCCTGCGGCGCTTTCTTCACACCTATATGCTTTTTAAGTTTAAAAAAAATAAAATAATTCACTTAAGTAACTCGGAAATAAAATTTAAGTAGGTTTTTATAATACCGAAAAACCAACGGACCTCAGAGTACATGTGTGCTGACGTAAAGCGTAAGCAACCACTTAAAACCTATACCAAAATGAAATTAACATTTCAATTTTTGTTTTGATGTATTAAAATATTAAAACATAAAGTATTGCTGCCCAAAAAAACATTATTTTGCGGAGCGGGTGAGTTTAATGTTTGTTATCCTTAAGTCCGACCTAAGGCCGGCTACGCAGAAAAACTTTAAAGCAAAAAAAAAATTTCCACACAGATTTTGTACACATATTAATAAATGCATGCCAATTGTTAAAAGTCTTAATTTAAATACGACGGGGAATATGTGGAAATAACTTTACTATTTTTATTAAATTTGGGGCCATTATTCATTCTGCAAAATAACCCCAAATCAAAAAATGAAAAATGGCCCTATTAATTTTGGGGTCATATAAAAATGAAAAATGGCCCCAAAATTAAAAGGAAAAATTACCCCAAAAAACTAGGAAAAATGACCCCAAATTTTCGTGTTGTTGTACTCCATATAAAAATTTGGGGCCATTTTTCATTTTCGTTTTGGGGCCATTTTGCATTGGGGTCATTTTTCATGGTGCCTTTTGTTTCATTTTATTGGGGGCTTATTTCATTTATTTTTTGGGGTGTTGTTTCATAATAAAATAAAGCCCCAAAAAATGGGGCGTTATTTCATTTCTGGTTTGGGGTCTTATTTCATTGGGGCCTTATTTCATAGAGCCGAATTTTTCGGTGTAATTGTGGAAAGACGAAAGGATGGTAAATTTCATTCTATCTTTTCCAGAGTTTTTTGAAGCCCACTGATAAGCTGAAAAACTAAAAATAGGCATAAATTTTCAGATCCTAACGTAGCCGTATATTTTATATTTTGATAACTCAGCAATTACATAAAAATTTTGGGGATTACGGAAAAAATAATTAAAAAAATTTTAGAGGTTATCTTCAGGGCGCAACCAGCGCTTAAAATTTGCATCCGTAGTGCATTTGGTCAAAAAAAAATATTTTTTTTTTATTTTTAAAATTGGTGCCAAAAGTTTCGTTAGGTAGAGTACATTCTGGAAAAAATATTTGTAAAGTTTTCATGGAGCAATTTTGGTCCAGCACAACGTTTTGAAATTTTGAAAAGGTGTAATTTATTATGTAGTTTTTGAAGTTTTTGTAAAAACTGGAGTTTGTAAGAGTTCTTTTAAGATTTTGTATAAAACGAAGTTTATGTTCAAGCCTTTGTATAAAAAGCTGTTTTTTACGAAAATATGTAATAAATTATGCATCTTCGAAGTTTCAAAACGTTGCGCTGGACCAAAATTGCTCCATGAAAACTTTACAAATATTTTTTCCAGAATGTACTCTACCTAACGAAACTTTTGGCACCAATTTTAAAAATAAAAATAAATATTTTTTTTGACCAAATGAACCACGGATGCAAACTTTAAGCGCTGGTTGCGCCTTGAAGATGACCTCCAACATTTTTTTAATAATTTTTCCCGTAATCAGCTCTTTAATAAGCATCGTTCAAAGGGTATGCCCCAAAGAAATTTCAAAATTTACTGATTTCGGGACATGCTAATACTTAACCTCTATCTTCAACCCTAAAAAAATGTGCGAATTTAATTTGGATAAACGACTTTTTTGTGCGACTTTTTTTGTAAAAAAACGACTTTTTCTGCGACTTTTTCAAAATTTTCAACGGTAACACTGCCCCTAGGGGGTCGCGACCCACCGTTTGCGAACCATTGGCTTATATAGTCAAACTGAGGTGGCGTCCTGCAACTTTTTTAAAATTAGACGCCAGCCTAAAAACATTATCATGTTAAAAAAATCTTTTATTTTTAAGACACATTTCTTAAAACTAAACTTAGTTTAAAAAATTCAGTTTTAGGACGTAATTTACTACCAGTTAGTTCATCATATTTATCTTCTTTAATTTGAGAAAGTTTTTTTTCACAAGTTTAGTGAATTTTCATAACTTAAAATTGATTTTTTGATTTTCTTTTTTTTTCATGCTTGCACACAGAAAATAATATCGAATATTTTATTTTAATTAAAATTTTAATTGTTTTTTAATTTAATATTAATTAAACTTTTAATTAATATAATTAATTGTTTAATTAAATTTTTAACTTTATTTAAATTAATATTTTAATTGTTTTCAAATTTAATATTAATTAAGTATTTAATTTATATAATTAAATGTTTAATTAAATTTCTAGCTTTACTTATTTTTTTTGTTTTGTTTTCCGTGTGTGTGCGAGTGTGTGTTTTTCTCTTGCATTGTATTACATACAAAAAAAAATACATAAGTATAAAAAGTTTGTTGAAAGTTTTTTTTATTTTCCACATAGGTTTTTGAATTCTCATTTTGTTTATAGTTTTATGTGTATGTATATGAAAGGTTTATAATCAACTTTATAAAATCATCTCACTGACTATGTCTTTACAGCATAAATAAATTTGGTAAAGTTTGAAGAAATATTTTTTTAAACTATTTTGTTCAAACAGAATGTTTTTACAAATTATTTTTTTTTTTAATATAATATTTTTAATTAATTTTTTTAATTTATACAATTAAAATTTTAATTATTTTTTTTTTAATTTTAATTAAATTTTTTAATTTATAGTATTAAGTTTTTAATTAAATAAATATCCATTTATTTTTAATTAACGACATACAAATATTTTTAATTTATTTGCGCATTTTAGTGATTGGTCCGGATTTAATTAATTTTTTAATTAAATCTACGAATTTTTTAATTAAATATTTTTTTTTATTTTTTTCTGTGCATGTGGAATTCACATTTTGTTTATTATTTGTAGTATATGAAAAAAAGAGTTTGGTCTTGTATAACAAGTAATAAATTTAATATTTAAATTTTTTCTAAACATGTATGTGTTGGAAAAAAAAAATAATATTTAAATCAGAACAAAGACCTTGGCTTCGGCGTGTTTTTCCATAGTCTGGGAACAAACGTCAAATACAAAGTTCTTGTTGTAATTTAACTAAAAAAAACGAATGAAATTTATTACTTGACTATAAGAAACAAACGTTTCTTTATATTTATAATAAAATACGTATCCAATTAGAATTATGTATGTATTCAGATGCTATTCTATAAATAAACCATTAAGATATATAAAATTAAATAATTTTTAAGAAAATTTCCTCATCAGAAATGTTTTTTTAACTAAAAAATTGGAAATTTTTTACCATTTGCTACACTCAAAATAAATTCTCTGCCCAATCAGCAGAAAAATCTGCTGAAAATATACCCATTTTGAGCCATATGAGAAATCTCTTGATTTTAGCAGACACGGTTTGCTAAATATCTGTCATAAGAGGTGAATAAATATAACAATAATATTATTATATTTATTCGACCTTTTTTATTCAATTCTATATTAATTAATAGACAAGCTCGAGGCCACAGTTGTTTTTTTAAAAAATATTAGTTTTTATTTTTATTATTTTCAATATTTCTCCATCCTTCGGATGGCATCTTCAGGAATCTTAAAGATATAAACAAAAAACACAAATTAAATTGGAAACACTGTAACTTTAAATTATACACAAAAATATAACAAACAGAAAGAACAAAAACAAAAAACCAATAAGAAAAAACTCACAATAACGAGTAACAATAACCAAATACAACGACTGCTCGTGTTTACATTTAATATTGCACTACTTGATCTTTCGATTTTTGTTTATAATATGACGAAAACTTTGTGCTACGTTATCCACGTCGCTCTTAAAATTAATTCTCTTATCCTGTGTTATGTTTATTATATGCAGCATTTCTAATGTGAATCGTTTGTTGTATCTCTCCTCTGTTTGTAATATTTGTACATCGTCTAGTTTGGGTGTGTGTTGTTTTTCTGCACAATGGGCCGCAAGTGCTGTTTTATGTGTCACTGAATCATTCCTACATTTCAAATCAGATTTATGTCCTGCCATTCTAGTCTTTAATTTATTTTTGGTAGTTCCTACATATACTTGATCGCATATATTGTTACCATCCCCATTGCACTCTATTTTATATATTACGTTTGACTTCTCCATTTTATCCACTTTTGCTTTTGTGTTAGAAAAAAGATTTCTGAGTGTGTTCTCCGATTTTGGCGCTATTTTGTACTTTTCTTTATTGTAAATTCCTGAATTTTCTATTCTTTCGGATATTTTTGGTATATATGTCATGGATTTGTAAATTCGTGGTTCTTCTTCTTCTCTAACGATGCGTTTCTTTTCCTTATTCTGTTTCAAAAGGCTTTTGATGATGTTTTTTGGAAAAGAGTTTTTCCTTAAAATTTCTTTAATCTTTTTCACATTTTCTTTGTGAAATACCCTATCGCTTATCGTTAATACCCTATTTATAAGATTACTGGCTGTGTTCATTATTATATTTTTGGGTTGGCATGAATGGAAATTAATGATTCTTCCAGATGCGGTCGGTTTTTGGTACCAATCTATTTTTATTTTGTTGCCTTTTCTTACAATTAACGTATCTAAATACGGTAGTCTTCCATTTTCTTCTTCTTCAATAGTAAATTTTATCTGTTGGTGAAAACTATTCAATTGGGCCAGTGTATCCTGTATTGCACTTGTGTTAATAATCCCAAACAGGTCGTCAACGTATTTTGTTAAAAGTCTCGGTTTAGTTTCAAGATTTTGGACGCAATGCCTGAGTAATTCCTCCATTACTATGTCCGCTACAATAGGTGAAGCTGGGGAACCCATTGGTAGGCCCTTGCACTGAGTGTAAATTTTATCTTTGTATTTAAAATACCTATTTTCTTTGATACAAAACTTTAATATCTTTAAGAAGAGCTCCTTGGACATCGTTGTGTGCTTCTTTATTTCGTTCCATTTACTTTGAATTACTTCTATAGCATAATCCACAGGAATGCTCGGAAATAATGACACTACGTCAAATGAAATTAATCGTTCGTCGTCACATATTAAGGTGTTATTAATCTTATTACTAAATTGCACTGCATCCCTTACATTAAATTCTGAGTTTTCGGTAAGTTTATTAAGAATATTGATAACAAACTTACATAGTTCTCCCGATGGCGACTTTATTGAAGAACAAATTGGTCTTAATGGAAAACCTTCTTTATGTATCTTTGGTAATCCATATATTCTCGGAGCTAGTGCCGCGTCAGTTTTCATTCGTCTTTTTTCTATCACAGATATTGTATTGCACTTAAATAATTCTTCGACTAGATCATTGTTTTTCTTTTGAAGTGATGAAGTTGGATCCTTTGTTAGTCTCCTATATGTCATTAGATCACCCACAATGTCATTCATCCTAGTCTCATAATCATGTTTTTCCATGGCCACTGTAACGTTGCCTTTGTCGGCGTTTAGTATCAGTATGTTTTTGTTTCTGTTCAAAAATTTTTTAGTCTGGCCCACTGTGTTCAATACGAATCTCTCTCTTTTGTCTAGGCTCCTTTTATTCATATGATTTTCTATCATAGTTGTAAATTTTGTTCTCGCAATTTCTTGTTGTTCTTTGTCTTCTAACGTTAGAATACAATCTTCGCCATCAGCAAGGAATTTAAACAAAGGGAATTGTTTGTTTTCTGTTGGAATTGTGTGTTTTTGTCCTAAAGAAAGAACCCACCTAATATCTTCCGGTATGTTTGTGTTGGTTTTGTTTACAAACCACTTATCGTTAAATACTAAATCCAGTTCTCTTCTCTGTCTATCCCTTAAACTTTCAAACTTTCTTTTGTGTTTATTCTTATTCCTGTTTTTTTATAATTGTTGTGTATAATTTAAAAGTTACAGTGTTTTCCAATTTAATTTGTGTTTTTTGTTTATATCTTTAAGATTCCTGAAGATGCCATCCGAAGGATGGAGAAATATTGAAAATAATTAAAAATAAAAACTAATATTTTTTTAAAAAAACAACTGTGGCCTCGAGCTTGTCTATTAATTATTATAGAATTGAATAAAAAAGGTCGAATAAATATAATAATATTGAGTATCACGGAAAGCACGCCGTCAAAAATAAACAAAAATGGTTTATAACAACATTAAAATAAAACATCAAAACTTAAAAGGATATATCAAC